>JAPDVR010000022.1:9921719-10384219 GCA_026230005.1 Gila orcuttii | reverse complement strand
CTTCTCACCGTGTCACCTGCACAGTTTCAGGACATTCTGATGTTGTATTACAAAATAAGAGCCCTCCAAAATTCATAAATAAGCTGTTGTGTCTATACATTCAGAAAATCATAAAAAAAAAAAATCCTAGTTTACACTGCCCAATTTCACCTCAGATGGAGAGTACACCTTCTCACCGTGTCACCTGCACAGTTTCAGGACATTCTGATGTTGTATTACAAAATAAGAGCCCTTCAAAATTCATAAATACGCTGTTTTGCCTTTACATTCAGAAAATCACTAAAAAAGAAATCCTAGTTTACACTGCCCAATTTCACTTCAGATGGAGAGTACACCTTCTCACCGTGTCACCTGTTCAGTTTCAGGACATTCTGATGTTGTATTACAAAATAAGAGCCCTCCAAAATTCATAAATATGCTGTTTTGGCTTTACATTCAGAAAATCACAAAAAAAAAAAATCCTAGTTTACACTGTCCAATTTCACCTCAGATGGAGAGTACACCTTCTCACTGTGTTACCTGTACAGTTTCAGGACATTCTAATGTTGTATTACAAAATAAGAGCCCTCCAAAATTCATAAATAAGCTGTTGTGTCTATACATTCAGAAAATCATTAAAAAAAAAAATCATAGTTTACACTGCCCAATTTCACCTCAGATGGAGAGTACACCTTCTCACCGTGTCACCTGCACAGTTTCAGGACATTCTGTTGTTGTATTACAAAATAACAGCCCTCCAAAATTCATAAATAAGCTGTTGTGTCTATACATTCAAAAAATCATTTTAAAAAAAAATCCTAGTTTACACTGCCCAATTTCACCTCAGATGGAGAGTACACCTTCTCACCGTGTCACCTGCACAGTTTCAGGACATTCTGATGTTGTATTACAAAATAAGAGCCCTCCAAAATTCATAAATAAGCTGTTGTGTCTATACATTCAGAAAATCATAAAAAAAAAAATCCTAGTTAACACTGCCCAATTTCACGTCAGATGGAGAGTACACCTTCTCACCGTGTCACCTGCACAGTTTCAGGACATTCTGATGTTGTATTATAAAATAACAGCCCTCCAAAATTCATAAATAAGCTGTTGTGTCTATACATTCAGAAAATCATTTAAAAAAAAATCCTAGTTTACACTGCCCAATTTCACCTCAGATGGAGAGTACACCTTCTCACCGTGTCACCTGCACAGTTTCAGGACATTCTGATGTTGTATTACAAAATAAGAGCCCTTCAAAATTCATAAATACGCTGTTTTGCCTTTACATTCAGAAAATCACTAAAAAAGAAATCCTAGTTTACACTGCCCAATTTCACTTCAGATGGAGAGTACACCTTCTCACCGTGTCACCTGTTCAGTTTCAGGACATTCTGATGTTGTATTACAAAATAAGAGCCCTCCAAAATTCATAAATATGCTGTTTTGGCTTTACATTCAGAAAATCACAAAAAAAAAAAATCCTAGTTTACACTGCCCAATTTCACCTCAGATGGAGAGTACACCTTCTCACTGTGTTACCTGTACAGTTTCAGGACATTCTAATGTTGTATTACAAAATAAGAGCCCTCCAAAATTCATAAATAAGCTGTTGTGTCTATACATTCAGAAAATCATAAAAAAAAAAATCATAGTTTACACTGCCCAATTTCACCTCAGATGGAGAGTACACCTTCTCACCGTGTCACCTGCACAGTTTCAGGACATTCTGTTGTTGTATTACAAAATAACAGCCCTCCAAAATTCATAAATAAGCTGTTGTGTCTATACATTCAAAAAATCATTTTAAAAAAAAATCCTAGTTTACACTGCCCAATTTCACCTCAGATGGAGAGTACACCTTCTCACCGTGTCACCTGCACAGTTTCAGGACATTCTGATGTTGTATTACAAAATAAGAGCCCTCCAAAATTCATAAATAAGCTGTTGTGTCTATACATTCAGAAAATCATAAAAAAAAAAATCCTAGTTTACACTGCCCAATTTCACGTCAGATGGAGAGTACACCTTCTCACCGTGTCACCTGCACAGTTTCAGGACATTCTGATGTTGTATTATAAAATAACAGCCCTCCAAAATTCATAAATAAGCTGTTGTGTCTATACATTCAGAAAATCATTTAAAAAAAAATCCTAGTTTACACTGCCCAATTTCACCTCAGATGGAGAGTACACCTTCTCACCGTGTCACCTGCACAGTTTCAGGACATTCTGATGTTGTATTACAAAATAAGAGCCCTTCAAAATTCATAAATACGCTGTTTTGCCTTTACATTCAGAAAATCACTAAAAAAGAAATCCTAGTTTACACTGCCCAATTTCACTTCAGATGGAGAGTACACCTTCTCACCGTGTCACCTGTTCAGTTTCAGGACATTCTGATGTTGTATTACAAAATAAGAGCCCTCCAAAATTCATAAATATGCTGTTTTGGCTTTACATTCAGAAAATCACAAAAAAAAAAAATCCTAGTTTACACTGTCCAATTTCACCTCAGATGGAGAGTACACCTTCTCACTGTGTTACCTGTACAGTTTCAGGACATTCTAATGTTGTATTACAAAATAAGAGCCCTCCAAAATTCATAAATAAGCTGTTGTGTCTATACATTCAGAAAATCATAAAAAAAAAAATCATAGTTTACACTGCCCAATTTCACCTCAGATGGAGAGTACACCTTCTCACCGTGTCACCTGCACAGTTTCAGGACATTCTGTTGTTGTATTACAAAATAACAGCCCTCCAAAATTCATAAATAAGCTGTTGTGTCTATACATTCAGAAAATCATTTAAAAAAAAAATCCTAGTTTACACTGCCCAATTTCACCTCAGATGGAGAGTACACCTTCTCACCGTGTCACCTGCACAGTTTCAGGACATTCTGATGTTGTATTACAAAATAAGAGCCCTCCAAAATTCATAAATATGCTGTTTTGGCTTTACATTCAGACAATCACTAAAACAAAAATCCTAGTTTACACTGCCCAATTTCACCTCAGATGGAGAGTATACCTTCTCACCGTGTTACCTGCACAGTTTCAGGACATTCTGATGTTGTATTACAAAATAAGAGCCCTCCAAATTTCATAAATACACTGTTTTGGCCATTTGATAACTAGTCATAACTAAAAAAAACATAGGGACATGCATAAACCCCAGAGGAAATTCTATAAACATTTGGGAAAGTTTTTGGGTAAGAATGGAGTAAGTGTCCTTGTGTATTGGAAGTTTATCTCTATAGTCTTTGACCAAATGGCTAGTGTCTCCTGTGCTGTCTTTTGAGGCTTGTAGACACAGTCTTTTGCTGAGATCGTTTAGTGGAGCTGAGGTGATAACGGCATTTGAAGAGAACTGGTTTCAGGGCGATGACAACAGGGGAGAGGGGGAAGGTTTTCTGATGACTAGGGCATTTTGATTAAGGCCATTCATTACAATATTGTGATTAGTAAGTAATTGGTAAGTACTGATAATGTGTCATAGTTAATAGTTTTTAATGAGGTTAATTTAATTAATTATTAATTAAGTAACTATCTCAGTCCTATATTGACTATTACTTGTTGATTAGTTAATCTAATTTTCATATTATTAAATAGTGTTAGCTTAACTGTTAATATAGAAGTAATCATTTGTCCTGCATTACAGATACCCATTAATGATGGGCAATTATTGTAATGTTTTATCATAAACATGGTTAGTTACCCATGTGTTTTTTGGGAATGTGTTTTTTTAGATTAAAAATTAAAATATTGAAATGAATGGTTGTAATACAACACATTAAAAAAACTAATTTTCACAAATTACAGCAAATCTGACTGATGTTACAGGGTAAATTGCAGTTTTAATTGTGTATCCTTATAATTGAAACAGATATATGTTTGATGTTTTCTTAACATTGTATTCCTAATTTATAATGCAACTTAAAATAAATAAAAACATTTCCCCAACATTTCTTATGTAGATAATTGAAGGCCTGTTTCATCTTGCTGTCAATCAACTGGAGATGGGGAACTCCATATACATTCTCAATCACTACACAGCATGGGTGATTCTGAATGGGGACAGCACGCAGATTGCCCAGCAGAGTTTGTCAAAGGTGATCACAGTGGCTGGACTATAGTGTGAATATGCAAATTTGTGTGTGTGTTTGCAGGGACTAATATTATAAGGCTTACACATGAAAAATAATACATAATCTATTGCAAAATTACATAACAAATTTGCCTGCTTTCCATCTTGCTTTAAAAAGGTAAATATACTTAATGATGTTTTAAAATGCAAAGGTAATTATTATTTATCTTCTTCATTAGGTCAACTTGAACAATTACCAGGCAATTGTTTCATTTGTGAACATCAACAAGGTCCACTGGAAACTTCTGGTGAGTAGCTGAATGAGATCTGTCATTATTTACACTGTCTGGAATATTATTAAAAGATGTACATTCTCCCCACTTTTCATTTTCAGTACATAAATGCGGTCAACCACACTGTGTACCTGTTAGATCCCTCAAAAATTTACTCAGAGAAAACTGATTCCATTCATGCAGCCAAAAAATTCAGTTCTCTTACGAGAGGTTCTCTCGTATTGCGTAAGTTTAGCTTACGCTACGGGAAAGATTCATCTTCTCGAGATACTGAAGCCAAAAAATTATCCTTCATTTTGTATTCATTGTCAACGCAGTGCAGCAGCTAGCAGACCTAGAGCAGGTCATCTCGTGAGCTCATTGGCTGCCCTGCGGGCAACTGCTGCAGCCTACCAGTGAGCCCAGCATGACGTCACGCCCAATGAAGGGCGCCCGCGCCTTCATAGCGTCACAGCCCGCCAGAATGGGCGTGGCTTAGCGTATATAAGTAGGGGCTGTAGGCTGACTTCCCTGTTTTTTTGTCGACTGAAGCGAAGCCGCTCGTGTCGCGAGCACGGCCGGTTACGCAATACTCGTTCCCTCTCTAGAGAGAACCGAGGTTACGTTAGTAACCGAGTATCGTTCTCTTACGAGAGGTTCTCTCGTATTGCGTAAGTTTAGCTTACGCTACAGGAACACTTTGTCAACGCCTTGCGCTCCAAGCATCCACCATGAGACCCCGAACTTTCAGGGGAACCCCATAAGTGGAAAAATAAGGTGGCCAGCCATGCGGGCCATCACTTGTACATAAGCACACATAGGGAATACAGAGCAGCGCGCCAGTCTGTATAGGCACATGGCACATACCCTACTTAGTGCAGTTCAACCAGGAGAGCTGAGTCATGTGAGAGTGATCTGAGCAGGAGATCTGGGCAGAATACACCTCTCCTTCAAACCGACAACAGTTTAGCCTGCAAGGCAGGAACTTCTAGGTTATAAAACCTAGGCCACGCCTCTCGTGGAATGAGCCCTGATCCCCAGAGGGCATTGCAGACCTTTTGACGCGTAAGCGGCTGCTATAGCGTCCACTATCCATCTGGACAGGCTCTGTTTCGAGGAGGCGAGACCCTTGGTGCGCCCACCAAACGAAACAAAAAGCTGTTCCAAACGCCTGAAGGAGGCGGAGCGCGTAATGTAGAACCTCAGCGCTCTGACAGGGCAGAGGAGATTTACATCATTTTCGCTGTCAGATGCTGGGAGAGCTGACAGCGAAATAACTTGCGCTCTGAATGGAGTGCCCATCACTTTAGGAACATAGCCATGTCTAGGTCTGAGGATGACTTTAGAGTCATTCGGCCCGAACTCAAGACACGACGCGCTGACAGACAGCGCATGCAGGTCCCCCACACGTTTTACTGACGACAGTGCAGTCAGAAAGACGGTTTTCAGTGATAGATATTTCAACCCCACGGAGTCTAGTGGTTCAAAAGGAAAAGCTTTCAGGGCCTCGAGGACCAATGAAAGATCCCACATGGGAACCGACGGGGGGCGCGGCGGATTCATCCTTCTAGCTCCTCTAAGGAAGCGGATGTCCAACTCATGTCTTCCCAGTGACTGGCCGTGCGTCGATTCTGCGAACGCTGCCACGGCCGCCACGTATACTTTGAGCGTGGATGGGGACCTTCCCTTATCCAACAGCTCTTGTAGGAAGGTGAGCAGATGCGCCACCCCGCATGTCCGCGGGTCCAGACCTCTGTCGGTGCACCATCCAGAGAACACCGACCATTTAGACGCGTAGAGCCTTCTCGTGGAAGGGTCTCTAGACTGCGTGATCGTGTTCATCAGTCCTTCTGGCAGGGCAACGAGTACCCGTTGATCAACCATGCATGCAGAGACCAGCGCTCTGGATGGGGATGCCAGATCGTGCCGCGAGCCTGAGAGAGGAGATCTGCCCTCACCGGAATCGGCCACGGAGCTGTATGTGACAGTCGTGCTAGTTCCGGGAACCAAATCTGATTCTCCCAACGCGGGGCTATGAGGAGCACCGAGTGGCGCGTTTCCCTGATTCTCTTGATCACCTGTGGTAACAGAGAGACCGGAGGGAAAGCATATAGCGGGAGGCTGGGCCAAACCTGGGCCAGCGCGTCCTCGTCCTTCGAGAAGAACGTCGGGCATTGAGCGTTGTCTTTTGACGCAAATAGGTCGACTTCCGCTCTGCCGAATAGGCGCCACAGTTTCTGGACCGTTTGGGGGTGCAGGGACCATTCCCCTGGGGGAACATTGTCCCTGGACAGTTTGTCTGGGCCGTCGCTCAAATGGCCAGGCACATGCGCCGCCCTCAGCGAGCGCAGGTGCATCTGAGACCAAATAAGGAGGCGTTCCATCAGATTGCAGAGATTTCTGGATCTGACACCGCCCTGACGGTTTACATAGGAGCGGACAAGAACATGCTGGTCCTGTATGAACGGGAGGAAGCACTTCAGCGCGTTCTCGACCGCTATCATCTCCAAACAGTTTATGTGAAAACCCTTCTCCTGGTCTGACCACTGGCCAAAGACCGGTCTGTCCTCGAACAGCGCGCCCCAACCCGAGTTGGACGCGTCTGTCGAGATGACTTTCCGATAAGAGATGGTTCCCATAATTACTCCTTGCTGGTACCAGTCGGCCACTAACCAGGGCTGCAGAGCCGCTATGCAGGTCTGAGTCACTCTGATTTTCTGGCCGGCAGACACCCAGGCTCGGCGGGACACGCGAGTATTCAACCAGCGTTGGAGCGGGCGCATGCGCAGTAGGCCCAGCTGAAGCACCGCTGAAGCTGATGCCATACAGCCCAACATCCTTTGAAATGTTTTCAAAGGGAGAAAGCTGCCCTTCTGGAAAGATGCGGCTAGGTGGCGAACACGGAACACGGAACACGGAACACGGTCAACGGTTTATCGACACACGGTGTCGATAAACAAGCCGTCACGGTCACCGAGTCCAGTTCTATTCCTAGAAAGGAAATTGACTGGCTGGGCAGTAACGAGCTCTTGGTCCAGTTGACCGTGAGACCCAAGCTTTCCAGATGACTGAGAAGCACTGTTCTGTGAGATAGCAGTTCTGTCTCTGACTGTGCCAATATCAGCCAGTCGTCCAGATAGTTCATTATTCGCAGCCCCTGACTTCTCAGGGGGGCGAGCGCCGCGTCCATGCACTTCGTAAATGTACGGGGTGCTAGGGACAGGCCGAACGGCAGGACGGTGTATTGATATACCTGACCGTCGAAGGCGAATCTCAAAAATTGCCTGTGACGGGGTATTATCTGAATCTGAAAATAGGCATGCTTCAGATCTAGAGAAATAAACCAGTCCCTCTGGCGAACGTGCGCAAGGATTTTCCTGGTTGTAAGCATTTTGAACGGTCTTTTCGCAAGCACTTTGTTCAAATGTCTCAGATCTAGGATAGGTCTGAAGGCTCCGTCCGTCTTGGGTACGAGAAAATATCGGCTGTAAAAGCCTGACTCGCTCAGAGAAGGCGGTACCTTTTCTATAGCCCCTTTGCACAGCAGCTTTGCTATTTCTGCGTGAAGTAGGTGTGCTACTTCCGCATTCACTATCGTCGCAGTCCGGGCTTGAAAGCGCGGGGGACGGCGAATGAATTGAAGTGTATAGCTCTGCTTTATTGTGCTCAGCACCCATTCTGAAATCCCTGGTATAGTTTCCCACGCAGCTATGTGAGCCGCTAGGGGGCGAATGGCCTCCGGGTTCAGACCGCCGCCATTTGCGGGCTTGTGAAACTGAACCGGAGCCGAACCGTAAGCCGTGTACGCGGGCACGAGGCTTACAACTGTATCTGACGCCCCGATCATTATGGATGGAGAGCGTTTTATTAACGCCCTGCGTTTTGTGATAACACTTAAACGCGCGGGCGGAGCCCAGGGGGAGGTTTGTGTTAGCAAGCGTGAGCGCTCTCTGGCGGGCACGAGACTTACATTCATAACCTGCTTCTTTGATCATGTAACAGAGCGGGCAGATAGTGGGCACAGACCTGTGGACACATTTCTTACATTCAACACTCGAGCGGCTTTTCTGCGCTTTATGAGAGTGTGCTCTGTGAGTGACACGGGATTCGGAGTGCTTATGTGTAGGGGTGAACACTGGGGCGTGGGCACTTTCACTACACTTAAAACACTGACGGCGTGAGCCGGACCAGACATTATACTCTTTTTGAGATTTCTCTGGGTCGCCGTGAAAATGGCGTTTGTGTGCAGGCGAGAGGGTGAATAAACCGGCTCGTTGGCTGCTAATTGAACCACTGCAGTAGCCTGTTTGAAGGGGACTGACAGGGAAATGAACTTTGACGGCGGTCCGGCCGTAACGGGACACGCGCGTCTTTTCTCTCTCTCTGTTAGGAGGGCTTCGCGTGCTCAGACTTCAGTGTAATGCTTTGCCGAGGCCCTCTGGCGGGCGGCGGTCTGTGACGGCTGTCTGAGCGCGACCTAGGGCGGCCGCCCTTATGTCGCTGCGAAGGCTGAGGCTGTGCTGGACGCTGGGTGCTGGTTCGCACAGGAGGCTGGCTTTGTCTCTCGCGAGAGCGGCCTGTGGCGGAACTCGAGCGTCGCGGCAGGAAGAGGTTCATGGCCTGCGTGGTCTTCTGCACCTCAGAGAAGCGGTCAACGATCCCGTTCACCGCTGGACCGAAGAGACTAGTGGGGGAGAGCGGCACGTTCAGGAAGGTGGCTCGCTCAGATTCCCTCATATCCGCGAGCGTTAACCAGAGGTGCCTCTCGGTCACAGTTAACGTGGCCATGGCTCGTCCGATGGCTTGGGCTGCGGTTTTGGTGGCGCGGAGAGAGAGATCCGTCGCACTTCTCAGGTCCGTAACCGCAGCTGGATCCCGGCCCTTCTCATCCCATTCACGGAGGAGGTCGGCTTGCAGGATCTGTAGCACAGCCATTGAGTGTAGAGCAGACGCGGCCTGGCCGGAGGCGGCATAAGAGCGGGCGACCAAGGCGGACGTGGCTCTGCAGGCTTTAGACGGGAGGGCTGACCGTGACCGCCATCTCGCAGAGGGCGGGCAAAGGTGCGCTGCGACCGCCTCTTCCACAGGGGGAATAGCCGTGTACCCTTTCTCGGCGGCGCCGTCCACTTGGGAGAGCGACGCGGAGGCCTGTGACTGAAGTCTCGAGGAAAATGGTGTACTCCACGACTTCGTCAGCTCCGAATGAAGTTCCGGCAGGAATGGAGCGGGCCTAGTTGCTGAAGCTGCGCGGCGGCGACTCTGAAGGAAACAACCGTCGAGCCTGTTCGGCGCGGGTTCCTTTGGCAGCGACCACTCGAGCCCGAGACGGTCAACAGCCTGTGTGAGCAGGCGCATCAGTTCCGCATCAGCTCCAGCGCGGGTACGGGTGGATTCCTGGATCGACGAGGTGGCGGAATGAAGCGACCATTCCTCGCTGTCCGATGCCAGGATGGAGCAGCAGTCTCTCGTGGCGTGTTCCTCGGCCTCATCCTCCGATGCGACGGCAGTGAGGCTCGTAAGCGGCAGCTGCGCGTCGGTGAGGAGAGGCGGGGAAGGCGAAAGCGAGGCTCGAGGGAGGTTCTCTGGCGAGCGCGTCGCTGTGGCCACAGGTTCCGGCTGTCTCAGGGAACGGCGCTTCTTCCTGCGCGGTCCCACAGAGGGCGGAGTGACTGCTGCGGTGTTGAAGGCCTCGAGTCGAGCCCGCAGGGTCGACAGCGGAAGCTCCTCACAGAGCTCGCAGCCCCCGGACGCGAGGGCGAGCTCTGCGTGTTCCAGGCCCAGGCAGAGAGCGCAGATCAGGTGGCGGTCTCCGGCGCTGAGCGGGGCTCTACACGAGCCGCAGGAAGTGCGAGGCATCTTTAAAAAGACGCTTGCTGCTCTTTTAGAATATATAGCAAGGCAAAAAAGGATACGTCGCCGGATAGCGTAGCTCGCACGGATGGCTGAAGGTGGCGAAGACGGCCGGCTTCCTCAGCGCTGTCCTAAGCTGGCTGTTCGCTGTTCGACGGCGGCGGTGGCTTCTCTCAGATCCAGCGATGCGAAGAGCTCGCTGAAGAGACGAAAAATCAGGGAAGTCAGCCTACAGCCCCTACTTTTAAACGCTAAGCCACGCCCATTCTGGCGGGCTATGACGCTATGAAGGCGCGGGCGCCCTTCATTGGGCGTGACGTCACGCCGGGCTCACTGGTAGGCTGCAGCAGTTGCCCGCAGGGCAGCCAATGAGCACGCGAGATGGCCTGCTCTAGGTCTGCTAGCTGCTGCACTGCGTTGACAATGAATACAAAATGAAGGATAATTTTTTGGCTTCAGTATCTCGAGAAGATGAATCTTTCCCGTAGCGTAAGCTAAACTTACGCAATACGAGAGAACCTCTCGTAAGAGAACTGAATTTTTTGGCTGCATGAATGGAATCAGTTTTCTCTGAGTAACTTTTTGAGGGATCTAACAGGTACACAGTGTGGTTGACCGCATTTATGTGCTGAAAATGAAAAGTGGGGAGAATGTACATCTTTTAATAATATTCCAGACAGTGTAAATAATGACAGATCTCATTCAGCTACTCACCAGAAGTTTCCAGTGGACCTTGTTGATGTTCACAAATGAAACAATTGCCTGGTAATTGTTCAAGTTGACCTAATGAAGAAGATAAATAATAATTACCTTTGCATTTTAAACCATCATTAAGTATATTTACCTTTTTAAAGCAAGATGGAAAGCAGGCAAATTTGTTATGTAATTTTGCAATAGATTATGTATTATTTTTCATGTGTAAGCCTTATAATATTAGTCCCTGCAAACACACACACAAATTTGCATATTCACACTATAGTCCAGCCACTGTGATCACCTTTGACAAACTCTGCTGGGCAATCTGCGTGCTGTCCCCATTCAGAATCACCCATGCTGTGTAGTGATTGAGAATGTATATGGAGTTCCCCATCTCCAGTTGATTGACAGCAAGATGAAACAGGCCTTCAATTATCTACATAAGAAATGTTGGGGAAATGTTTTTATTTATTTTAAGTTGCATTATAAATTAGGAATACAATGTTAAGAAGACATCAAACATATATCTGTTTCAATTATAAGGATACACAATTAAAACTGCAATTTACCCTGTAACATCAGTCAGATGTGCTGTAATTTGTGAAAATTAGTTTTTTTTAATGTGTTGTATTACAACCATTCATTTCAATATTTTAATTTTTAATCTAAAAAAACACATTCCCAAAAAACACATGGGTAACTAACCATGTTTATGATAAAACATTACAATAATTGCCCATCATTAATGGGTATCTGTAATGCAGGACAAATGATTACTTCTATATTAACAGTTAAGCTAACACTATTTAATAATATGAAAATTAGATTAACTAATCAACAAGTAATAGTCAATATAGGACTGAGGTAGTTAATTAATAATTAATTAAATTAACCTCATTAAAAACTATTAACTATGACACATTATAAGTACTTACCAATTACTTACTAATCACAATATTGTAATGAATGGCCTTAATCAAAATGCCCTAGTCATCAGAAAACCTTCCCCCTCTCCCCTGTTGTCATCGCCCTGAAACCAGTTCTCTTCAAATGCCGTTATCACCTCAGCTCCACTAAACGATCTCAGCAAAAGACTGTGTCTACAAGCCTCAAAAGACAGCACAGGAGAGACTAGCCATTTGGTCAAAGACTATAGAGATAAACTTCCAATAAACAAGGACACTTACTCCATTCTTACCCACAAACTTTCCCAAATGTTTATAGAATTTCCTCTGGGGTTTATGTTTAGTTATGACTAGTTATCAAATGGCCAAAACAGCGTATTTATGAATTTTGGAGGGCTCTTATTTTGTAATACAACATCAGAATGTCCTGAAACTGTGCAGGTGACACGGTGAGAAGGTGTACTCTCCATCTGAGGTAAAATTGGGCAGTGTAAACTAGGATTTCTTTTTTTAGTGATTTTCTGAATGTAAAGCCAAAACAGCATATTTATGAATTTTGGAGGGCTCTTATTTTGTATTACAACATCAGAATGTCCTGAAACTGTGCAGGTGACACGGTGAGAAGGTGTACTCTCCATCTGAGGTGAAATTGGGCAGTGTAAACTATGATTTTTTTTTTTAGTGATTTTCTGAATGTAAAGGCAAAACAGCGTATTTATGAACTTAGGAGGGCTGTTATTTTGTAATACATCAGAATGTCCTGAAACTGTGCAGGTGACACGGTGAGAAGGTGTACTCTCCATCTGAGGTGAAATTGGGCAGTGTAAACTAGGATTTTCTTTTAATGATTTTCTGAATGTATAGACACAACAGCTTATTTATGAATTTTGGAGGGCTCTTATTTTGTAATACAACATCAGAATGTCCTGAAACTGTACAGGTAACACGGTGAGAAGGTGTACTCTCCATCTGAGGTGAAATTGGGCAGTGTAAACTAGGATTTTTTTTTTGTGATTTTCTGAATGTAAAGCCAAAACAGCATATTTATGAATTTTGGAGGGCTCTTATTTTGTAATACAACATCAGAATGTCCTGAAACGGTGCAGGTGACACGGTGAGAAGGTGTACTCTCCATCTGAAGTGAAATTGGGCAGTGTAAACTAGGATTTTTTTTTTTTGTGATTTTCTGAATGTAAAGCCAAAACAGCTTATTTATGAATTTTGGAGGGCTCTTATTTTGTAATACAACATCAGAATGTCCTGAAACTGTACAGGTAACACGGTGAGAAGGTGTACTCTCCATCTGAGGTGAAATTATTGGACAGTGTAAACTAGGATTTTTTTTTTAATGATTTTCTGAATGTAAAGCCAAAACAGCGTATTTATGAATTTTGGAGGGCTCTTATTTTGTAATACAACATCAGAATGTCCTGAAACTGTGCAGGTGACACGGTGAGAAGGTGTACTCTCCATCTGAAGTGAAATTGGGCAGTGTAAACTAGGATTTTTTTTTTTTGTGATTTTCTGAATGTAAAGCCAAAACAGCTTATTTATGAATTTTGGAGGGCTCTTATTTTGTAATACAACATCAGAATGTCCTGAAACTGTACAGGTAACACGGTGAGAAGGTGTACTCTCCATCTGAGGTGAAATTATTGGACAGTGTAAACTAGGATTTTTTTTTTAATGATTTTCTGAATGTAAAGCCAAAACAGCGTATTTATGAATTTTGGAGGGCTCTTATTTTGTAATACAACATCAGAATGTCCTGAAACTGTGCAGGTGACACGGTGAGAAGGTGTACTCTCCATCTGAGGTAAAATTTGGCATGTAAACTAGGAATTTTTTTTTTAGTGATTTTCTGAATGTATAGACACAACAGTATATTATTATTTTAGGATGGATGGATGGATAGATAGATAATTATAAATAGACAGATACATAATTATAGATATATAGACAGACAGACAGACAGACAGACAGACAGACAGACAGACAGACAGACAGATAGATAGATAGATAGATAGACAGACAGACAGACAGACAGACAGACAGACAGATAGATAGATAGATAGATAGATAGATAGATAGATAGATAGATAGAGATAGATAAATAGACAGACAGATAGATAGATAGATAGAGATAGATAGATAAATAGACAGACAGATAGATAGATAGATAGATAAAAAGACAGACAGACAGATAGATAGATAGATAGATAGATAGATAGATAGATATTCCAAATTAATGACAGACAGATACACAATAGATAGATAGATAGATAGATAGATAGATAGATAGATAGATAGATAGATAGATAGATAGATAGATAGATAGATAGATAGATAGATAGATAGATATTCCAAATTAATGACAGACAGATACACGATAGATAGATAGACAGACAGACAGACAGACAGACAGACAGACAGACAGACAGACAGATAGATAGATAGATAGATAGATATTCCAAATTAATGACAGACAGATACATGATAGATAGATATTCCAAATTAATGACAGACAGATACACGATAGATAGATAGATAGATAGATAGATAGATAGATAGATAGATAGATAGATAGATAGATAGATAGATAGATAGATAGATAGATAGATAGATATTCCAAATTAATGACAGACAGATACACGATAGATAGATAGATAGATAGATAGATAGATAGATAGATAGATAGATAGATAGATAGATAGATAGATAGATAGATAGATAGATAGATAGATAGATAGATAGATAGATAGATAGATAGATAGATAGATAGATAGATAGATAGATAGATAGATAGATAGATAGAATAAATTAATGTGAAATAGCCTTCGCCGGAAGATCAATTGTTTTCAATCCAGATGACGGTCTGACGGTCTTACCGTAATACCTTCTGTATAATCGCACCGCGAAATATAGGGGCGGCTAGTTTGACCGCTCATTTCGAGGTGGCGGCTGGCTTTACTGCAGTGGTGTGCCAGGGTGTTCCGGTGCCACCCACAGTGGCAGCTGGCACACCTAAAATAGATGCAGAATTCTTTTTTAAAGTTTTAATAAAACGTTTCCTAAACTTGGACTAATGTTGTTTACTTAAAATATGTGTATATTTGAAATGTATTTTAATTTTTAAATTATCATCATTAATAAAATATCTGCCGACATTCTGACTGCCAACCAATCCGCAAACAGCCGCTGACTGGTAATACGGTTGTGCTGTTGAGGCTCGCACAGCCTCATGACGAGAAATGGAAACAAATGAGCGCAGATCACACAAAGAAACTTAATGAACATAGAGCGGTTAAAAAAATTAATGTGGAGTTCTTATATTTATAACATATGATATGATACAGTTAAGGAACATCACAGTGACCACGAGTGCTGAATACCATCACGATTGAAAATATGACACTGATTTCATATGACAGTTCAATAAACAAGTAATTAATATCAAGTCACTTACATTTTAGACACAATATTGACTGTTTTTGTTCTATTTGAGCAGCGAAAATAGTTCCAAACAAACATCCCAAGAACCACAGCGCAGCTCACCGGAACACATAACTGTATTAATGAATGCGCCGTTTGAACGAATCATGAATAAATGACTCAATAACTCACTCATTAAGACGGTCACCTGCCGCCCCCTACTGGTGGTTTAGTTTCGTGTTTAAAAGTAGGCTATCATTCTTTCCAATATGTCATATTTGTATCTTCAAAAAATATTTAAAACAATCTCATAACATTATTTAATGCAGTTGTAATTTTTCAGTGTAAATTAATTAATTTGATTGGTAACAGCATAGTGTCTTATTATTTCAACTGAATTTATTGATCAAATCTAAGAATTTAAAATGAAAGATGAAGCATACATTTAAACCGATTACTGGATTTTTACTTGGACAAGAGAATGGCCGATTTACTTGTTCGAAGGACAAGCACATGTAAAGCTTTAATGTTGAGCCCTGAGTTATATTTTATATACTGTAGGCCTAGTATTATGTTTATGTGGCAAGCCAGTTTTACACATCAGCCCAGTCTATTCTGTAAAGTTAGTGCCGGGTCCGAGTTTTTTTGCACATTAATTTGACAATAAATGTGGCACACCCAGTTTTTCTTATGCACACCCAGAGACACTTTTCTGGCTACGCTAGTGGTGTACGGATCTACAAGGCATGCCATAAAATGTGGTTCCCTTTCGAGGTCTCTCCTATTGCGTAAGTAGCTTACGCTATGGGAAAACTCCTTTTCTCGAGAATATTGAAGTCTTTATGTAAAACGCATTGCGGCTGCACAGCTGACAGCAATGAACGAAGGAGCTCGGTCATTGGCTGTGCTGCGGCAACTTGCTCGAACCAATGACGGGGCGACTCTGAATGCGCGACCAATGAGCGCGCTTCGCGCCCGCGCGCGTCAGAGCCCGCCAAGATGGCCGTGGCCAAGAGCTATATATTGGGCGCCCCGTCATGAGAGTTCTTTAGATTTAATCTCCTTCAGCGAACACCTTCTTCGCTGGATCCTCTGGATTATTGGAAGCCTTCGCCGCCGTGGAAAAGCATACCAGCGGGATTGCTACGAGGACGTCGGCACCTTCAGCCGCCTTCAAGCACCTCTTACTGAGCCATCCGGCGCGCCATATACGCAAGTATTTTACATCTGTCCGCCCCGCGACATTTGTGAAAGAGCAATTTTCCAATAAGGCGTTGTTTCAAATGTCTTCCTGCGCGTCGTGCAGAGACCTTCTCCTGGACGGGGATCGTCACATCATCTGCGCTCGCTGCCTGGGCCGGGACCACGCAGAAGCTGCATTGACCAAGGGCGGATGCCCGGAATGTGATGACCTGGGTCTCTCCGCACTACGGGCTCGCCTCGCCGCTTTCGCCGTGAGCGAGCCCATCGCCACCCCTCTGTTTGAGCCGCGCACTAAGAAAAAGCGCCACTCACAGAGGCTTCCGAGCCAGTCTCCGCGTGCTTCACCGCCGCTCTTGCCTTCCCCACCGCCGGTTCAGTTCACCCAGCCGGACCCACACCCCTCTAGCAGAGCGGTGGGCCTTGTGACTTTCGGCGCGTCCGAGGACGACGGGGGAATGGACGACAGCTTGTCCATCGACGCTGCATCGGACGGCTGGCCGGGCTCCACTCTCGACCCCGCCCCGTCGACGCTAGCTAGCACGAGCGGGGGCTCCACTATGGATACTGTGATTATCCGTGTCCTCTCTAAGGCCGTGGAAGACCTCGGGCTCGATTGGTCTTCTCCCGAAGAACCAACCCGGAGCCGACTGGATGAGTGGTTTCTGCAGGGGCGCCAGCAGGCCCCTCGGCAAAGGTCTTCTCCCTTCTTCCCGGAAGTTCACGACGAACTCACCAAGTCGTGGAAAGCCCCCCACTCTGCGCGCCTAAAGCCTTCTTTTTCTTCTTCGCTCTCCTCAGTGGACGGCGCGAAGGAAAGAGGCTACGAGGGAACGCCGCCCCTCGAGGAGGCCGTGGCCAATCATCTCTGCCCGTCCTCCATCACCGGATGGAAAGCCAAAGCTTCCCACCCCTCGAAGCCCTGCCGCACTACCTCTGCTCTCGCCGGTCGCGCCTACGCCGCCGCCGGCCAAGCTGCATCAGCGCTTCACTCAATGGCGGTACTTCAAGTGTTCCAAGCCAAGCTTCTCCGGTCTATGGACGAACCCGAAGCCTCCAGGGACCTACGCAGCGCGACTGATATAGCTCTGCGAGCCACGAAGGCCACCGCCCAGTCCATCGGCCGTGCTATGGCTAATTTGACTGTTCTCGAGCGCCATCTGTGGCTGACTCTGACTGAAATGAAGGACGCGGATAAGGCGCCATTTCTCGATGCGCCTATCTCCACCAGCGGGCTGTTTGGACCGGCGGTTAAAGGTTTCGCCGAACGCTTCACTGAGGCCCAGAACGCTTCACAAGCTATGCGTCATTTCCTGCCAAAGCACTCCAGCTCATCGCAGAGCAGACAGAGACCGCCACAGGCGCAGCGGGCTAGAACAGCTCCCACCGCCTCTCAGCCCGCGCCTCAGGCTGACGCTCGACGCCGCTCACGCTCTCAAAACCGCAAGCCGCCTCCTGAGCGACGGGGTCCTTGGCCCAAGATTGTGCTGAACCCTGAGCCTCGAAAGCCGTCCTAGCCACAGAAATGAGAAGAGAGAGTGCGTGTCTCGCAAAAGCCGGACCACTCTCTCTGCAAAAGCTCAAACATTACCCAGTCCCCTTACAGGCGGCTGGATATGTCCATACAGCAGTCAATGGGCCAGTCACAGAGCTCGCTCACCTGCAAACAAACGCTGTTTTTATGGCGACGCACAGAAAACACAAAAAGAGTCTTTTTCTGCCTGCATCACTAAGGGTTCACATGTCCACAAAGTGTGCATTCCCAGATACTGTCAAAACAGTGCCAAATTCATTCCCAGCTCAGGCTGCGCTTCCCATGAATGTAGATCACGTGCCTATGGTCATGTACGCACCACTACACACAAGCACTGTTCACACAGTTATAAATTCATCCCCAGTAAAAGCGGGAAACATTATAAAAGTGACGCGTGTGCCTACCACTGTTTATGCACCCCCACTTATAAACACTGCTCTTACAGTGTCAAACACAACCTCAGCTCAGGCTGCGAGTTTTACAAACACAGCGCGCGCTGTTGTAATCACACACGCGCCCATTCACTCAGCTGCTCAGCGCGCGCCCGCGCCTCTGAGAGCTACGAGCTCAGGCGATTCGCTGGCCGGGTCCCTACGTCACAGCGGCCCGCCCCTAGCCTGTATTCAGCCCATATCTGTACACGCAGCGGCATGGGAAAACATTCCAGATATGCCGAAATGGGTATTGAATATAGTAAAGCACGGATACTCGCTCCAGTTCGCTCGCAGACCACCACGTTTTACGACTGTGGTCGAGACGAAAGTGAGAAAGGAGTGTTCACATGTTCTACGCACCGAGGTGCGCAAACTAATAGAAAAGGGCGCTGTGGAAACTGTTTCCCCCTCTCTGAGCGGGACAGGTTTTTACAGCCGCTATTTTCTCGTCCCGAAAAAGGATGGCGGTCTCCGCCCCATCCTAGATCTCAGACACCTGAACAAAGCACTAATGATTCGCTCGTTCAGAATGTTAACAACCAAGCATATCCTCGCGCAAGTACGCCCAGGAGATTGGTTTCTCTCAGTGGATCTGAAAGATGCTTACTTTCACATTCCAATAGCACCTCATCACAGGCCGTTTCTGAGATTCGCTTTCGAGGGACAGTCATAACAGTACACAGTACTCCCGTTCGGCCTGTCCCTGGCTCCCCGTACATTCACGCTGGTTCTAGCACAATCAGAGAGTCAGTTAATAACACACAGATCTTGGATTATCAGCCATTTAGATTGCCTGGGTCTAAGAATCAATTTTGCAAAAAGCATACTATCTCCCAGCCAGAGGATTTCTTTCCTGGGAATAGTTCTAGACTCGATGCAAATGACAGCGCGTCTCTCATCGGAGCGCGCGCTCACCATCCGGCGCCTTGCAACATCATTCAGGGCGGGCGCGCGCGCCCCGTCAAACGGTTTCAGAGGATGCTCGGTCTCATGGCCTCAGCATCGGCCGTACTCCAGCTAGGATTGTTGCATATGCGCCCTCTCCAACGCTGGCTCAAGAGCCGTGTCCCTACTCACGGGTGGCGTTCGGGCCACTTTTTAATCAGAGCGAACCACGGCTGTATAAAAGCCCTGACGCACTGGAAAGCCGCCGGCTGGTACCAGTCAGGCGTGAGTCTGGGTGTGAACACAAGGAGAAAGATGATAACGACAGATGCCTCCAAAATAGGTTGGGGGACCCTTTACGAGGGCAGGCCTGTCTCCGGCTTTTGGTCAAACCCGGAGAAGCGCCTACACATAAACTGTCTGGAAATGAAAGCGGTCGCTTTGGCTCTCAGAGCCCTGCTCCCACATCTAAAAAACGAACACGTCCTGGTCCGAACGGACAACATGACGGTAGTGTCGTACATAAATCGCCAGGGTGGACTCAGGTCGAGCTCCATGCATTCAATGGCCAGGAGACTCATTTTATGGTCCCAGCACAACTTGCGCTCGCTGAGAGCAGCGCATGTGCCAGGCGTCCTGAACCAGGGGGCAGACATGCTATCCAGAGACAAGATTCTCCCAGGAGAATGGGCTCTCAACCCGCTGACGATTCAGTGGTTATGGAAAACCTTTGGCAAAGCGGAGATCGACCTCTTCGCCTCCAAGGAGAATGCGCACTGCTCTCTTTTCTTCACGAAAAGCACGGACGCGCTCGCCCAGAGCTGGCCGAGCCGCCCCTTATATGCCTTTCCCCCGATCGCGATGCTGCCACAGGTCATCAGTCGGGTCAGAGAGGAGGAAAACGCAGTGCTGCTGATAGCCCCACTCTGGAAGAACCAAACATGGTTTCCAGATCTGATGCAAATGCAATCTGCACCACGGACGATTCCACTGAGGCCAGACCTCCTCAGTCAGGCCAGCGGGATGATATTTCATCCCCGCCCCGATCTGTGGGCCCTTCATGCATGGCCCCTCAACGGGTTCCCAGGAACCTCGCGAGCGGAGCACTAAAAACCATCGCTGAGGCGCGGGCGCCCTCCACGAGACGCTTATATGCCCAGAAATGGAAAGTGTTCAGTGACTGGTGTAATACCAAGGGCCTGAACCCTGTAACATGCGAGATTACGAGTGTACTCGCTTTCCTACAAGGGCTTCTGGAGGCGGGCCGCACCCCCTCCACGCTCAAAGTATATGTGGCTGCCATCACAGCGTCACACGACCTTGTAATGGAACGTCCATTGGGAAGAAACGACCTAATTATTCGTTTCCTAAGGGGCGCCAGGAGGATGAACCCTTCACGCCCCCCCTCAGTGCTGATCTGGGACCTAGCTACGGTCCTAGACGCTCTTAAAGGGCCCCCGTTTGAACCACTCCGAACCGTGCACCTTAAACAGCTCTCACTCAAGACGGCACTCTTGCTGGCACTCGCCTCGCTCAAGAGAGTGGGCGACCTGCACGCGCTTTCAACAAGCGCTGCCTGCCTAGAATTCGGACCTAACGACTGCAGGGTCGTCCTTAGACCGAAACATGGGTATATTCCTAAAGTGCTCACCACTCCCTTCAGAGCACAGGTTATCTCCCTAACTGCGCTTTCGTCTCCAGCAGACGAACACGACGCTAATCTACTCTGCCCCGTTAGGGCTCTCAGAGTGTATTTGGAGCGTTCTGCCCTATTCAGACAGACAGAACAACTGTTTGTATGCTTTGGCGGCCGTACAAAAGGTTCCGCCGTTTCAAAGCAGAGAATCTCTCACTGGATAGTCGAAGCTATAGCGCTGGCTTATGAAGCTAAGGGACTTCAATGCCCCTGGGGAGTCAAAGCACACTCCACCAGGAGTGTGGCTTCTTCCTGGGCATGGTCGAGCGGGATACCGATCGAGGATATTTGTGCGGCGGCAGGCTGGGCCTCACCGTCCACATTTATCAGGTTCTACAACCTACAGGTCCCGACATTGCATTCCAATGTGCTATCAGCATAATGCTAGTTGAACTGCGAGTTCGTATCTATGATTATGTATGTGCTTGTGTCACACTGAGCGCCTTCTAGCCGCTTTGTATTTTTTCCCACATATAAAGCTCGCCTCTGCCGGCTAGTTGGATGATAACTTTGCTTTTCAGCTTAGGCACCTGCCTCTGGCTATTATAAGGCGAAGTTCAGAATGCACGGCGTTTTGCATGGTGTTCCCATAGCGTAAGCTACTTACGCAATAGGAGAGACCTCTCGAAAGGGAACGACTCGGTTACTAACGTAACCTCGGTTCCCTGAGAGGAGGGAACGAGTATTGCGTAAGCTGCCGTGCTTGTGCTTGGTTAGTTCGCTTCAGTCGTTTTAACCTAAAGAACTCTCATGACGGGGCGCCCAATATATAGCTCTTGGCCACGCCCATCTTGGCGGGCGCTGACGAACGCAGGCGCGAAGCGCGCTCATTGGTCGCGCATTCAGAGTCGCCCCGTCATTGGTTCGAGCAAGTTGCCGCAGCACAGCCAATGACCGAGCTCCTTCGTTCATTGCTGTCAGCTTTGCAGCCGCAATGCGTTTTACATAAAGACTTCAATATTCTCGAGAAAAGGAGTTTTCCCATAGCGTAAGCCACTTACGCAATACTCGTTCCCTCCTCTCAGGGAACCGAGGTTACGTTAGTAACCGAGTCGTTAATAGTGGATCATTTGACACGTTTCTGTGTCAAAGTATTTGTTATCTGCGGATTCTGTTCATGTGTGCCCACTGCCCAGACATTTCAGAAATCCCGACCTGCGGATGTTTTACGGCCATGTCCGGAATAAAGAGTAGGCCTATGTATGGTAAAGCTATATAGCTACAGTTAGGGCATATTAAAAAACATAAACCGCGATTGCACATACGTAAAGATTTGGTCATTTACCCGGATGCGCGGCCATATTGGAGATACTCGAATGTAAACTAACTTACAGCATGGATTGCACTGTTTATGTACTACTGAACACATTGTTACATCAATTTATGGAACAATTTATAAACACAAGGAAGCTGTGAAATCATATAGAGAAGGACTTCGTAAGCAGGAAAGTGCGCGGAATTTTGATGAACTAATGTCAATATGAGGTAAAGATCCGAACGAGCTAACTTATCTAACGTTAGCCCTTACCGCTAGCAGCTATCCTTCCTATTTCCTATCCCGACATTGACAATTTGAACGTAGCCTGTCCAAAAAAAGCACATGAAATCCGTTTCAAGCTACATCCATATGTGGTTTGAAATCCTATTCAAATCACATATCAGGAAGTCTGCTTCAGTCTGAACGCTCTGATTGGATTTCGCGTGGTATGTGACTTTCTCACGCCAAAAATGTAAACGCCAGACGTTGTTATAGGAAACATGCTGAAAGTCGCTGCCGAAACAAGGCTGTGTTGTTGCAAAGTGCCGGACAAGCAGAAAATTATTATTTTTGAAACATATTTTGAAACCGGCGCAGATAAGAGCGCATTTCCACATTTCCATGCTGTAAAATTTAAATAAGATAACAATTGCAAATGCAAACCCCTCCATTGACGCAACATCATTGCCAAAGAGCTGCATGAACACACAAATCGGATCTGAACAGTTGCGATACACAGTGTGGACATACTTTTACATCAGATTAATCGGATACAAAGATAATCGGATTTGGACTGCCAGTGTGAATGTAGCCATATAACTACTACTTTACGTCAACATTTTAGCCATAGTAAACGCTTCATTTACACATGTGGCTAATGCTGTGCCTTTCTCAACCACAAACGCCTTCTTTAATCCGTTTTTTTGCACTCTTCTCTTTAACTTTTGGCAATAGAACTTGAAATGTTTTTTCTCAGTGCGACCGATTAGTACAGACCAAAGCACGACCATTTTTCAGCAGCAATAATCAGCCAAATATGCAAGTCCGTTCAGTTCATTATATTGATTGATAATATCTTAGTCTACAAGCTAATGAAATATCATGTGGCATGTCATGTAGAAATTCACTTCTTTTCAGTATCTATTTTTGTGTGAAAAATCAAAACACAAAAAGTGTCTCAACTGTACTCGGTCTACCCAAGTATTTCTGTCTAAGCATACGTGCAATTTTAAGTATATTTTTGAGAAGTAGCTACATAAAGTAGCATATATTTCTGAGAAGTACAGAAAAAGTCGAGTTATTTTTAGTTTAAAAGAAGTGTACCAATAGCACAATTTGAATAAACTCCATTTTCTTACGGACATGCATAGGGACGTAGAGTCTCTAGTTTGATGGCCCTGGGCTGTGGTTTATTTTAGTCTGAATATTTTAATATACATGTGTAAATACAAATAAAGGAAAACAAATATTGCCATCGACTCCCATCGATTTTGTTGCATTAAAGAAATCCTAACGTAGTCTGTCTGTGTTTACAGTGAAGTTCTCTCCTATCGAAACCATAGACAGACAGTAAAAGAGATCGAAACCGATGTTGAGCCAGACAGAGCTTTATCTCCCTCTGTCGGTCAGATAGGGGAAATAACACAATAGTGGATTTTATCAACACAATCGTTTTATTCTTTTAAACCTAACAAAAATACTGATTAAAAAAAGTAGATCAAGAATCGTTTTGGAATCGGATCGTGAGGTGCCTAAAGATTCCCACCCCTAATATATATATATAGTTTTAGGATTCTGCTTTACAAAGCACTAAACAAATATGACAGCAAACATTATCAATTAATCTTCTTTATTTTCACATTTAAAAATATGTCATCTTATAACCTTTAAGTTTTCAAGAAAAAAAATGCAACATTAACAGTACCAAGGCATCTTAAAATCAAATCATATAAACACTGGCTGAAGGCAAACCTATCTCAACACAGAAAGTGTGACAATGCATTTCCACACCATAGAAAAACAAATGGAAAAAACACACAAACAATTAAATGTGACTCAACATGACTGTCAGATTATAATGACATATGAATCTCCCAGGGAAAAGGTCTAAGAGCTTAAATATTGGAAACGTATCAAATACTAAAGTAGTGCATTACATTCTGAATGGGAAGGTAAAGTCACTGTAATATCGGTTTTGTTGAGCTGAATATTTCCAAGGTTTAGGCTCAGTTTACAATTATTTACTGTATAATACAACACAAAAATCAAAAAAAGTTATGTAGATTTTTTAAAAATCTCAGTTTGAGACATTGAGAGTCCAGTGCTAACTCGCATCTTGTTAATAACTGTTGTGTCAGCCCAGCATTTCTTGTACATTTACAACCAATCACCTACAAGCAATAAGTAGGAAAATCGGCAGAGAAGAAATTTGCACACCTCTAGTAAAAGAGCAAAAGGTGTGGACCAATAAAAAACAGACAGAATGAAGAGACCACACCCACAGCCTACAGAATCTGCCTGAACCGATCCTCGAAATCCAGAGACAGAGGATGTCACGTTAACCTTGTCCTTGTGAAAAATATCATGATGCCATCTAAAATATACAACACTTAAAATATATATTTTAAAAAGAACTCCCCAAGTTCTTGTCTCTTAGCAGTTATGCAAGAATGTGCATGCTTTTAGCCAAAAATGTGTCTAACTTTCCAGCAGCAAGACACAGCATAGAAATGGAGAAATAGAGAGAAATAAAACAGCTAGCTTACAAATAATAAACTAAAAAAAAAAAAAAACACCTCACACATTTTGCTAAAATTGGTATAATTTTGGGAACAAAGACGATAACGGGTCAGTAATACCCAAAAAGCAGGCCCACCAGAAATCTCAAAATCAGTTTTTATGAAAAAACCCACTTTTTTTTTTTATATTCTTGCTACTTTATTAATGCTTTCAGCTACTAATAAAGGTGTAGTACTCTCAGCTCTTAACACATTTGACCATATTTAGCCCCAAAGTTTGTCGACAGTTTCTGTTAACTTCAGGTTTTACACCCTTAAATATTGCAAATATTCCAGCTTTTAACAAGAGCATTCTCGTAAATTTCACTGTCGAGGGATCAGCAGTTTTTAGAAACTGTCCTCAGACTTTTTATTAGACTGCAGTTTGAGGAACTAAGATTTTAAACAAATTGAAATGTCAGCTTCCAAAAATATTAAGCTGTTTTACGAACGAACCTTCCTATTCAAAATGTATTATACTGACCCATAAGTCATGGCCATTGCATCGAAGAAGTCCTGTCAGCACTTCAGTACAAAAAAAAAATAGATACAAAAAATAATAATCATGCATATGAATGTACACCATGATTCAAGTGATCTTGTACAGTGACCTCTGTATGATTTAAACACCCCAGGAGGAAAGAAAAAAAGTGACTCCTTCACAGACATTAGACATTCAAAAATGTAAAGGGGTGTTTTCAGTCCATGATATGGTCGACCAATGCACCTATAAAAATAAATAAAATATTTACAAATAAAACGCAAAATCCGAACATTAACTAATACCCTGACGCAGTTGTATTTGCAGTGACCCAGTGTACGTTATATGACTGTTTGTCTGTCTGTCCTTCACTCATAGTAACATGATGGCGATGAAGACGCTACATTCTGAAATGCATTGAAATGCATCCTGTGCAAAAATAATAAAAAAAACAAATCCCAGCACCTTCCTGTAATCTACACATACCACCGAGAATTTCCTCATAAAATAAATGTGAAAACACAAGCAAAGGTTTGTAATGAAATAAATAACAAAAGAAAAAGAAAAGCAGTAGGATTTTGTGAGTAAACATTCCTTTTCCAGTCATTTCGACACTTCCTTGCTCGTATGAAAGATGCATCCTCTGAAGCACGGGGGTCTGAGACGAGTCTTTAGAGTCCTTCGAAGTGCTCGACTCACACCACATACTGACTGGAGTTGTAATTGGTTGTGTAGGCCTGTCGGCTGTACTGAAAGTGGTCGGTGAGTACCGTGCTCCGACCGTGCTGAAAGTCTGAGCTGTGTGTGAAGGGCCCGGTCCCGTTGGACTGGGGCTTGTCGAATGACACCAAATCCTGTGTTGAAACTGGCAGCGGAGTCTTTTTGGCCTCCCGGTTGGTGTCATATTTCGCCTGGCGAGGAAAACAATTCGAGTTCATTTGACATCAGTTTTTGCATTGCAATTGTACATCATTTGTGTAATGATATGCCTAAAAAAGGAAATTACCTTATTATAAAGGAAGACACCTAGTATTGCTGTCATCATGCCGATAATGTTGGTGGTGCTGACGGGGTTCCTGAGCATCAGTAGGGATATACTGATGACCATGATCCTCTTTGTTGCGTTGGCTACTGCGTAACTGAGTGGGCTGACCAGGTTCAGAACGCTGAAAGCGATCATATTTTGTGCAAAGTTGCAGATACCACTGATAAAGAGCAGCACAATTGTTCCTGTCCAGTTGGAAATCTCCGCCTGTAGAAGACAACAGAGAAAAAACGAGCGTAGGTTAAGAGAATCACTCCTGCAGGACCCGACGCAACAGAGTGTGGCGCGGGACAAGGTTTGATGGCTGAGTGCAGGTGGTAAAACACTTGTGTGTGCGGATTGCAGAAGAATAAAATGATTTCCGGGACTGTCATTTAAATATCTAAAGATAAAATATCTAAAAAAAAATGCAGGGTAAGCCTTCCCCTGCTGCTGCTAGAAGGAAAAGTGGTCCATAACTGCTGGTCTAGGATCAGCGTTCTCTGTAATAGTATCATATTTGGCAAACGCACTAGTGCGTATTTGTGCTCTGGAGAGTGTCAAAGGTTTCTGTTTACAACGCGTTTTTGCAACAGTGAGCAATGTAGCCAATCACAGACATGTTTGTTGTTAGTAAAAGTCTAAATTAAATCAGTTCATCATATAAACCGATCAAGTCTCTTCAGAAAATTTGGACTAAACCGCTCAATTGTGAACTTTTTGAAGCGTCAAAGTGGTAGTTGCTTAGATGTCAATAGAGGGACAGAAATCTCTCAGATTTCAATAAAAAGATCTTCATTTGTGTTCCGAAGATGAAAAAAAGTCTTATGGGTTTAGAAAGACATCAGGGTGAGTAATTAATGACAGAATTTGCAAAAATTAGAGCAATTAATAACACACTTTTTGGGTGAACTAACGCTTTAACAGTGTTTTTTGAATGTAGATGCTTTAATAACAAATAATTTATCGGAAGCGTTTATGCTAGCATGTGAAGGTTGTGGCTTTTCAACATGTAACAATGTTACAAGGCGACGTAATTCCTGTGATGGCAAGGCTGGCAATTTTCAGCATCATTACTCCAGCCTTCTGTTTTTACTTTGCTTTAACTCTTGAAAATAAGTTAAGTAACATTCAACAAGATTCAACTCATTTTTTAAAGCCAGTTTAATGTAATTTAAGTTGAAATTACTTAAACACCCAAGTTCATTGTACTTAAATTTAGGGAACAGCAACTTATTTTTTACAGTGTGCATCTTTGTTGATCAAAAGAATGTCAAAAAATGTCATCACAATTAAATACACCACCACCTTCCCTAACTGTTTAATGTAAAGATAAAAAAATATTACCATATTTAATTTAAAAAAGTAAAGTACAATTTGTTTTACTGAATTTAAAATTAAGATAATTTTAATACAAATAAAATGATTGCATTAAAATCATGATGTTCGAACAGAACCCATTGTAATTTAATTTCTACATTACAATGGTTTAGGAGGACAATGACAAAAACATTATGTAAAACATTTTTTTCTTTTGATTTTGGGACAGATATGAACTGGACATTTCTGGACAGATTTACTCATAAACACCCTCTTATTTCATATTCATAAAAAACATATTTACCAGGTCTCCTTCCATCAGGAAAGAGGAGAGGTCCACTAAAATCCACGTGGGCAGCATATACAAAAGTGCATTGAATCCCAGGATGTTCAGTAAATGAAGGTGGTGAATCCTTGTGTCACGCAAGACCTAAAACAACCACAAAAATCATTTCATACAGCAACTCATCCCAGAATTTGTTTAACTTAAATACATCACCTAATAGAAATAGGAACCTTTTTGGAGAATATGTTCTGTAGCGAGAAGCAGAGCGTGGCCGCCAGAGCGCTGATCAATCCAGAGACGTCAAAGGACAATTCAGTGGCAGTGGCCAACAGGACACCTCCAATGATGGGTATAAGAGACACGTAAACCTGGTCAAAAAAACATGCAAATAAATAATCCAAACTTCAGTATTGGATGACTAAAAATCAGTGACTATTAAAACCATTATAAATCCAGTAAATACATGACTTATTTCTAATTGTGTTTAGAGGAAGACAGACCTTTGTGGTTTGCTTCTCTTTCATGATAATCCGTGACAGCAGAACCACCCAGATGGGCATGGTGGCCTTCACTAGGAAGTAGACAAAGCAAAGAAGACACGCATTCACTCATCTAATAACATCAGCTATAAATTTTGTCACATATTCTTCTGTAAAATCTTGTGATTGCACCTGGTGTTTGAAACATCTCAGCTGCAGTCGAGTCGTCAGAAACAACACTCTCCCTAGGGCTGTCGCGGTGAAGGAATTTCCCTTGCGGTAATTTTGAGTGGCTCAATAGCGCAATATTGAAAGGCTGTCACTCAGCGCATCGTTACGGCAACGGACTGTCTTTGAGAGTTAAACCGTTCATTCAACACGTTCTAAAACGCTGATTCATTAAAAGGGTCATGTAATGAAACAAGATGTTAATTATTTTTAACTTTGAGCTCCACTTTTCAAGGCTCAGCTGACCAGCAATGCGTTGCATGGGTAACACTGAAACTCCAACAATCTTTTGGAAACTGGGTGTTTTAACCACACAAACAGCTCAATTTGAATGAAGCGCCCATTAAAACATTTTGTGTCACATACAGCAAACATCTCTTCACTATCCGCTAGCTGCCTGTCCCCTGAACACACTGTAAAAAAACGCGGTCTCTGCAGACACCCCAGGCTCCACAAACGGCAGGAAAAACAAACTGGGCTAACCCGCACCACGAAACATAAACTGTTCCAGCCAATAACCGACAAGATGGATTTGGGGGTGGAGTTTGGGGGTTTAGTGCACGGATGAGGTGGAGGGAGCCTCCGTTTTGTTTTTACAATACTTTAAACGTCAACAATAAGTGACGTCACTCGACATCGCTTAGAGCACCTTTAATCAGATCCAGTTCTCGCCCCGAGTGTAAAGCCTAATGTGATTGGTTGTAGCGAGAACATGCTACGGATTGGTCAGCTCAATGTGGCCATTATCCGATTGGTTTAGGTAAACGGTGGGTGGAGTCTACTACAATATTGCGCGGAACTACAATATTGCGATTATCGCGACAGCCCTTGCCCTCCCTGCTGATTCCTGCACTAATGCTGCTTCATATTTAAAACACACAGCTGTTTAAAGCTATATATGCAACAAACAAACTCAAATCCATCAGTTGTCTCTACAAGCGGAATTAACTAGTTGTTTATTAACATGCATATAACTAGGATATTGGCTGTTTATTAGTAATTATAAAGTGCATATAACTAGGATATTGGCTGTTTATTAGTAATTATAAAGCACATATTAATGCCTTATTCTGCATGACCATATTCTACATCCCTTAATCCTACTCCATACCCAAACTTAACAACTACCTTACTAACTATTATAAGGTGCTGTAAGCGATTTCTGAGAAATGCTGTTGATATTTGAAATCACCAAAACAAACATGCCCCAACCCAAAAGGATTGTACCCATACTATGGGATGAATATAGTATAACGTGGGCACAACTACCCATCTATTTGACAAATTCATAAAATGTGCATCACTACATTCAAACTAGGAACTTGTGTGCAAAATTCAGAATCACATGAATGTGCAGCATTTTGTACAAATAGAGACATAGTTGTTAGTAAAAAAACTTGATTTTGTATTAATGTAGGTCAGAATTTTTGCATTTAACAAGTAAGATGTGCATTTGTGGATCAGGTGGCAAGCGTTCATTCATTGACTCGTTTCTGAGCCGATCCTATTTGATTCATTTGGATTTTGAGACTTTCATTTCGCCGGTTTAGCCTTGCACGATCCACACACAGCTGTCTGAGAAAACCTGCTACCACTAGATGGCAGTAGCTGCCAAAACAGATAACGGCACCGTAATCGAGTGTTCTTACCCAAAATACGCTTAATGTGGCTTGAGAAAGTGATAATGAAGCACCAAATTTAGTACACAATATAGCTCTACCTTAATAAAGCATACTTTGTAGAGGCAAACAGATTAAATCAGATTATGAACACCTATAGAACCACTCCCAAAGAAAACCATTATAAAACACTTTATGAGCAATAGTGCGTCGCATGTTCAATAAGGTATTGATAATAGGCTACTGAGATTTAATATCACCGTCTTACTGCATTAACGTTAAGCTTTTTCTTTACAATACGCTCTATGGGAGGAAAACTATATACAGACAAGACAAGAGCCTATATGAACGCAACGTGCAAAGTTTCACGTTAAGGGCATTTTCCTTCCTTAGAGCCTGTTAAAAAGACGATGTTTAAAGTGAAATTTCACACACAAAAAAATGTCTCTATTTGTACAAATTGCTACACATTCATTTAATTTGCACACACAAGTTGAAAGGCATTTGGTTGTGGATAGTAAAAGATACCTGCAACATTTATCAAGTTCATGGATAATTGTGCTTGCACGTGTTAATCATTCAGCACATGCACCTCTCCCTAATTAGTACACCCTTACTGCTGATTGGCTTGTTGTGGTGCTTGGTCCGATCCACTTTCAACAGTGTTTCTCAGAAATCACTTACTGCACCTTTAATAAGCAGTAATTGGGAGTTTAAGGCAAAATGTTTGTGACCAAATGTTTTTCCAACAGAAAAGCTGACTAGACTAAACAATCTGCATAAATGGAAACCAAGTAGAAAATCACTTAAATCAGCAAGGAGTTATTAATAACCCAGAAGTAATATGACAAGCATATCCTAATGCCTGCTTTCTGATAAAAAAAAAAAAAACTTGCAGCCTTGTGAAATTTTTTTTTGTAAAAACATTTTAGCAGACATAGATAAAACCAGATTTTTGATGACTTGGCAAATGTACTCTCTGTATATAATGTCTAAAGTCAGTGCATTTTTGGTTTTTCTTGTTATGCTTTTAAAATGTTAAGAGACCATTAACAACTGGGGGAGGAAGGGAATAGAGAACAGGGAAAAGTCATGGATGTCTATATATTTACAAGTTTCTGCATACCTTTGAAGTACATTCGGTGAACTAAAATTTAATATCACTTGATGTTTACCTACCAAGTTATTATAGATGATGAAAATGAATGGAGGCACGCAGCCAAACATTGCAAAAGCCACAACAAGCCAATGGTCAAGACAATCAATCAGATAAAAATGATAATATTGAAGAGCTCATAAAAGATAGGCTAGATGCTGATATATGCATAACAGACGGATGATGGTTAATACAGTTTGCAGGACGCTACTGTCAGTGTGTGAAATGCGAATTATGTTAGATTTAAATACTTTTCAATGCTGTTCTGAATGGCGCGTTTGTAACAGGTCATGACATTATGCACGGCTCTACTCTGATATTGTACATTTGACAGATAAAGTTGTTTTTCTATCATGATTACTACACCAGGATTTGATAAGAATGGGCGTCACTTGTCTCATACATAAACAAAAGGAATTGAAGTTTCCCAAACTAACGTTAGTCTCTGCACAGCCACGCAGGTGGATGATGTGGCAGTATGTATTAAAAGTGCGGAAGTGACGTAGTCTAAGAATACTTCAATAAAGTGTCAAGTTATCAATGCTCGATCGTAAAGCAATTACCTTTGAGTCATTAAATCATCATTTCAATTTGTTTCTTTGTGTTTGGATGAAAGTGGGCGTTTAAATGTCGGGGGGAACGCAGATTGTTAGTATCCCAGCTGTGGTTAAGGGTTAAACAGCAATAACGCACGTTGATTTAAACTCGATTAAACGAACCGAGCAAAATCGACACATACGATCAGGTTGGCTAGTTACGTTCACTTTCATTGACTTCTAATAATAAGGCCTGTTACAGCCGATAAGAATAAACGAAAGCCCCCCGTTACTTACCAGTGTGCGCATACGACACCGGGACCTTCCATATGCTGAAATGGGCCGAGACGGAGGCGAAGTATTTCCCGAAGGCGAGCGGCAGAATGTACCAGCGGTAGTAGAGGGCCGGTACCTCCGCTCGCGGGACGCTCCAGGCTCGCAGCAGCGGCGGGAGAAACACGATGATGGAGAGGATATGGAAAAGAGAGACCGTGACCGGATAAGGGAAGCCGTTGAGGATGATTTTATTGATCACGTTGCCGCCCGAGCTGACGGTGTACCAGCACAGACACAGCACAGCGATCCGCATTCCCTCCCGCACGGGAGGACGCTGCTCCACCGCGGCCATCTTCCAGCGCAAGCCACGACGCGACGTTTACTCTGGAGGAATCGCTGGTGGAGGAGTCACGTGAGAACGCTAAAGTCACGCCCCTACGAAAATTCACCATGGTAACCTGGAGTTTTTTTGTTAGAGGTGTGCAGTCTGCACTGTTTACACGGGGTTCATTTTGAAGAGCTTCCCGCAATTATACACATAATGTGCTCTCTTAAAATGCAAACCAGCGTAAATGACATGCCACAAAAAAGTGGCAGGCACAATGGGATGCGGAGGAGAAAGGAAGACATTTATATAACATTCAACAAAAGGTTGGGACAGAGAGGGTCACTGGAAGGAAGCGAAGGGAAGAAATTATCTTCACGAGATTAAGAATAGGACATTGTGGGTTAAATAAGTATTTACATATAGTAGGTAAGCACGTATCGGGTAGGTGTGAATTTTGTGAAAATATTGAAACTGTGGAGCATGTGATTTTTGAGTGTCAGAAATATGAGAGGGAAAGAGGAAAGATGAAAGAGGGTATAAGAAGGTTAGGGGGGCAAGGGAATTCACTAAGGGAATTGCTGGGGAAAATGGTAAATGGTGTGAGTGCATTGGTATTGCAATTCTTAAAAGAAACAAGACTGGCAGAAAGGATTTAGGATGCTTAAATTTATTTATTTATATTTTTTTTTAAGAAAAAGAGGAAAAATAATATAAAGTTATTTTAGTTTGATGGTTTATTTATGTATTTATTTTATCTCCGGTCCACACTCCAGTATAGTAGGTGGCGGTAATGCACCATTAATGTTTGATGCCAACCGCCGTAAAACGACAAAGAAGAAGAAGAAGAATGACATGCCACAGCATCATATATAAAGCTTGGATCGCGGATTTAATTAAACCAGTCTGCTTTTTCCTAAATTTTTCTTCTTTCTAAAAGCTCCTTACACTGTCTGAAGGTTTGCGAGATTTATATTTTTCCCATCACCACCACAAGTTCTTTTAGGGGCTACATATATTAGGATATACTAATGTAAATGATTAAAACGTCATACAAATATTTAGGTCTAGGCAAGTCATCAGTTGCAGAAAAGTGCAATACAAAAAGTCCTATAAAACGTACTACAGGTTGCTATTATAATTTAAAAAAAAGTTATTATGAGAGGAAAACAGTACAAAATAGTTTTGCTTGCATGAAAGCCAAGGCGCTTCTATTATTCTGTACGGATGAAAAATTGTAGGTAAATTATGTCATCTACAGGAGAAATTAAGGAATTGCAGTTTTCATTCTAATTCAGTTGTCGGTCTCATATACTGAAAGTGTAAACAATGCTCTAAATTATTTCGAAGCATATAATATTTTACCTCAGGAATAAAAAATGTATACATTGTTAAAAGTCAGGACAGAGGTTTCATAGTATATATCCAGTATGGTATATGGGTCATTGATATTTTTTTAATCTTTTCAAAATGCATATTTTGGACTTATGAACAATGTTTAAACAAGTTTCAGTTGTAAAATAACTTTTCAAAGTGTTTAAATAAATTTTTTGACTGTTTTCATGTCAGGCTGTACAACCGAATAGTTGCATGTATATACTGCAGTTGTACCACCTGACATGGAAAGTGTACCAACCTACCCATACTTGAAATTAGCTATTTTTACCAGTATTTGAGAGATCTACAAACCTTTTAACTCTGTTTCAAGGATCAGTCGGGCTCCTCTGGATGATGCATTATCATGTTTACTGTTATTACCTTAACAAATTCATAATAAAAGAAGAGCCATGTTTGCAGTTGTGCCACCCTGACATTCAAATTGCTGGACAAAAGTTTTTCAATTATCTCAACAGCTTTTAAACTACTGATATTTATAACATTGGTTTATATGAACGGTTTTAAACCTAAAATGATGCTATAGTCTTTAGTTTTACATTTTTTTATTCTTAAGACACCATTTTAAATATTTTTCTTAGTTCAGACAGTTGCGCCACCTGTCATTTTGGTCAGCAAAACATAAAATAATATGTATTATTTAAATGTATTCAAAATGAATTCAAACTAAATAGGTTTTATCGAAGTCATGAATTTATCAAATTATTTTAAAAGGAAATAATACACTACAAAAATATGCATGTCATGTCATAGAGCCATATCCTAATACTTTTATTTTTTGCACACCATTGCAATGGACCATAAAGGAAAGAGAAACCCAACTAGAGAAAAATACTGGTCTAAAATAGTTGACAATCCTCATTTGGAGATTTAAGAAATGTGCCTTTGAAGACTCAACGTCTGTAATCTATGGCAACATAAGGCAAGATCTTAAGTTTACTCCCATTCCCATATGGATCCAGGGTTATGGACTGAGTCCAGTCATACCAGTTATTTCTATTATCATAACAGCCATTCACACCATGCCATCGATGCCTGCGTATCCTGACAAGGTCTCTCTCGGTGATCTCTCGGCTGACCCCGGGAAGCTCTGTAACAGGGACATCTGGTATAAACGCATGTCTTTTTCTGCACTCTTTTGAATTCTTTTTCTCTTGCTTGAATTTCTCAGCCACAGAAAAGCCCATCCCTGATTTTTCTGAAGTCGGCAAGCTACTCTGAATCATCTCTCTCCAGTGCGTCTGTTGGACCAAACAAAGGTTTTGCTTCAGATGCTCACTGCCTTGGATTTCACTCTCTGTTGATCTCTGACAATCAGATGTTTTGCTTGATAGAGGTATGATTTGTGGAGTCTGAGGGTCATGTGTTAGTTTGCTTGCTTGTGGCTGTGTAGTTTTGTTTCTGTCCTCCTCTGCAGGACGTCCACGATTGTTATGCTGATTCTTCATATCCTCAGACGTTATGTTTGTGTCTGTCACTGTGCTGGAGACCTCATAGAGGTTAACGTTCAGCGTAGCAGGCTTGAGTATGTTGAGCAGGTCTGAAGGCTGTTGCATCTTTATGTGTGAATCTTGGATGGAGGAGTTTAAAGGTAGAGTAGAAGTAATGCAGGTGAATTGAGCTGGTTCCTTTGCCACTATAAGATGCTTTGTGTCACTGTGACTGGCAGAGGTGGCATGGCTTTGGGACATGAGCTGGTCGTGGGAATGCTGATTGGACAGCGATGGTCTCAAACTCGTGAATTGTTGTAAATGCTTGTTGGCACGGACGGGTATTTTACTCTTTCTAAAATTGGTGGGATATTTAATGGTATTACCTGATACAGAACCCTGAGACATTTCATCCCTCTTGCTCATGTTATTGTGGAAAACAGCTCTGCTGTAATTTCCCGCGAGCGTTTGTGCTGATCCAGGAATACGTTCAGTGGGAATTAAATCCACAAAGCTTGAGAGCCCTTTTTCCGTGACTTCATTTACTCCCGCCAACCTCTGCCAACTTCGTACAAGATTTTTTAAACGTTTAACAAGATCTTCGTCTGTGCTTCTTTTTCTCACATCGTTGATCAACTTTCCAAGCCTGGTTTCCTGGAATAAAACAATTTCACACACAATCATCATCATCATCATCATCATCATTCGGCAACTATTTCAACTTAATAAAATCGTTTAGAAATCATTTGGATGGTTTAATAACCTGTTCTGGTGAGAATGGTGACTTTCCCCGCTCCCCCCAACGTTCCCAGGCGGAAAACCAACCTTGCAACATGAGGACTAACGTCCCGGTAAGTTGGAAATAGGAAGTCTCGTGAGAAGCGAGAACGAGTGAGAAACACAAACTGCTTTACGACAATTCGACATAAACACACACGCCGCCCTCAATGTATATGATGTATTACCCACCTCGGTAGACATAACTCCACACGATAAAGTTGTCCGGCTCCGATAATAACAAATCCACATGAGCAGCGGTAGAAAGGGGGAGGAGGGGGGGCCACAAGTGAGTTTTTTTACGACATTGTTGGGGAATATACGCCTCACAGCTGTAGGGGGAGCTCGTTGAGAAAACATGCGACAACAAAAGTGAAACTCAGCGAAGAAATAGCTAGATTTGCCGAGTGCCCCTTTAATTTTGCAGTGTCCTTGTTACCATTCCAGGTGAATTCAGGTTGATTTGGACACTTTTTCCAAGTCATCTCAATGGCGGAAAGTGTTCCAATCACCCTAAATTCACCCTATGGAAAATATACTATGCAAGTCAATGGTGCCCCACAACTGTTTGGTTACAAACATTATTCAAAATATCTTTCTTTGTGTTCAGAAGAACTTTTTTTTTTACAGGTTTTGAACAACTTGATGGTGAGTAAATGATGACAAAATGTAAATTTTTAGGTGAACTATCCCTATATTTACGGAGTAAGATTAATGAACAGCATGTATAGAGTTAGAGTCAGGAGTAGGGTTTGGTTAAGGATTAATTGCATGTAATAATGTATAATTTACTGTTGATACTGTAGTAAGTACATTTAATATGTGTAACAAAGACACTGTAAAATAAAATGTTAACCAGTTTATTAAATTGATTGAAACTGACAGTAAAGACTTTTACATCGTTACAATTTTTTTTTTAATAAATGCTGTTCTTCTAAAGTTTCTAGGGAAATTCATCAAAGAAAAATTTATCATGGTTTCCACAAAAATATTAAGTAGCACAACTGTTTTCAACATTGATAATAATAAATGTATCTAGAGCAGCAAATCAGCATATTAGACTGATTTCTAAAGGACAATGTGACACTGAAGGCTGGAGTAATGATGCTGAAAATTCAGCTTTGCAATCACAGGAATAAATTACATTTTAAAATATATTTCATACATATTAGTTTTGGTGTATGTTGAATCCAAATAAATGCAGCTTTGGTGAGCATAAGAGACTTCTTTCAAAAACATTTTAAAATTCTTACCGTCCCCAAACCTTTGAGCAATAGTCTATGTATATTTAAAAAATAATACAATAAAATGAAATAGAATACGTTTTTGTATAAATTCCAAAAGACATATAACCACGGGTGAAGTTCATCACATTAAAAAGTGTGCTTGTGCTATTTTTCCTTCAAATATAAATGCCACCTTTTTGTGGAGTTTGATATTTTGTTATATATAATGCATTTCTGAAAGCCCTGTGCATCTCCTTCCAGTAAGAATGATTTCAGTCTTTAACTCTTAGTTTCAGTGTGACACACCATACCACAATACACACCTGTTGTGATAATAAACTCAGTGTATACATAGTTAGCATCTTACCACTAGAGCCTCTTTAGTCATGGGGTAACTTTCCAGACAGCATATCACGTCCAATAAAGCCATCATGTTCTGTATCTGCTGACAGAAGTATTGCTAATGTCAATTCAGGCTTTCATAATATTCTTTATTCATTAAAAAAGACTTACATTGATTATGGATTAATAATTTTTCTGTATGCTAGAAAGTCAGTTCCTGTGTCTTTTTCAGAAGTTGGTCATATTCATGAAAGTAAACAGGCCTCGTGTATTTGAATCCACTCTCACACATGCACCTGGAGAAGTGACACTTTCAGGTCTCAGTCATGGTTCAAAATGCAAATGTGACATTCTTGCATACTCATTGCTGTAAAAATCTGTGAAATAAGTCCCCAGGGAGCTCGTTTAAAAAAAAAAAAAAAAAAAAACTTCACCACTTCAGCGAAATTTAAAATAAAACAAAACCAACCTTTATTGTAACAAATGTGAAATGTCAGTTATAAAAGGATGCACCCTTACAATAATTATTCAGGTAAAAGGCAATACTGTTTGTCATTCGTCTCAATGACAAAAAAAAAAACCCATCTAATTTACCTTAATTAATTAAAGAAATAAAAAAAAGTCTTGATTATGAGATGAATATACAAAGACGGGCATTAAAAAAGTACATACAGCTCCATACAACATTGGATGAATGGGTAGAAAATGCCATTAAAATGCATGACTAAATGAAGTGACAGTTGCTAGTAGTGATGCATGTCCAACATGGGTATTTACTCACGTTATGTTGAGCATCGACGGCCTGCAGGAGCTGCTCTTTGAGTTGTTGAGGTCTCGATGAAGCTCTTTTCATTGTCAGACAGTGACGCTTTGAAAAACACCTACTGATAGATTTGCAGCAATAAGAACATACACAATGTGCAAAGCTCTTCAAACATGCACTCGTCACTCATATGAAACCACTTTACAGCCAACCCCATTTGAGCTCAACTGTCCGTGTCCACGCATGCAGGCAAATAACCAAACTGTCCCAAAAAGGGTCTAACAGGTGCAAGTGTTTTCATATAGGCCTACAGAGCTAGTGTGTCAATGACAACCCCATAGGCATCCAAGAAACTGATTAATTTAACAGTTTCTATTTGTATAATTACATTATACATTTTTTATGAGCACATATTCACTGAGAGACTATACATATAATACTTTTAAACTTTTTGTCACACCACATTGCTATAAGTGAACTACAAAAACTTAAAGGCATTTAAAATAATAAAATATTATTGTGACCCAACAGGACCTAAAATCAGCATTTTCCTTAATATACATCCGATTCTATCCACCGCCTGGATATTATTCAGTGGGCAATGTAATAACTAAAGAGAATATTTTACTATGAGAGTCAGATGGACACTGTTCCTGAATCGATTCCTTCAGGTTTTTAGAACATCCTGTCCTACTTGCTGAATGTTCTCAAAAGTTCTAGACGATTTTCTTTTATTTAATTGTTTCCTCCTTGAGGATCTGCAGAGTGACAGCTAAACTACAGGGACTCTTCAGCTCTCTGCAGCCATTAACATAATGTTCTGTAGCTATTATCAAAGTGCTAAAACAGTGAAGCTTGTGCATCGACTGCCTTCAAGACTAAATCATCAAGATTTGTATTGGCAGAGAGGATGATGGTTCACTTAGTAGATGTGTCTTGCTTATGCGACTTTTTAAACATGTCAGGAATGCAGCAACAGTGTTTATTCATTCAGTCTTGCTTCCAGAGAGTAAAAATACATGTGTTTTGTCATTAATTTATTCGACATTGCAGTCAAATTAATAAAGAGTTCTAGAGTTAAGATTTTGGCCATGAAGGTCAGTAGCGCACCACATGTATCCACTAACTAACACAAATGCATAATTGGCATTTGTAACTCTTTAGGTTTTACAATAAATAATAGGGATGGTTAATTAAAGGAACACAAGAACATGCTATTACATGTTCACGCATGCGTATTACGTGTTCGCGGGATGTTTCTTGACAGAGTGACATCGCCAACTAGTGGCCTGGCAGCAGAATACAGCCTTTTTTTTTTGGCACTTTCGCAGATCCATGTGAACGGGGATCGTTGTGTACATCGTTGTCGTGTAAACATCACTACATACCTAGCTGAGCAAACCATCAGTTACTTAACGTAAAGTATCTTATTAAAAAGGGTTGCTAGCTTATCTTGAAAACTTTGTTTAGTAAGGGTTTAAGATACTTGCATTTCCTTATAGCCTTTGAACATGCATAAAGATGCAGTTTAATGAAAGTCTTTATGATTTCTTCTAGGGCTAGAGAGATGCCTGACTGAGGGAGGTAGTGGTAAATATTGTGTTGTTTTTTTGTGGAGATCAGCAGAGAATGACGAACTTTGATGTTGTGTTGGCTGTTACTGTAAAAATTTTACAAATGTTTTTTTTTTTTTTTTGCTAGTTATGTGCAAATATCAGACACATAAAATAAACATTACATGGCTGAAAACACTGAACCATTAGATCTATGGTTGTCATTTATGACAGGTGATGTCTGTCTCTGGTTCAGCTCCAGCCAAAGCGCGAACGCAGATTTGTATTTAGCAGTTGATGATGTGCCGCCCTGAACGCTCTAATCACACCTGTGTGATCGTATCAAATGTAAAAAAATATAATTAATTTTTGACTTTTGGAAGCTGCATTCAAAATCCATTTGGTTAAAAAATCTCTGGTCACACCCATTGAACGTGGACAGACCAATCTGGAGGTCTAAATATGAGAGGGAAAAGATTTCTGTCACTAAACTCTGATTATTGTTACAAATGAAAAAAAATGCAAGTTAGGAGGACATGGTACATTAACATTCAGAAAATTAGGAGACAATTATTTTGATATGAGACACCATACATTATTATTGGGTTGCATTAATTAGTGGTTCAATCATAAGGCATGCATAAAAAACACATGAAGTTGTAACCCAGGTTGGTCACTAGTATTTTTATTAATATCTCTTTAATATTAGTAGCAAAAGAATGCAGATTAAAGTTAATTTGTATGATATTCTAAATTTAAATCTAGAAAAATAAATAGGCCAAAGTAAGTTTGAGCCCCGGTGTTTGTTTGTTTGTTTTACTTTTTGTACATTATATGTGTTGTTACAGACATGTTGTCAGGGTTATGTTTGTCCTGTATCTGGGGTGTATTCCAGAAAGCAGGTTATGTGACTTACCCGGGTAAGTTTAGGAGTAAGTAAGCGGATAACCTCTGCTTTCGGTTCCAAAAATGGAGGTAACTTTCGGGTTATGTAAGTAACCATAGCAACTGACTCTCTGAGGATAACCTGCTCCGGAGCAGGTTATGTTGCAGGGTTAGTTTGTTTCAGAGAGATTTCCGAGCATGGTGTGCCCTTTTTGATGAAGATCCTGTGGACGTAGAGGCACAGATTATACAGTAATAGCGTTACCGTTTTTCAAAAGAATCGTTAATTTATTTAACGAAGATTTTGAAACCATATATAGCAAACGTGACACATCGCGGATTATCGCTTAACACAGAGCACATTTTGTGCATTGCCCTTCGCTTTTTTGCGACGGGGAGTTTTTTGTATACAATAGGTGATGCAGAGCATGTGGGAAAGGCAACTGTGTGTAAAGCTGTTCGTACAGTATGCATTGCACTCAAACGGTTCCTACACACTTTTGTGCAGTTCCCTGGCCATAAACCACTGAAGGTCATTAAAGAGGAATTCCACAGAGTGGCGGGTTTGTCCGTTCCATGATATTCTATGACAGACCATTTTAGTTACACAGTTAATCTATCCATACTGTATACAGTCACAATAATTTTAAATGTTTCTAATTATAGCCTATAACTTTCAATTTCAGGGTTCCCAAATGTGATTGGGTGCATTGATGGAACCCACATTCCCATTATAGCTTCTTCAGTCAATGAAGGAGACTATGTTAATAGGAAGTCAATCCATAGCATCAATGTGCAGGTGACAATAGATTTTTGGGGTGCTAAATGTTTGGGTGTTTAAATCACCCTCATTACTGGTCCCCACTAACTAGGTAATAGTGATGCAACCCACCTCATCACTAATGTTGAAGTCAAATGGCAAGGGTCTGTATGATGCCAGAATGTTTTGGGAGTCATCATTGTGCCACAAATTTCAACAGGGTATGTTTTGCCTTACACAATGTTTTTTTTTTTTTATGTTTTTTTATGCAATTATATACACTTTAACTACCTTTATAGGACACTTCAATGGTTACTTGCTGGGGGACAGAGGGTACCCTTGTCTGCCCTATATGATGACACCCTACCCTGAACCTGAGCCTGGACCACAGGCACAATTCAACCCGGCCCACAGCAGAACACGGGTCAAAATGACCAGGCATCCTGAAGGCAAGGTTTCAGTGCCTGCGTGGGCTCAGGGTCAGCACAGAAAGGTCATTTGACATTACAGCTGCTTGTGTTGTTCTTCACAACATTACCACACTGAGAGGTGAGAGGGCCCCCCCTTCTCTTGATGAAGATGGCCAAGAGGAACCTCCAGTGAACCCAGTAGACCCAAGAGATGGCAGGGTGGTACGAGACATGATTTGCCAAAATCACTTTAATTAAAACCAGTTAACAGTCAAGTGTTGTTCATGGTTTCTTTATTTCCTGTAACAAAAGACATTTGTATTTATTGCTTTAGATTTCATTCAACAACAAATGACAGAATAATGTTCACAAACTGTTTCCCACCTTAAAGTTGCAGTAGGGAGTTTTGAGAAAATGTTGACTTAGCCTGAAAATTTGAACAAGCACAACTTCCAGGTCCAACCCCCTTGCTCTCTGCTGCGCTACAGCCCTCCCTCCACAGCTCCTCCCCCACAGCGGAGCCTGCCGTGAACGCGCAGGCTAGTAAACAGGACCACCGATGACGGCAGATTATAAACAGTTATGGAACATTCACTAATAGGGACGAAACATCAACAATATGCTTTACATTGACTATGGCCTGCCCATACTTTGATTACAAACTTGGTCCTCAAATCATTATGTATTTTGCAATACATGTAACTTTATAACGTTGCACTCTTTCTATAAGTTATAAATAGCTAGTAAGATAACGTTAAAGGATTAGTTCACTTTTAAAAAAAACTTTTGCTGATAATTTACTCACCCCCATGTCATCCAAGATGTCCATGTCTTTCTTTCTTCAGTCGAAAAGAAATTAAGGTTTTTGATGAAAACATTCCAGGCTTTTTCTCCATATAATGGACTTCAATAGGACACAAACGTTTCAAGGACCAAATGACAGTTTCAGTGAAGCTTCAAAGGGCTTTAAACGATACCAGACGATGAATAAGGGTCTTATCTAGCGAAACGATCGGTCATTTCAAAAATAAATAAAAAACTTTAAGTTTTATAAGCACAAATGCTCGCCTTGCTCTGTTCTGTGATGCACGTTCGTGACTCTCCTGTTTGAACTCGTTCATCAAAATGAACAAATCTTTTTCGAATCATTTCGTTCGTTGAATGAACGAAATGACTCCGAAAAAGACTCGTTCGAAATGAATGAATCTTTTTGCGAGTCATTTCGTTCGTTGAATGAACGAAATGACTCGGAAAAAAGATTCGTTCATTTGGATGAACGCGTTCGAACAGGAGAGTCACGAACGACGGTACGCGCTCGCGCTGTGCAAGAGAGGGGTGATCAGCGTGTACACGAGCGTGATTGACACTGCTAAGACATTCCTCCTGGCTCTGATTGGTTGTTTCTGACCGGGAGCGGTGTATTTCTGCAAATGGCAATAGGACCACAGGGAGGAGCCAGAGGAGCTCGATTTTTTCCACAGATTATCTGTCTCATATTCTACTGTGAGGACATAATGACAGTTTTAACAAATATTTGTTTACAAAAGCTACCTACTGGAGCTTTAAGCTGGTGCTCCAGCAATTCAATTTCAAGTCTGGCCTTTTTTAGGTTAAGCCTTTTCTCCTCCATTTGAAGCTGTATAAGGTCCATCTCCATGTCACTTTTTCTGATTTGCTTTTGAAAGTGGACCTTATACAGCTCTTTGGCAGGCAACTAGAAAGACAGAATAATTAAACATGACTGAAAAAGTCTGTAATACAAACACAGACCAAATATTTAAATGAGGAAGGAGAACTGTAGAACATTTCTTACACTGCTAAGATTCTGTGTGGAGGTTGATGGACCCTCATTTGTATTAAAATCTCCTGCCATATTCTGTAAAATGACAATGACAATTTATTTATGCTCTTATGTAAAAAAGGGGGAATGCATTGTATGCATCATACCTCTATGGGCCTCCCCACATTTTCTGTTTCTGTCACAGCAGAAGTGGTCTCTTCATCGTCATCCTACAGTGAAAATAAGGAAGGATGCTTGGTCTAGCAAACAGAAACCTGAACACAATAATCACTTACAACTGTGACAGAGTGTGGTGTTGCAGGAGGATCCAATAATACAATGTGGCCATCAGCAACTGCAAGATAATCATGCATATTCAATACTCAATGTATATTCTTAAACAAATACAACTAATAAAGAAGGACATTAGGAACATCTAAGAGTACTAGTAATAGTATTACAGTATACAGCATATGCAGTCAAAGCAGCATGCATACTGCACAAGTGAATCAATGACTGTAAAATGCATTTAAAATGCCTTTTTAAAATGGTGACAGTGTTGATGATTTTCTTTATTAAAACACTGACAAAAACAGTGAAAACATCAATAAATCATAAGTATTAATATGGTACACCTACATTTTACTAAGCCACTTGTCTTGGTAGCGGAGTCTGACGAACTGCCCCCTGGAATCCCATCGACCACAGGTCGCCCTTTATTAAGGGACAGTGCCAGCTCCTCAGCTGGGGTGAGGGTTAGTAGTTTATTAAGGGACAGTGCCAGCTCCTCAGCTGGGGTGAGGGTTAGTAGTTTATTAAGGGACAGTGCCAGCTCCTCAGCTGGGGTGAGGGTTAGTAGTTTATTAAGGGACAGTGCCAGCTCCTCAGCTCGGGTGAGGGTTAGTAGTTTATTAAGGGACAGTGCCAGCTCCTCAGCTCGGGTGAGGGTTAGTAGTTTATTAAGGGACAGTGCCAGCTCCTCAGCTCGGGTGAGGGTTAGTAGTTTATTAAGGGACAGTGCCAGCTCCTCAGCTGGGGTGAGGGTTAGTAGTTTATTAAGGGACAGTGCCAGCTCCTCAGCTCGGGTGAGGGTTAGTAGTTTATTAAGGGACAGTGCCAGCTCCTCAGCTGGGGTGAGGGTTAGTAGTTTATTAAGGGACAGTGCCAGCTCCTCAGCTGGGGTGAGGGTTAGTAGTTTATTAAGGGACAGTGCCAGCTCCTCAGCTCGGGTGAGGGTTAGTAGTTTATTAAGGGACAGTGCCAGCTCCTCAGCTGGGGTGAGGGTTAGTAGTTTATTAAGGGACAGTGCCAGCTCCTCAGCTCGGGTGAGGGTTAGTAGTTTATTAAGGGACAGTGCCAGCTCCTCAGCTCGGGTGAGGGTTAGTAGTTTATTAAGGGACAGTGCCAGCTCCTCAGCTGGGGTGAGGGTTAGTAGTTTATTAAGGGACAGTGCCAGCTCCTCAGCTGGGGTGAGGGTTAGTAGTTTATTAAGGGACAGTGCCAGCTCCTCAGCTCGGGTGAGGGTTAGTAGTTTATTAAGGGACAGTGCCAGCTCCTCAGCTGGGGTGAGGGTTAGTAGTTTATTAAGGGACAGTGCCAGCTCCTCAGCTGGGGTGAGGGTTAGTAGTTTATTAAGGGACAGTGCCAGCTCCTCGGCTCGGGTGAGGGTTAGTAGTTTATTAAGGGACAGTGCCAGCTCCTCAGCTGGGGTGAGGGTTAGTAGTTTATTAAGGGACAGTGCCAGCTCCTCAGCTGGGGTGAGGGTTAGTAGTTTATTAAGGGACAGTGCCAGCTCCTCAGCTCGGGTGAGGGTTAGTAGTTTATTAAGGGACAGTGCCAGCTCCTCAGCTCGGGTGAGGGTTAGTAGTTTATTTAGGGACAGTGCCAGCTCCTCAGCTCGGGTGAGGGTTAGTAGTTTATTAAGGGACAGTGCCAGCTCCTCAGCTGGGGTGAGGGTTAGTAGTTTATTAAGGGACAGTGCCAGCTCCTCAGCTCGGGTGAGGGTTAGTAGTTTATTAAGGGACAGTGCCAGCTCCTCAGCTGGGGTGAGGGACGGTGGAGGTGGACCCCCACCTGTTTTACGGGCCTCAGCCTTCTTTCTATTGGCTACATAGAAAACTAAATTACATTAAATACTAAATTACATGGCGTCAGTAACAAGTTTAGTAAGTTTAGAAAATATTACCTTGCTGGAGAATGTTTTTGTGTTTAATTTTTCCTTGGCTCACACTTCTAGCTCCAGAAGGATTACACCTGATAAAACAAGAAGCCAACATATAACTAGCCAATTATGTGCATTACTACTTTAATATTAAGAAATGTATGGAGGCCAACAAGTAAATACTTGTCTATTTTTACTACATGCTACAAAGAATTTTTGCGTCACAATGAAAGGGGAAAATAGCCCATTTATAATTTTCTAAACTCACGCATTTACTCTGTCTGTTATTTTTTGCCAAATGCCAAGCCAACTCTCTTTCTTTTGCTGATGCAGCAGTATTGCTTTTTTTTAGTTATAATGGGCTTATAGTCTTCATAAGCAAGTATTAAAACCTCCAACTCAGTTTCACCGAAATATGTAGCTCGCTTTTTTTCTCCCTTGGTTTCCATGGTGACTCCTGAAATCGGCGATCCATGGAAAATGTCTTTATGTACTCGCCGTGCGCGCGCATTAACTCTGGGTTACCAATAGGAGGTTGATTAAACTAACTCCTCACAGGTGTTTTGGAACCGACATACCCCGAGTAAGCAGGTTTTGGGTTAATCAACCCAGAGTTCAGGGTTAATCTGATGGTAAATTAACCCAGCTTTCTGGAATACACCCCTGGTTTCCTGAGTTTCCCCCCTTCATTGTGTATTTGGTTCAGTCCTGTTCCCAGTTTTCCTGCTCCTCGTCATTCATCACGTCATTCACCTGTGTTCAGTTAATTACCTTATTACGTCCCTTTGTTTGTCTATGTATAAATACCCGGTGTTTTCCCTCATTCAGTATCCGTTCTCGTTAATGTTTATCGTGTGTTGTGGTTTCTGCCAGTTCTGTTAGAGTAAATCCTGTTTCATGTTCATCCTCATCCTTCCAACCACCACGTAACACATGTGATGTACATTGTTGTGTAAGTTTTCAAGAAAATGCAATAAAAAAAACAATATTACAACAAGTCTTACGCCTTTTAGACTTCAGCCACATTCCAACATCTGATGGATCTGCATTGTGTATATTGACGACAGTAAAAATAACAAGCGGGCCTCTTTACAATAGGGGCAAAGCATTCAGGCTTTTTTTCTCATTTGTAACGCATCTTTCTAGGAACAGTATATAATAAGCAGAGGCGGACAGAGTACACAGCTTCATTACTTGAGTAAAAGTACAGATACCCCTTGCTAAATTTTACTCAAGTACAAGTAAAAGTACTACAGTCAGATGTCTACTTAAGTAAAAGTACTGAAGTACTTGTTTTTAAAAGTACTTGAGTATCAAGAGTACAAGAGTACATTTTCGCATTACTACTGCCACAGTGCTTACATTTATGTATAGAAACGTCCTACATGGAGTTATGAAAAATGTTAATGTTAATACCTTGGAGAATGTAAAAGGAATTGAAAGTAAAATCAGGTCATTTTCATCGTTTTACCATGTTGCTTTATTTAACATTTAAGAAAATTTCTGAAAATTCTGAAAATTTAAATAGTCTGGCAAGATGGGACCACGGGTTGGCACATTCCCGGGATGGACCTGCTGCGTCTTCATCATGGTTTCGTCTCTTATCTAAATCTGACCATGGAGTTGACTTATTTGGCGGAAAGCTGAAGGTGATTGCTGATAGGCTGTCTCAATCAGTGGCGCCTGCACAATCCAATCACGTTTGAGAGGGAAACAACAAATTGTGGGTTTACGAGATTTTTTTTTTTTTAGAAGTAGTAATGGGTACTCACGGTTATGGATAGAAATGTAGTGGAGTAAAGAGTACAATATTTGCCTCTCAAATGTACTTGAGTAAAGTCATGAGTACTCCCCAAAAATGATACTCGAGTAAAGTACAGGGGCCTCATGTATCAATCTTGCGTACGCACAAAAACTTTGCGTACGCCAGCTTTCACGCTCACGGTCGGATGTACTAACAGTGAAATTAACGTGAGAATGTGCGTTCCTCCACGCCAATTTCATGTCTGGCGTACGTACATTTCTCATAGTTTTTGTTCGTTGGCGACTCTTACAGGCAATGAAGTTAAGTTGCAAACATTACACAACGAATTGTTCTACAAGTCTATCGCACTACCACCTGTGGGATGCATTGCTATTAATTTGCAATTTATAAAATAATTTACATATATTGTCACACGAGCCTTATGGGAATATTCTATCAATTATGCAATTAAGTAAGAACATATAAAAGCATATGATATTCCCATATGATGCAGTTGACCAGCCAAACATTAAAACGCAATTTGCAGCGATAGCCGGTTTTCCTAATGTAATCGGAGCGATCGACTGCACACGCATTGCTATAAAGGCGCCATCTGAAGAAGAATTTGCATATGTGAATCGGAAACATTTCCATTCAATAAATGTGCAGATAATATTGGTTACCTTCGTGGCAGTCCTGTAGTAAATCCGAGTCTACCACAGCAGCGGATACTACTCCAGAGAGTAAAGTGTCACCCATAATTGAGGCAATTCTCTGACCCCTTTACCACTGCTTGTTCTGCCCACACTTTGTCGGTGCGCAGCAGTTCTCCATTTAACGTCCACCTTTATATCAGACCATTTTTTTTTAAGGTCATTTACAGTGCGACTTTCAGATCCCACCGCATTGACGGCATCAGCCAAACTCTCCCACTCATATTTTTTCCTTTTGTTATTAATTCCGGAGGACAAAGTTCCAAATATTTTTTTTTCTCGTTTCTACCTCCGATAGTAGCACCTCCGATTCACTTTCTGTAAAGTTTCGCTTCTTGCCGCTTGCTTTAGCCATTTTCTTACTCCTTTCTTTTGCCAAAGTGGACTCATTACCATATTTAAATGTATTTAATTAAGGGAGGAGACTGGGTGGGGCGTTGTGCATGTGCGCTCATTTTTACGTTAATTGGGATGTACAAAGAGAATATGCGTGGGATCCTTCGTACGCAGAGATTCATACATCTGTTTTTTTTTGTGCGTACGCACATTTACAGCTTTGTCCGTACGCAATGTTTTAGTATGAATTCAACGCAAGTCTTTGTACATGAGGCCCCAGATCCCTCAAAATTGTACTTAAGTACTGTACTCAAGTAAATGTACTCCGTTACTGTCCGGCTCTGATAATAAGCAAAAATGTTACCTAAATCTAATGGCTGCCAATGCTTGGGTTTGTGCTTCTTCGTCATGTCCCGCTGGATCTACCACAAATACCAGGCTGGATGCTGCATGGAGATACTTTGACTACTACAAAGTTTGTTGAAAAACTTTGACGTTGGTTTGAAAACGTGTGACCTGAAGGATGGATGGATTCATTCATTCAACTACTCCAGACTCTAGTGTGTTGTAGACACAGTGAAAAAGTATAAGGGCCTTGTGTGAGTTTGTTTATATTTTAATTTTGATGGTTGGTATTTGAATAGTCTTGGCACATCTGATTTTTTTTTCAGTTGTCTTAACCCTCTGATGGTCTTAAAAAAAAAATCACACTTGTGGTCTTCGGGGTCTATTGGACCCCAGACAATAAAATTTAATTTTGTAACAGAACAATATTTTTTTTCTAACAAATATAATTTTTCTCTGTTTATTAATGTTTTTACTCAACATTTGTGCAGTTTTTGGAGGATTTATGATTTATTTTTAATTTCTCTAAATAAATAAATAAACATTTATTTAAATAGGATTTTTACAAAAAAACAGCATTTTACGTTAAATTAAATTTATTAAAAACCCAGATTTCAAAATTTCATTCCTGGGGATACCATGGATAATTTTACAAGGTTTAATGTAAGATTTTTGCCCATTTTTTTTTTAAATACAGGTTAAAATTTTTAATAAATCACTTTAACCACTAGATGGCTATAGAGCTCCATAAGGCCTATATGCTATTTGAATTACTGAAAGATTCTAAAGTTTCTAAAGTTGGATTCAGTTGGATTCAGTTGGATTCATATATAAAAATTTTAAAACACAATTATAACAAAAATAAAATACTTTTTGTCAAAGTTTAGCATTTTTTTTGTACTGAAAAAAACAACAGTTTTTCAATAATGTTACAGCATGATTATAATCAAACCTGAACAAGATGTTACAAAAATAAATGTTGGAGTCTTAAGATTGTATCATTTATTTCAACTGAACTACAATAACAAATTAGCAAATAAAGCATAAAAAAAAAAATTTGTAAAAAAAAAAAGATTTGCGTTATGTTCTGCATTGTTTCTGATTTTGATGATGAATTTTGTCTATTTTGAGTCCAATGATAAATAAATATGTATTTATTTATTTATAGATATTTAAAATATATAATAAATCCTCCAAAAACTGCACAAATGTTGAGTAAAAACATTAATAAATAAAGTAAATTTATATTTGTAAAAAAACAAAAATATTGTTCTGTTACAAAATTAAATTGCATTTTTTGGGCCCCGAAGACCACGAGTGTGACTATTTTTGTCACGCCTACATAAAAACAGATAACGTTCCATTTTAATTTTTTTTTTGTAGATCTAGGAAGTGTTGAGAGCCGTAGGAAGTTTCATACCATTTGGAAAAAGAGAAAATGTTTATTAATTCAAGCAAAAGTCATTTGGGGTCCAATGGACCCCACCGTACATCAGCATTTCCCAAAGGTAAGGAGGTCTTACCTCCCCCACCAGTGTGTTTTCAGCTCTGAATGATGCAGGATATAAGATCTTTTGACTGTGTGCTGGCAATGACTATCTCACATGCTTTCTAGACCACAGAGCTTGGATCTGCAATGGGATATTTGAATATAATATTAAAGGTGGCATGAGTTCATGTAAACAAAAGCTTTATGACATAATTGAGAATTGCATAATACCTGGGCTGATGTGTCCTCTGAATGGTCCTCAGATGTTTGCTTTGTCTTGCATTTTTTTGGTTGGGGAACAGCTTCTGGTGGATCAAAGTACTTTGAGCGATGCTTTTCTGGTCTTCTAGATAGGGATCTTTTGGCCCATTGCTCCTCTTGCTGGTCATTGGTCTGTTGCTTTGGAGATGCACCTTGAGACAGACTATCAAGATTTTGCGCCATCCGATGCTGTGTGTACCTTACTTGCAGAGAGTTAAACATCTTTGTAATGAAATCTGCAGGCGGCAGGAACTTTTTCATGTGTAATATATGATTCTTCACGATTGAGAACCACTGCATGGCAATTTGTTTCCCTTGTTTTTATTTCTTTAGTATTCTCTTTGGAGAATCGTCTTAGGTCCCTAAACAACAAACCACTCCAAAGGGGAAAATGCCCATGCCCATGTAATGTTCATGAGAACGTCTACGGTTACGTATGTAACCCTTGTTCCCTGAGTAGGGAACGGAGACGTTACGTCAGATGACGACGAATGGGGTTTCGCTTAGAAAGCCTATCAACTTCGAGTATTACAAAACGAGCCAATGGCAAAGAAATGCCATGGGTCTGCGGAATTTGCATGACGTAACTCCGCCCCACCTCGTGGGTATAAAAGGAGGAAGTCAGCACCAGCAGTTTATGTTTCTTCGCTGAGGAGCCAAGACTGAGCTCAGGCGATCCCCGCGGTACAGCGGAAAGTGGCAGGCAGACGTAACGTCTCCGTTCCCTACTCAGGGAACGAGGGTTACATACGTAACCGTAGACGTTCCCTTTCGTTGTCACTCCGAGTTACGTCGGATGACGACGAATGGGGTTACCAGTCTAATCACGCCACCTTCTCAGCTGTCTTCCAGTGCCCTGCGTAAATCGAGATCCCTGTCAAGACTGGACGAAGGACTCCATTTAACACAGGAATACCAAGGTACACTGGGAAGCATATCCCAAGCTAGGGGAAGTATGCAAATAATGCCAACCCAGAGGGGGGGGGGACTTAGAGAATACACATATGACCCGAAGGAAGCATATGGAGAACACTGGGGTGTCCAGCCGCAGGTGGAATATTTCAACCCCAGGGGTGGCAAGGTGGTGTAGGGACTGGGCTAAGAGGGTGAATCTGAATAACTAAATACATCCTGCTTAAGACCAAAAATCTTTGAATGTAAATTAACCCACACACAACCACACACGCATCCCCCACAAGTGAAGCCCGCTCAGGACAGAGCGTGGTGTCCAGTTACGAGACATTTTTATGACTGACTGGAATGTCCCAAAGAAGGATTCTAAAGAGAAAGAAAATTCTTTTTCTAAAAGACATTTAACCAGATATATTTGATGTGTTTTTATGTGTGTCCATTTGCCCATGTCACATTGGAATGACTATGATTTTATCGTAGCTTAAAGTGAATTACAAATACCTTCATTATGCATTTTAAATATAACTGTCTATTCCCATAACTTGTACACATAGTTCTGGACACCTCCAGAATGCTTTCGGTGTGATCAATCAGAATATGTACAGTAATATCCAGTAAAATATAGTTTACTATGTTTTCCATCTTTGGAGTGAAAAGAGACCAAAACTAACATCACTGGAGTTCTTAGATAACAGCGTTTACGACCCAAAGGAATGTTCACAGAACTGTGGCTCTCTCTGAATTCTAACCAAGGAGGAGAAATGAATCCTGTATTCATATATATATATATGCTATTATATATCCATTTGAGAATTGTATGAACAATGTATCTAAGTTCCCTATTTCATGAGTTGCCTTTTTGTGGTTTGGTCCATGTTTCTCGACAACTCTAATGGGATAATGTTTCAAACTTTGCCAACTAATGTTTAACCAAATCCATTTGTGGCAAGTTTGGTCTCGATAAACTCCAATTTTCATTCCCCATTTGTTAATTGACATTACATTTTGCTAAACTTTGTGACACATTCGTCGTCGGCAGCCGTTCGTCTCGGGAGACGATGGTGTAGCTCGGTGCGTCTATCTGCACCGCCGGGAATGGCTGTGCAGACCAATTCTAGAGTGGCAGTCCTTGCCGCACTGGGCGCAGGAGAAGGGGGATGGCTGGTCAGGCTGCTGTTGCAACTGCTTCCGCCTAGCTCTCTTTGCCACGGCAGTGTCGTTTCGTGCCGCTTCTGCATTGATTATTTCCTGCCGGACTGCTTGTCGCCAAATGAGGCGATCATCAGCCAGTCTCTCCCATGCGCTGGGGGCAATGCCGCATTGCTTCAAGTCCTTTTTGCAGACGTCTTTGAAGCGCAATTTGGGGCGCCCTGTGGAGGGCAACCAATCTTCTGCAGCAACCTGAAGAGTCCGCTTCTGCTAACCAGATCAAACGCCTTTGTAAGGTCGATGAAGGCGATGTAGAGTGGCATGTGCTGCTCCTGACACTTCTCCTGCAGCTGGCGTAGTGAGAAGATCATGTCTGCTGTTGATCGGCCATCCCTGAAGCCGCACTGGGACTCGGGATAGACGCGGGAGGCGAGGGTCTGCAGGCGGGCCAGAGCGACGCGGGAGAACACTTTGCCTACAATGCTGAGGAGGGAGATCCCCCGGTAGTTGTTGCAGTCACTACGGTCTCCCTTGTTCTTGTACAAGGTGACAATGTTAGCGTCTCGCATGTCCTGGGGGATGTAGCCCTGTTCCCAGCAGAGACAGAGGAGGTCGTGAAGTGGTTGTAGCAGGGCTGGTTTCCCGCTCTTTAGAACCTCGGGGGGGATTCCATCGCTCCCTGGCGCCTTCCTGCAGGCAAGGCAGTCGATGGCTTTGCTGAGCTCGTCCATGGTTGGTGGGGTATCTAGCTCCTCCATGACTGGTAGGTCTGGGATGGCGTTGAGAGCCGTGACAGTCACCACATTCAGCGTCGCGTATAGCTCAAGGTAGTGCTCCGTCCATCGCTTCATCTGCTTTTCCTGGTCGGTGATAACCTCGCCCGTCTTGGACTTGAGGGGGGCGGTCTTGGAGGGGGTTGGGCCTGTTGCCTTCTTGATGCCCTCGTACATCCCTCTTGCGTTTCCTGTCTCGGCATCTCTCTGTATGCTGCTGCAGAGGTTTAGCCAGTAGGTGTTGGCGCAGTGGCAGGCGGTCTGCTGGGCTTTGTTCCTGGCAGTCCGGAGGGATTGTAAGGTACTAGGGCTTGGATTGGCCTTGTAGGCCAGAAGGGCTTTCCTCTTTGCCTCAGTCACGGGCTCCATTTCTTCCCAGTGGGCCTCGTACCAGTCGGCATTTTTCCGCTCCTTCTTCCCGTAGGCGGTGATGGCGGCGTTGTAAACCGCGTCGCGGAGGCGGGGCCACTTGGAGTCGATGGTGTCATCTGCTGACACTCCCTCGCTGAGGGCGTGTTCCAGCCTGCTGATGAACTGCTGGGTTTTCTTAGGATTGCTGGTGCAGCAGGCATTTATGCGTGGGCGACCCTTCTTCTTGAAGTGGTGCAACCTTTTGGGTGTAGTGCGCACCTTGCTTGCTACGAGAGCGTGGTCCGTATCGCAGTCGGCACTAGGGCTGCAACAACTAATCGATAAAATCGATAATAATCGATTATGAAAATCGTTGTCAACGAATGTCATTATCGATTAGTTGGTCTGCTTACGTCACGGGGAGCGTTTACTGATGACGTCACTTTCATGACAACACAGTCGATCGCGAAATGGCAGTGAGTACCTACAGATCAATCGACGGCAGAAAAAAAGTGTGCAGCCCAAGCCGGGGCTGTTTACACCTGGCCACTTCATGCGTTTTCTCAGATCGGATAGTTCACGTCACCGAAAGCAACAGATATGAGCTGCATTTTATTGATTAGCAGTTAAAATCCAAATCAAACACCGCAATAAGAGAGAGCAGCAACAGCACTGGTAAGATCATTTCGTTTCTTGACTTTTAATGATGATGATTGTGCGTTAAGCGTCTGCGACTTACTTTCACTTTGATTTGCGATAGTTTGCAGTTTTTTTTTTTTTGCAGTTTGCAGTTTTGCCTATTGCAGTAGCATCGTCATATCCGGCTATAACATTACATTGCCTATAACACACTCTCACATGTTTATTTTTTTTTAGCATTTTTGGGAGGAGTAAAATGTACATATGTGGTTTCAACAACTAGGCTAGATGCATTTACACTTTTCCAGTTTCGTATGGAATGAGTCTCAGATCTTCTCCTGAAGTGGTTTGAGCGCGTTTAGAAGGGCTTTTACACCTGGTCTTTTCACGATCCGATAGCTATCTGATCTGAGAAAACAATGCTACTGTGTAAACAGCTTTGTTTACTAACTTCGGAACAGTCACACTAGATCTATTTTGTCTCGAGCATCAGGTTGCGCAATCAGTTCGCTCGCAACATAAGTGATGGATTAAAATAGCGCTACCGCAGAAATAGGTTAAATTAAAACGGTGTTTACAAAGTGAAGCACTAAATATAAAGGCAGTTAATAACAGCAGCAGTAAAAGATTTTTTTTTTTTAGTCACTGTAGTCAGTGGTTTTCAGCGAATGCTTGTGCACTAATGCATAATTTTTCCTGTCTTTTTAATCAAGCCTGTTAGCTTGCTGCGTACCTCCATTCCGTTCTCTTTTTATAGCATTTGTCTACTATTAAGTTTTAATTGTTTTTCAAACGCGATCTACTGCGGCTCTACTACAATCACACGTTTGTTTTCAGTCTTTCTATATTTAAATTATCAATATATTAAGGTTTAAAATGTCAAAAATAAAGATTATATTAGTAAAACTCAATGTGTGGCGTTTGCACTTTTTAAAGTACACTTTTACACATGAATACCCTGATTTAAGGTTTTATTTAATTATAATAAACCAAAAATCTAATAAAAAAAAAACAACTATCCGATTAATTGATTAATCGAAAAAATAATCGTCCGATTAATCGATTATCAAAATAATCGTTAGTTGCAGCCCTAGTCGGCACTATGGTAACTGCGGGTGAGGAGGACGCAACCAATGTCCGCTCTTCTGGTGATGACTAGGTCAAGCTGGTGCCAGTGGCGGGATCGGGGGTGCCTCCATGACACCTGGTGGATCTCTTTACACTTGAAGAAGGTGTTGGTCACGCACAGGCCGTGGTGGCACAAGAGCTCAAGCAGTCTCTGGCCGTTCTCGTTTATCTTCCCCCTCCCAAAGCTTCCGAGGCAGGTGGGCCAAGCCTTGTGGTCAGCTCCTACTCTTGCATTGAAGTCTCCTAAGAGGTAGAGGCCTTCAGTACTGGGCCACCTGGATATCGCTTCATCTAGGGCCTGGTAGAACTGATCTTTTTCCTCGGCGGTGGAGCAGAGGGTTGGGGCGTACACGCTGAGAATGTTGACTGGGCCAGAAGACGTTGACAGCCGGAGGGTGAGTATCCTCTCTGTGCCTACTGTGGGGAGCTCGGTGAAACTGACAAGTGTGTTCTTCACAGCGAAGCCAACACCATGTTGCCTGGGTTGGTCTGGGGACTTCCCCTGCCAGTAGAAAGTGTAGTTTGTTTCCCTGATGGTGCCGTTGTCAGCCAGCCGGGTCTCCTGTAGGGCGGCAATGTCGACGTTCAAGCGTGACAGTTCCCTGTCAATGACGGCCGTCTTCCTTGCGTCGTCGATCTGCAGAAGGTCTGCGGTTAGTCCTGGACACATGGTCCTGACGTTCCAGCTAGCGAAACGAAGAGCTGGAGGCTTCTTTCTTGGTTCTTCCTTTGACTTGCCTGGTGCGAGTGTTTAGTGGCCCACTTTTCGAGAGATGCCTCTCTAGTCCCCACGCACCCAGTGGGGCAGGTGAGCCATGGCGGGACGGCACCTTACTGGCTGGGGGCTGCCCAGCTTGAGGCGGGCGGTGGCTGTCCATTGAGGCGCGATGACCTCTCCCACCGTCGAAGGGGACCCCTGGCGCTCGCTTCCTTCGCCAATCGGACGAGCTTATAACCGGTAACTGCCCCCTCCCGTGTTGAGTCGACATCTTGCGATGGCGCTGGAGTGTCCTCTCCAGTGGAGCTACAGAGCCTGGGCAGGGTTATATGGAGAGCCAGCTGTTGCCCATGCAGCAGGCCCCCCCTCTCCGCGAAGCTGAAGAATCCAAGGGAAAGACAGAGTCGATACAACTTGGCTCCAGCTGCGCCGCAGGAGTTGCCGGTGAAGACAATACTATGTCAGGCCGCCTTTGGGACTCCAGCTCCGGATTTTCTGTCAGGGTTTACTCCCTTAGCCTATCCCCTGAAGGGGTATACCGCAAGGCAGCGGAGGTTTGGAATCAGAGTTACCTTCTCCTAGATGAGCTACCATCCAAGATTGACGAGCTCCATCTGCCCGAAGCGACTAGTTTTGAGGCGCCAGAGGGCCGCCTTTGCCCCTTCTCCTGTTAGTGGAAACGGTTTCGCCGGGCTTAGTAGCTAAGCCACACGGGAAGGCCAGGAGCTGGACTGGGTTGTCAGAGGCTGTTTGAGACGCACACCATTGGGGCATTTTATAGGGAGTGGGAGCTTATCCCCACTACCACCCCCGGTTTTAACAACCTTCAAAACCTGTGACCACCACAGCTGACAGCTGCCCAGTCTGAGCCAGACGGCACAAGTTCCCATGTTTTGGCTACCTGCCTCCGCAGCAAACCACATGAGACCGGCCCTAACCGCCAGCCGGAGGGTGAGTATCCTCTCTGTGCCTACTGTGGGGAGCTCGGTGAAACTGACAAGTGTGTTCTTCACAGCGAAGCCAACACCATGTTGCCTGGGTTGGTCTGGGGACTTCCCCTGCCAGTAGAAAGTGTAGTTTGTTTCCCTGATGGTGCCGTTGTCAGCCAGCCGGGTCTCCTGTAGGGCGGCAATGTCGACGTTCAAGCGTGACAGTTCCCTGTCAATGACGGCCGTCTTCCTTGCGTCGTCGATCTGCAGAAGGTCTGCGGTTAGTCCTGGACACATGGTCCTGACGTTCCAGCTAGCGAAACGAAGAGCTGGAGGCTTCTTTCTTGGTTCTTCCTTTGACTTGCCTGGTGCGAGTGTTTAGTGGCCCACTTTTGGAGAGATGCCTCTCTAGTCCCCACGCTGTGACCACATGAGACCGGCCCTAACCGCCCATCGATCACCACACTAGCCCCTACGCTAAGACTCCTGGGGAACCTGATCGAAAAGGGGGTGGCCCGGAAACTCTACCTAGCCATCACTTTGGAAAATGAGGTGAGCCTGGAAGCCTGAGCCAGGTAGACACCGGCTCAGACCTCACTTTAATGTCAGCTCAGCTCTTTGAAAGACTCAGCGCTAAAGCTAAGAGCAAAGATCGAACTCTTATACCCCAAACGTGTGAGCTGAACGTGCAGTCGTACAGCCAGAACAACATCCGGCTCGAACAGGTAGCTCCCAGTCACCTGACAGTCTGGGCCCAAGTTCAAGAACCCCTCCCCTTCCAGTCACACAGGTCACCAAAGCCAGACTCCAAGGTCACAGAGGTCACGAGAACTACAACAAAGCCAGACTCCAAGGTCACAGAGTTCCCTGGAACTCCAGCAGCCATCCATGAGTACACAGCCTCAACACCAAGTCAAGATTCAAGTTCGCTACCCTGCACCTTCAAGCTCGCCAAAGACCAAGAAATGCTGCTCAACGATGCGTGACCTGATACAGAAGGCCTCCTCAGAAAGGGTCCCTAAGACCCCATTAATTCCGAACTGCAAAACCAGAAGGCACACAGCATGAACACAATGCAAGACTCTGTAAAGGGGTCCCTGGTCAGCATAAAACATAGAACTGAAAAGGTGTGCTCAAAGAGTTGCAAGACTCTGCATGCGTAAAATTAGAATTTTACTGATTTAAAAGAATCTTACATGGACGTGTAAATCTCAACGGCCAACAGACTATGCACGACTCTTTTGAAACAAACAGTTTCTAGATGCTGGTTGAATTGGCACGGCTAAACATTAGGCTTCCTGACAATGAAGGGTTACAGCAAACACTAGCTCCAAATAGGGAATACGTCACCCTGGCGTCAGAGTGTAGTAAAACCACCTGAGCCTTAAACTACTGTTAACCTACAGGCTTGCATTTGATCTTTGCGATCCAACTAGAACACAACGTGCAATACGCATTTTTGATCGCTGGCTTGTCTAAATGCAGATAAAATGATAGCTGGAATTGACATCTCTACTTTAAGTGAAAGAGTCTTAGATTTCCAACTAATATCAGTAAGTTCAGCCGTAAAGCGTAAGTCTGTGTGACAAAGGAATCTCATTTCAGCAGCCTCTAATCGGTACCGATATCTATTCTGCTTTGGTTAAAAAGAAATCCAAATTTCCTTACTCGATAAACAAATAGAATAAGTTGTGTAAACTAAAAGAGAAGAGTTACATGAGTAAAATTAGCAAATGCCAAAACAGTCGCATTTTACTTAATGTAACATCAAGTTCTCGAAAGACTTAAAATATATGCGCCCCTTTTTAACCTGTTTAAACATGCATAACTCATTTAAAAGGTGCAGACATTCTTTAGGTACTGTCGAATTGTTCTGACATGCTCTGGTTCCCATGACAACGACTTGTCACAGGAAGCGCTAACTCGTGATGTCACTTTGTAAACAAACCAGCCTAGGTGGCTAAGCTATCCTAGCCTAGCATCCATCCAGCTTACGCTAAGCTAAGCTAACCTAGCATCCATCCAGCTTACGCTAAGCTAACCTAGCATCCATCCAGCTTAGGCTAAGCTAAATAATAACTTCTACAGTTAGCAGTTAGCAGCTAGCTTCATTTACTTGAAGCCGTAATTACAGCTTTTGTTTATACAGTGCAAAGTATTCTAGAATACTTTCTTTAACCCAGTTAGGGTTTGTAATTCTTCACTTTCCGTACTTTCAATTCTTCTCAGCTAAAGTTCACCTTCACTAATTTAGGCATAGTCCTTGCTGAGCACTGTAGGCTAAATTTGCAGATGCCCCGCCATTTACACTTAAGTTTAATTACATGTAAAATGTGTAGCTAGAGAAGTATCCGTATAGTAATGAGAATCTTCATCAGCATGTTGACTAAACCTTTGGAGGGACACACACAGAGTGGTCTTGAACACGCAACCGCTGCAACCCACTATGGAGTGGTGGTCCAGGCAAATCCAAAGTTTATTCACTAATGCCACTGATTATTCTCACATTCAGATCATTCCCGTTGTTTTGATCACTTTATTCCTTTTTGCTTTTAATTTTAAATTTTTTTTTTTGCTCTTCGTTAATTCTTTCATTTCTTTGACTTTGATAATAATAGCAGTCAGCTATTCCCTTGGCTATTCGGTCATCTATATGATTTAATTTCATTTCCTCTCCTGTTCAAATGTGGTTCCATTTCCCATAGGGCCCAGAAAGGAAACAGATGCACCTTTATTCGTGATTTTGTTTATTTTCAACAAAAGCACTCATTTTTTTGACCCTGCAACACAAGTAATTTCAACAATTACTAGGGCATAACTATAGGTCCTGAGGATTGATAATAAGCATAATTTGAATATGAAAGCTGTCCTTTTTTCCCCTATCATTCACTTCGTCAAGCCGTAGTGAACCACTAGTTCAGTCCAGAGAAATAATTTAGTCATAAGAACCATCTTGAGTCATTTATTTCATCTCGGCTATGCCCTTTCCAGGAAATACTATCGGAACCACATGAGTCTTAGCCTCCTAACATCCACAGCTAAGATGATAAGGATACAAGACACACATCACTAGCTAGATACACATGAAACACCTAGCTTTATGCTACATACCTAGCGAACCCGTTAAACCGTGATTCTGAACTTTTAGGGTCATGCATTAGTCTCTCACCACAAGTGTGACAAAATGTCACAGAGCCTCTGCTTAACCTGACCTTAACCTTCCAGCTTACCAATGGACATTATGAGAAACCACCTCTCAGACCCCTCCAACCACCCTAGCACGCCGTCTGAACCCACCGACGACCGGTGCCCCAGACACCTGCAATACACCTTGCACATGCTGCGTGCACAAGACAACATTCAGCGTTCTGCACCTGATGCCATCATTGCGCCACAGCTTGTAATGCCACAGTGCAAAAGGGGGGTCATGCCAATGTATGCACATGATGCACCATGTGCTGCACACCGCAGCACCAGAGACACTTGCAAGACACCGAAGCAAGTGGCATACCGGCGTGAAAAAGACTGTCCAAGCCAACCAAGGACAACACCTGCTGAAATTTTTCCCCTCTTTCTCTCTCTCTCTCTCCCTCTCACTTTACCAGGATGCTGCTGTGGTTCACCATCCTGAGGGAACAACCGGGACTCCTGACTACCAACTTCAGGACCCACACCCAGAAAGTTCATGTTCGTCTCGACCCCTGCAATGTTTACAGGGCACCCTACCCCAGCGCAGTAGCCCAATACCGCTGGGCAGGTGCCCGATGGACAGACTCCCTCACTCACGCCGGTGCCGATGCACATGCTCAGCCAACTTGAGAAAATGACTATCACACAAGCGGAGTTAGGTGGACACAACCACCGCTCCAAACAGTTCCGGGGAGCTTTGCCCGGAGCCGCCGCCACTCTGTTTAACACTTGTATGTCCAGTGCGAATACAGTGAACCTAGCCACCGTGAGGCGGCATGCAGCCGAAATTCAGACTGAGATTCCACAGATAAAAGAGCAACTCACAACACAGAGTGCACCCCTGCAGACCATCGACAAGACACTAAAGGGAATTGTGGTAATTTTCAACACTCACAGCGTTCTGCTGACCCAGACAGTGAACTCCATGAAACAGCTGTTTACGGTCTTCCAGAATGACTTTGCTCAAACTCAGCTGGTAACAGCCCTGATGACAGACACGCGGCCGGAGGTGAACTCCATTGACAGCCTAGCTATGGGTAGAATTCCACCGCACCTGATACCCTTAAGCCTTGTGCAAACCTTGCTGGCTTCCGCCATCACCACGCCAGCTGACTCTCTACAAATACACCTTGCCTACTCGCTGGGTAGTGCCAGCCCACTCTGCGTCGACCCCAAGCAGAGAGAAGTGGGTTTTGCTCCGGAACTTGCCCATCATAAAGCCAAGCCGAATCTACCGGCTCAAGGACATTGTTCATGTCAGATTTTGAAAAGTAACACTCACATCAAAGATCCGCACGCCGGACGTGGTTGACGTCAACGACAGCTGCACAAAGCTGTCCTTAGCTCCGAACCCGTACGTGTGCACATTGACCAAAGACACTCACTATCTCTGCCCTAACAAACCCTTCCTCAGAGACAACACTGACGGAATCTGCAGATCAGCGACACCCGCTGCCCTGCCGAAGCTAAGCCTCGCACTCAAGTCATCGAGACCCAAGCAGAGATTGTAGGTGACAGGGCTCGTTAACACTCCTGTGCGCACAGCTGCACTCAATTATGACCAGAATGAGACTGACACCTGTGTCACCTTGCTCAACCAGAGCATGTCATCCAAGTACCAAAAGGCGCCATCCTTCACCTTGACAACCTTGCATGGTACCATCTTCCAAGCAAAGAGTACAAATTAGAACTGGAAATCCCATCCTTCTCCAGGAACCACACTTCCACCCTAACTCCAGAACGGGAGTTGTGGTTTGCGAAAGGGGGGTCCCAGCAAATTGACATTGCTTCTATCAACACAGCCCTCCGAGCTTTGTCTCAACTGCCCTACTTGACTACCCCACCTGTTGTCCAGGCCTGGACCACAGTGGACACTTCGCTGTGTAGCTCTAAGGTACTCAGCCACACCCTGACACTGGGCTTGGCCTTCATCCTATACAGGAGACTCAACGAGATGCGAACATCCACAGCCAAGCTCACGGCACCCTCCGAAAGAGGGCACCACGCCAGAGGCCGCGCTGAACCTCATCAAGCTGAGCCCTCGGCCCTAACAGCACCTGCTACCCGATCATCATGATTCACCTTTCATCCGTCCATTGTGATGATTGTTGTCCGATTAAGTCCACACAGGGACTTCATCAGACAAAAAGGGGGACTGTAGGGACTGGGCTAAGAGGGTGAATCTGAATAACTAAATACATCCTGCTAAAGACCAAAAATCTTTGAATGTAAATTAACCCACACACAACCACACACGCATCCCCTACAAGTGAAGCCCGCTCAGGACAGAGCGTGGTGTCCAGTTACGAGACATTTTTATGACTGACTGGAATGTCCCAAAGAAGGATTCTAAAGAGAAAGAAAATTCTTTTTTTAAAAGACATTTAACCAGATATATTCGATGTGTTTTTATGTGTGTCCATTTGCCCATGTCACATTGGAATGACTATGATTTTATCGTAGCTTAAAGTGAATTACAAATACCTTCATTATGCATTTTAAATATAACTGTCTATTCCCATAACTTGTACACATAGTTCTGGACACCTCCAGAATGCTTTCGGTGTGATCAATCAGAATATGTACAGTAATATCCAGTAAAATATAGTTTACTATGTTTTCCATCTTTGGAGTGAAGAGACCAAAACTAACATCACTGGAGTTCTTAGATAACAGCGTCTACGACCCAAAGGAATGTTCACAGAACTGTGGCTCTCTCTGAATTCTAACCAAGGAGGAGAAATGAATCCTGTATTCATATATATATATATGCTATTATATATCCATTTGAGAATTGTATGAACAATGTATCTAAGTTCCCTATTTCATGAGTTGCCTTTTTGTGGTTTGGTCCATGTTTCTCGACAACTCTAATGGGATAATGTTTCAAACTTTGCCAACTAATGTTTAACCAAATCCATTTGTGGCAAGTTTGGTCTCGATAAACTCCAATTTTCATTCCCCATTTGTTAATTGACATTACATTTTGCTAAACTTTGTGACACATTAGTATTATAAGAATTGTGAAGATTCTTCTCTTAAACACCCAATGAAACTAGAGATTTAAATGCCTGATTAGAACACAAAGGATCATAAAAATTCCCTCCAAAGGGACAGCTCCTGATTGGACCCTCTTCCAAAAGAAGGCGGAAACGTCAGGTCTTCAAAAGGACTGAATACCGGTTTATCTCTCTCTTACTTCTCTTGTCCTTGTGTCATAATGTAACGTCTCGCCTCCGGGCGAGCTCTTCGCCTTTCTTTTATTTGTTTCTAGTTTAGTTTGTGTTTTTTCAGTCTTAGATAAGTCTCCGTGTTTAATTCCAATCGACGAGTGAAAAGAACACCGCGTGACATATCTCTTCAGCAAATCCATCTACAAGGGACCTTTAAACGAGCGCGCGCTCGCTTTGAAGGAGAAACACGCGCACGTGACCACGTGACGCGCCGGACCGAGAGACACACACGCTTCTTCACAAGCCATGCAAAGAATTACCTGTGCAAGTATCCGTATTTGATCACGCTTTTAAGATTTGTTGAAGTCTCGTTGTCTCTCAAAATTCTTTTCTCTATGTGAATTTGCTATTTAGAAAGATCCTCGGGTCTTCCTAAACTCCCTCTTGCATGACTGCAACTCTCTACATTTCCTCTCTCTCTCTGTCTCTATGCATTTCTCGTTCATCGATGCCTTATCGTGTTTTGTTGTTTATTATGTTTGTAAATGCATATATCCCATGTAACCGTAGTAAATACATAAGTAGTTCTGCCTTATTAAATTCATTATATTCATTTGATTGATGTACTGCTTTTAGCTCACTTTCAAGTCCCTTAAGTGTCAAAAGATCTTACAAGCTTACAAATTAAAGATACTTTACAGAGTATTTGCTTACAGGGCAGGAAACCCAATTCTTGTGGCCACAGAATTGCTTTTCCTGAAATCCTATAAAGTAGGATGATATTGTGGATCCCCACAAATATTATTCTGACAATTGAGCTAATTAATTTTGCCTGTTTTGTAGGACGTGGTCCGTGTAATTAATTACAATCAACTTGTGGTTAATTGCAAGGATACACATGCATGCATGCAGGTAAAATGACATATCATCCCTTATCAGGAGATTTATTAACATGTAAGACTGATCTAATCCAAACATGTATGAATAATTATTAATGACCAATTATTAATTATGATATGCAAATCCCCCCACGGATTAGATCCTCCCCTGAGTCTTTACAGTGGCTTGCCAAGGGAAAGACACATGCTCAGAGAGGCTTACAGTGGAAATACACATGTGGGGGTCGCTCAGGGGAGGGACCATGCACACGGGAGGCACCTAGCCGACGCACAGGCAAGAGACACTGGCGCCGACGTCAGGAGTGCTGGAGGAGCTCAGGGCTTTCGAGGAAGCTCACCTGAGGAGAATATCGCACGTATCCAGTCCGTGGAGTGGAATGGCGAGCAAGCGAAGACACCTGAGCGGGTCCGGTACAAGCGAGTACATGAGAGGACACTGGCTCCTCTCGGAGATTATAGAATCTGGCGAATGTGTTAGGTGTCGCCCAGCCTGCAGCTCTGCAGATGTCTGTTAGCGAGGCGCCATGCAGAGCCCAAGAGGATGCCACACTCCGGGTGGAGTGGGCCGTCACACCAAGGGGGCACGGTCGACCTTGCTGCTGGTAAGCCAAAGCAATGGCGTCCACTATCCAGTGAGACAACCTTTGCTTGGAGAGAGCCTTTCCCTTCAGCTTCCCACCATAACAGACAAAGAGCTGGTCTGAGGTCCTGAAACACTGCGTCCTGTCTACATAGGCGCGAAGAGCGTGTACTGGACAGAGCAGTGCCGAGGCTGGGTCTGCCTCCTCCGGGGGCAGCGCTTGCAGGTTCACCACCTGGTCCCGAAAGGGAGTGGTAGGAACCTTGGGCACATATCCGGGCCGGGGTCTCAGGATCACGTGAGAGAAGGCCGGCCCGAATTCCAGGCACGCTTCGTCGACGGAGAATGCGTGCAGGTCCCCTACCCTCTTGATGGAGGCCAGTGCAACCAGGAGTGCTGTCTTCATTGACAGGAACTTAAGCTCGACTGATTGCAGGGGCTCAAAGGGAACACTCCTCAGGGCAGTTAGAACCACTGAGAGGTCCCAAGAGGGAACGAGAGGAGGGCGAGGAGGATTTAGTCTCCTCGCTCCTCTCAGGAACCTGATGACCAGGTCGTGCTTCCCTACCGACTTACCTTCGACCAGGTCATGGTGTGCGGCAATGGCGATAACATAGACCTTAAGGGTGGAGGGAGACAGCCTTCGCTCCAACCCTTGCTGAAGGAAGGAAAGCACAACGCTGATCAAGCATTTCCGGGGGTCTTCTCGGTGAGAAGAGCACCAGTCGACGAAGAGGTTCCACTTCAACGCATAGGCGTGTCTCGTGGACGACGCTCTAGCGGAAGTGATGGTAGCCGCCACCGCTGGTGGAAGGGTACTCAAACCTACCTCGAGCCGTCCAGGAGCCACACGTGGAGGCTCCAGAGATCGGGGCGAGGGTGCCACAGGGTGCCCCGTCCCTGAGAAAGAAGGTCCTTCCTCAGAGGAATGGGCCAGGGAGGTGCTGTCGCGAGGAGTACAAGTTCAGGGAACCAGTTCCGGTTGGGCCAAAACGGCGCGACCAGAATGACCTGTTCCTCGTCCTCCCTGACCTTGCGCAAGGTCTGCGCAAGAAGGCTCACTGGGGAAACGCATATTTGCGGCCCGGCGGCCAGCTGTGCACCAGTGCATCCGTGCCGAGCGTGCCCTCGGTCAGGGAAAAATACAGGGCGCAGTGGGTCGAGTCGTGAGAGGCAAACAGATCTATCTGTGCGTCCCCGAACTGGTCCCAAATCAGCTGAACCGACTGGGGATGGAGTCGCCATTCTCCAGGGAGGGGCTGAAGCCGTGAGAGCTCGTCGGCTGCACAGTTCAGCGCTCCGGGAATAAAAATGTCTCGAAGCGACCTCAGATGCTTCTGACTCCATAGGAGGAGGTGGCGGGCGAGTTGTGACATACGGCGGGAGCGTAGACCACCTTGATGGTTGATGTACGCAACAGTCGCGGTATTGTCTGAACGGACTAGTACGTGTTGACCCAGGAGCAACGCCCGGAAGCGGTGCAGGGCAAGGCGTACTGCCAACAACTCGAGGCAATTGACATGCCAAAGCCGCTGGGGTCCTGTCCAGGAGCCCGCACCAGCATGTCCATTGCACATGGCGCCCCAGCCCGTGGTGGAGGCATCTGTCGAGACAACAACATGCCGGGAAGCTCGTTCCAGGGGGACACCCGCCCTGAGAAAACTGAGGTTCGACCACGGGGTGAAGAACTGACGGCAGGTCGGAGTAACTGGTACTCGGAGCGTGCCTTGTTGCCATGCCCACCTCGGGACTCGGTCGCGAAGCCAAAGCTGAAGCGGTCTCATATGAAGCAATCCGAGCGGCGTGACCGCGGCTGCAGATGCCATATGCCCCAGGAGCCTCTGAAAAAGTTTCAGTGGAACCGCACTCTTGCCCTCGAATTGTCTCAGGCAAGTCAGCAGTGACTGCGCGCACTCGCTCGTAAGCTGCGCGGACATGGCAACCGAGTCGATGTCCATACCGAGAAAAGAGATCCTCTGCACGGGGCAAAGTTTGCTCTTCTCCCAGTTGACCCGAAGGCCCAGACGAGCTAGGTGCCGGAGCACTAGGTCCCTGTGTTCGCAAACCTGATCTCGAGAGTGAGCTAGGATCAGCCAGTCGTCGATATAACTCAGGATACGAACCCCGTGTTCCCGAAGGGGAACAAGGGCAGCCTCGACGACCTTCGTGAAGATGCGCGGAGACAGGGCTAGCCCGAAGGGGAGAAACGCGTACTGGTATGCCTGCCCCTCGAAAGCAAACCGTAGGAACGGTCTGTGTCGAGGAAGAATGGAGACATGAAAGTAGGCGTCCTTCAGGTCGATCGCTGCAAACCAATCCTGGGGCCGAATGCATTCGAAAACGCGTTTGGCGGTGAGCATCTTGAACGGCAGCCTGTGAAGGGAGCGGTTCAGCACGCGCAAGTCAGGATTGGCCGTAGCCCACCGGTTTTCTTGGGGACAATGAAGTAGGGGCTGTAGAAGCAGGACCTCATCTCGGCTGGAGGGACAGTCTCGATTGCACCCTTCGCCAGCAGGGTGGCAATCTCTGCTCTCATGATGGGGGCATTGCCACCGACCAAAGTGGAGCGGACTCCCCTGAAGCGGGGAGGAGAACTGAATCGCATAGCCGAGCCTGACGGTCCGCGCGATCCAGCGGGACAGACGGGGAAGCTCTAACCAGGCTCCCAAGAACTGAACCAGCGGGATCATGCGAACGACAGGCGCCCCCCCCGGAGGGGCAGCGAAGCGGAGTAACTGGCCCAGACGTGGACGGCATAGCGGTCCGGTGTGGGGGCACAGTTAGCAACCGCGCCCTGGCAGAGGGGGCCAGGGGAGGACCAGGCTGGTCGTCCCGCGGGGGCCTGCTCTGCCAGAGGTCTGGCGACAGAGGGGGACAGGGGCGAAGCGGTCCGTGGAAGGCACGCCGTGTCAACCACCTCTGGGACAGAGGGGGACGAGGAGAGCACGGCTAGTGGGCGGCGCTCTGTGTCGTCCGAGAACTCTGCGTGCTCAGAGACGGGAGAGTCAGTTCTTTGGAGAGTAAGGATTCTTACCCGGCCCTCCACCGGGGAAAGGAGTGGTCCTGCTACCAACTCCTGGAAAGAACTGAGTCCCATCTCTGAGGAGCCCCTCTCAAGAGCGCCGCCTAACCCGGCGTGTAGCGGGGGGCGGGGCTGGAGAGGGCTGTGGCGTCCGAGGAGGGCGCCTTCGGCGGTGGGCAGACCGAGGGATCTGAGCGGACGGCGGGGCCGTCGGGACAGAACCAACATCAGTCTGCTCATGGGCGGCTGAGAGCTGTTGGGCAAGCCCTCAACCGCACCGCCGAAGAGGCCGACCTGGGATATGGGAATGTCGGACAGACGGGCCCGCGCAACATCCATCACATCAGACAGGTTCAGCCACAGAATGGTGAGCATCACCTGACCCAGGGAGCGTACGGCCACTTTCGTCGCTCGGAGAGCAAGGTTAGTGGCGGCGCGCAGCTCAGTGAAGAGCCCTGGGTCAGTCCCGCCCTCGTGCAGGTCCATGAGCATCTGGGTCAGATAGACCAGCAGAATGACCATGGCATGCAGTGAGGCGGCTGCCAGTCCCGTGGCGCTATAGGATCTCGCCACAAGCGTAGACGAAAAACTACAGGCCACGGACGGGTGCTTAGGATTGCGCCGAGAAGAAGCACTCTGAGGACACATAGCATCACAACAGAGCGTTCAGCCGGGGGAACCCCAGTGTACCCATGGGCAGCGGCCCCATCGAGGGGAGGAAAGGCGGATGAGATCAGCGAGCGGTCCCTGATCTCATCATGCACGTCCGGGAAGAATGGTATTGGGGTTTGACGTGGACGAGGGTCGGCGGCCTTACCCAAAAACCAATCGTCCCGGGAAAGCATGGCCGTCATCTCCGGATCAGACTCGACGAGTCGTCACTTCCAGGAAAATCAAACCCACCTAGTGAAGCTGCTACAAACATAATATCATCCTCTGTAGCTTCAAATTAAACACACGGGCCACCAGAGAGTAGACCCGTGGGAATCACCTGTTCACTAGCGGGCACCGTCATTAAAGAGGGGGGCTGGGGTCGCGGACACATAGTCGGCGCCTTGTTCCAGACCGTAACCCTCAGGTCACCCTGGCCACCAGCCGAAGATCGGGGGGTGGATGAGGGGACTCTCACTCATGTGAGTTCACCGAGTCTCGACCTTAATGACGCGATGATCATGTTTCCACGGAGAAAACATGAGTCATCCACGAGCGCTGCTCTAGCATGATCAAGCCCAAACATACTAGACAACGCTCGTGCCCATCAGAGTCCGATACCAAGCTGCCGCACCATTCTTTTTTTTTTTTTAAATGCACGGGCGAGCCGTCTTTAAAAAGACGTGCCGCGTGCGAGCTCTTTTTGTGAGAGAAAACTCAAGTGTTGAAGCACCCGGGGAGACACGCACCGACTAGCAGACCACTGCAACAGATCAGCAGGAAGCACGCGCTCGCCGTAGATCGCCGTCACACCAACACTCGAGGTTCTCGTTTGTGAAGCTGACAATTCAGAGATGGCTTGTGGAGAGAAGAATAAACTTGGCTCCAAAGCGAAAACATAAACTGCTGGTGCTGACTTCCTCCTTTTATACCCACGAGGTGGGGCGGAGTTACGTCATGCAAATTCCGCAGACCCATGGCATTTCTTTGCCATTGGCTCGTTTTGTAATACTCGAAGTTGATAGGCTTTCTAAGCGAAACCCCATTCGTCGTCATCCGACGTAACTCGGAGTGACAACGAAAGGGAACATTAATGATCCCTTGGCAGTGGAATTCATTTTTTTTTTCACCCGGTCTTCTCTAGAACACAATAAAATAAATGTGTGAAGGGAGATTTGCCACATATTTTGGTGTTGCTGCTTCTCTCCATGTCTTCTACATATGTTGGAAGTGTTTCATCCATAGTAGTAGGCTTGGACTTCAGGATTTTTTGGTCCAGTGTGTTCTTTGCTGCCATAACCGCCTGACTTGTAGTAGAAACGCTGAATTGTTTGCTGATGTGAACAACATAGACACATCCTGAAAGAGGTTAAGAGCTTCTTGTAGGGTGATGCTGTTAAGAAGGACAAAACAGTAAGTGGCATATTCCTTTACAGCATCCTCATTAGTTTTCTTTGAAATGGGATGAACAGAGATGGAGTACTGTGAAATTCACTGCATCTGCACTTTTCACTTTTTGGCTGACAATTAGATGTGCTCTGTTTATATAGGATTAGACACTTTCTTTATTGAAGGCCAGGAGGAAACTACTAATGAGTGCCTACAGCTCAAATTGGTCTTGACCTGGAGGACCTTTCCAGGGAGAACAAGGCCAATAAAGGATTCCCCTGATTGGGAATGCGTGATATGACACTGCCTGTACCATCTAGATGCAGTGTGATTGTGGTATTCATAGACCACAATCTGTGCACAAGTGGACACCAAATGGGTCCACTTTAAATTGTTGAATATAGCCTGCCATTTGAGAGGCAGTACCACTGAACTCCTTCATGATCTTCTGACAGAGCATCATCTCTATGATAACATCAACATGGAGTCTGGTGCTTTTCCTGACTTTACCACATATTACTCTTAAGACATCCATACTAAGGCATCTGGAGATTTTGCCAGCCAAGATCTCATCTTTTGGTGTGTTTCTCAATGATCTATAGTAGTGCTGGCTAATTCCTTTTTCTATTGCTACAGCAATATTTCCTCTTTTGGTGAATTTGGCATTTCTGAATTTCAATTCTTTATCATTGTGGGTCACATCACCCATTCGCTATACATGGATGTCAAAATACCTCTGGAATGGTTTGGGCTTTGTTCGAATTGTAAATTTGTATTTTGCTGAGCAATCATCAAAGATACAGACAGCAAGTGCCGTGAAATAAGGTGCTCTTTTTTTATGACTTTTCCTGTCCATTTTACATGCTGATGCTTGAATGAAGGGACACAGCAAGGATTTACTTTGGTGAACGCTTCATATAAGACATCTGTTCAGGGCTGTTGTAACAGAGAATAAAAAAATAAAAAAACAGTCATTCAAAAATTCATCCTATGCCTTTGCCTTGATTGCTGTCAATGTTTACATATGATTTGACAGTATATTTTATTAAATATCAAATATCAAAAATGTGTTCATTATAGCTGACATGTACATGAACACTTTACAGTTGGTTGTGTGACTGTAAGTCATTCTTTTCAGATGGTATCGAACTTGGAAACGTGAATACCAATGTCGTATAAATTCAGAGATAATCGTGATATCACACACCCCTACTTTAAATTACATCTAACATTTAGTTCTGGAGGCTTTCGATTGATTAGGAGCATTTTCACTATACACTATACTTTGTCCCTTTTTTTTGTATTGCAGTCATAATCATCATAGCTGATGATAAACATGCAAGCTTAAACCAGGCATTTGAACTGGCCACTGTGCCTCTTCAGCCACCTTGATGTCAAAGTGCTCTTTATCACTCATCAGGATGTTTTCCTATATAGCAACACGTATAAATTATTTCATTATAAATTACGGAGAATTATTTAATTTTATGAGTTGATCCTGCTTTTGTAAACTTGTGTCCTATATGCTTGCATTTGAACAGACTCATTCTGTTTGGGAGCACACTTTCGCTGGCTAGACCAGTGTTTCCCAACTCTGTTCCTGGAGGCACTTTTAGAACCCTGTTCCTTATATGACCCATCCATTCAGGCCTTGGAGCAGGGGTGTGCAGTATTGGTCATTGAGTCCTCCTATCCTCCAGATTTCAGCTCCAACGCTAATCAAACACACCTAAACCATCTAATCAATGTCTTCAGGATTACTGAGGCTACAGACAGGTGAGTGTTTACCAGGAGCTGCGTCTCATTTCAGAGGCTTTGTCCTCCGGAGGTCGCATTTGAGACTGCCTCATTTCAGTAAATTAACCATTACATTTCATAATAATAAAAAATAAAAACTACAACAATTTACGCTTCACAGGGATAACGGTCAATTTTATAATGCCTCCTAAATGAGACAGTAGTGACCAGTACCAGTAATGCCTGTAGTGACGTTGTGCATCAAGGACGTTGCCATGTCGGCGGAAATAAAGTTGTCAAGTGACCCAGTGTGTAGAGTCAGGATCCTTACCAGTGCCGAATTCTTGTACATAATATACTGATTGATGAGCAGTGAGCTGATTGAGACGCACCCTTGGTGTGCCTCCAGGAACAGGGTTGACACCGGGCTAGACAGTATATTTATTTTCTTTTGCTTATTTGATTAAAGTAGTTAAATGGCAAATGGGAAATTGATGGGCATGGAATATATCTGAATATATTTTTCTCTGCAATCATGTTCCAATTATTTGGTTCTCAAATTTCATTATACAGGTGTTACAAAATGTAGAGTGTAAAGTCTGTATTAAGTCAAAAATAATTCTACAAAACAGACACACTGGAGAACTGCTTACCGGATGATCACTGTTTAATATGTATTTGATGGCAAAATGCAACAAGAATAGTATTCACATGGCTCTGCATGCATGTATACTGTTATGTGATCATTTATATCTTGTGTATCAGTTTTCTTATGAATCCTCTAGGCTACACTGAAAGAGGAAAATGGAAAGAGATGCTTCAACTCAGCATGCTGCCAGAAGAACCACCTCTCGCTCAACATTAACAAAACCAAGGAGCTGGTGATGGATTTCAGGAGAAAGGACAGAGAACACACCTCGTCTCCATCGACAGGAACCTTTGGAGCTGTTCAACAGCTTTATATTCCTTGGTGTTCACTTCACTGAGGATCTCACATTGCCTGCTCACAAAGATGCAGTGCCGAAGAAGACACCTATTTTTCTTTAGGCGCCTGAGGAATTTTGGAATGAGCCCCAGCATCCTCAGATCATTCTACACCTGCACTGTGGAGAGCAGACCTGCAAACTCCTCAGAGTAAAAAAGGTGACAGTGTCGCTCGCGCGTGCGGGGTGTGTGTGTGTGTGTGTGTGTGTGTGTGTGGGGGTGCTCACACATTTCTGAGCGCTTTATTAAACAGAAATTTGCTGTTGGTGTATTAGCCTAAAACAACATGCTCGCCAGATTGTTTATCTAAATAGCCCTATGTTGTTAGAAATGACTGTTTACCAGGTTTTAGGTCATTTCCTTGATTTAATTTTTTTTATTATTATTTTAAATTAAAACTAACATCATAAAGTATGATATTTTTTTTACTTTGAGCAATACTGGAGCTATAATTGACTCTTCTTAGGAGCATATAAAACAAAACAGCTCCTTGGAAAAAATGAAATGTAATATTGTAGTAGTTATAAACAAAGGTTTATTTTAGTTCAGATTAGTTTGAGGGCAGCAATTGTATTCATAATGTCAAAATAAAACCGACGTAATGTTACTTGAAGGCATTATAGCCTACTATTCCTGCCAAACTTCCATGGTTGCAGTTAGTGTTACTACAGTAAATCCATGGTGAATGTTGCTGATCTGTGGACACTGGATAGTTAATTCATGGCACAATGTTTCTTCCTGGTTTCCACGTCAGTGCTGTTTGATCCGTTAATAACGGAGAAATGTGAATGTTTCTCACTAGATCTTGCAGGAGTCGCAGCGATGTTATTACTTCTGTGGCAAATTCAAATGCTTCCTTTACTGGATCTCTTTTTAGCGCTGTGTAGTAACAGTGTTGCTTGATCAAGATCGGCTCGCGCTGCTTTGGTCCAAACTTATAAAGGGTCCGTCAACCAAACAATAACGAGCAGTTTCGTTCCGCTTGCATTACGTTTGCCATTTGATGTTGGGCAATGTTGTGGTGGCTCCGGCGGATTATGAGCGCACTTACCACGCGCAACGCGCCTACATTTGAAATAACGAAATTTTGGTCGGGAGGAAAAATGGCCTACACCCCCCCCCCCCCCTCAAAAGAACTCTCCGGTTCTACACGATTCACGTAAATTACCCAATTGATCAAGAAAACGGCGATTGTCGCCGAAAAGCGACAAGTTTGCAGGTATGGGAGAGCATCCCAACTGGCTGCATCACTGCTTGGTAAAGAAACAGCGCCACTGGCAAACGCAAAGCTCTGCCTGCCATGTTGCAAGAGGTGAGATTCCCTCCCTCCAGGCGGTGTATAAGGAAAACCTGAAGGATCCTCAGTGACTCCAGCCACTCAAGCTACAGACTGCTTTCTCTGCTGCCCTCAGGCAGACGGTTCTGCAGCACGAGCCGACTGAGGGAAATCTTGTTCTCTCAGGCTATCAGGCTTCTAATCACCCAGAACTTAAATGTCTTACACAGCACACCCCCACTATATCCTATGCCATGCACTGATATTTTAACTCCATCACCACAATTTCAACCAAACTGGACTCTAATGTAGCATGCACTGCACTTTAACACAATGATCAACTCTGCCATCACCTACTTCACAAGTTCACACTTTCAAATAAGTCAGATATAATAAAAGGTATGCATATTTTTTAGCGTGCTGTCCGAGGAGAAGGCTCCGGGCTCAGTATTTGGTCCGAACCTAGAGTACTCCCCCCGGATTCCTGGCTGTGGTAGGAACAAGCCAAGAGTGAGGAGTCGGGGTGGTGGAAGGATGCTGAAAACCGTTGAGGAATGTAGGGGAATCAATTGAGTGTATATATAGGCTTCCTCTCATTCTGATAGGATAGGCGTGGTAATTGTTGATGACGAGTTGATTGGATTGACGTGCTCCTCCCGAACTTTGTTTAATAAAACATAATTTATCATCCCACTGTACATTTGCAACTGTATTATGTGTATAATTGTGTATTACATGTAATATATAATCTGTACATTTTGTATATTTACTATGTACAGTATTGTTATGCAGGTAGTAAGTGAGGACCCAAAAGCGATTTAACAGAAACAGAGTCTTTTAATGTCAACACAAGGTAGCTACAGAGAAGCACACAGATCTTCTTCTTGAGTGGTAATGGAAAATAAACAACCCGCAGAGAGGGCGATAAAAGAAACACAAAAGTCTTTCAGGTAACTTCAAAAGAGCATTAGGCAGCAGTGGAGAATAGCTGGGTAGCGGCGACAGGCTGCAGGTCTCTCTGGGAAGACGCGGGTAGAAGAGAGACTGTGATTACCTGATCTCTCATAGCATCAGATGAACTGGACAGAGTAAATAATATGATGATTAGCTGAGAACAGATTGCACTTGCCAGGCGGATGCCAAGAGGACAGGACAGGACAAGGTAGAAACTAACGAGACAGTAGTTTGCTATGAGAAAACTCAAAAGAGAATCTGACAAAGAAAGAAGCAAGAACAGAGAGGGAAATAGAGACCTAATCAGAGGAGAAAGGGAACAGGTGGGAAGAGGGTGAACGATGTAGTTAGAGGAGATGAGGAACAGCTGGGAGAGCAGAGAAAGAGAAAGTAACCTATAACGACCAGCTGAGGGAGACAGAGTAAAGAGAAAGAACAGGAACAAGACATAACATGACAAGACATAACAGTACCTCCCCCCCCCCCCCTCAACGAGCGCCCCCTGGCGCTTCCGAGGAGGAAACCTGGCGGCTACGGAGGAAATCATCGATCAACGAACGGTCCAGCACGTCCCGAGAGGGAACCCAACTCCTCTCCTCGGGTCGGTACCCCTCCCAATCCACCAGAAACTGATGACCACGGCCCCGAGGACGCATGTCCAGGATTTTGCGGACCCTGTAGATAGGAGCGCCTTCGACAAGAATGGTGGGGGAAGGGGGACGAGCGGGGGCACGGAGGACGGGTTTAACACAAGAGACGTGGAAGACCGGGTGGACGCGGCGAAGATATCGAGGGAGAAGAAGTCGTACCTCGACAGGACTAATGATCTGAGAAATACGGAACGGACCAATGAACCGCGGGGTCAGTTTACGAGAAGCTGTCTTAAGGGGAAGGTTAAGAGTGGAGAGCCATACTCTTTGACCGCGACAATTTCTAGGGCTCTTAGTTCTATGCTTGTTAGCGGCTCTCATAGTCCGAACCATATAACGGCAAAGTGCAGACCTGACACCCCTCCAGGTGCGCTCACAACGTTGGACAAAAGCCTGAGCGGAGGGAACGCAGGAATCGGCGAGCTGAGACGAGAACAGCGGAGGTTGGTACCCGAGGCTACTCTGAAAAGGAGATAGACCGGTCGCAGACAAAGGAAGCGAGTTGTGGGCGTATTCTGCCCAGGGGAGCTGCTCTGACCAAGACGCAGGGTTACGGAAAGAAGGGCTGCGTAAGATGCGACCAACAGTCTGATTGGCCCGTTCGGCTTGACCGTTAGACTGAGGGTGGAAGCCGGACGAGAGACTGACGGAAGCCCCAATCAAACGACAAAACTCCCTCCAAAATTGAGACGTGAACTGCGGACCCCTGTCCGAAACGACGTCCGACGGAAGGCCATGAATTCTAAAAACATTCTCGATGATTATTTGTGCCGTCTCTTTAGCAGAAGGGAGCTTAGCGAGGGGAATAAAATGAGCCGCCTTAGAGAATCGATCGATAACCGTAAGAATAACTGTCTTACCCGCCGACGAAGGCAGTCCGGTGATAAAGTCTAAGGCGATGTGTGACCACGGTCGAGAGGGAATAGGAAGCGGTCTGAGAAGGCCGGCAGGAGGGGAGTTCCCAGACTTAGTCTGCGCGCAGACAGAGCAAGCGGCCACGAAACGGCGCGTGTCACGTTCCCGAGTGGGCCACCAAAAACGCTGACGGATGGAAGCAAGCGTCCCCCGAACGCCGGGATGACCAGCTAACTTGGCAGAGTGAGCCCACTGAAGAACGGCCAGACGAGTAGGAATGGGAACGAAAAGAAGGTTCTTAGGACAAGCGCGCGGCGACGGAGTGTGAGTGAGTGCTTGTTTTACCTGCCTCTCAATTCCCCAGACAGTCAACCCAACGACACGCCCCTTAGGGAGAATCCCCTCGGGGTCAGTGGAGACTTCTGAAGAATTGAAGAGACGAGATAAAGCATCAGGCTTGGTGTTCTTAGAGCCCGGACGATAAGAAATTATAAATTCGAAACGAGCGAAAAACAGAGCCCAACGAGCCTGACGTGCATTAAGTCGCTTGGCAGAACGAATGTACTCAAGGTACCTATGGTCAGTCCAAACGACAAAAGGAACGGTCGCCCCCTCCAACCACTGTCGCCACTCGCCTAGGGCTAAGCGGATGGCTAGCAGTTCGCGGTTACCCACATCATAGTTGCGTTCAGACGGCGACAAGCGATGAGAGAAATACGCGCAAGGATGGTCCTTGTTGTCAGAGAGCGAGCGCTGAGAAAGAATGGCACCCACGCCCACCTCTGACGCGTCAACCTCGACAACGATCTGTCTAGAGATGTCAGGTGTAACAAGGATCGGTGCGGACGTAAAACGATTCTTGAGAAGATCAAAAGCCCCCTGGGTGGAAACGGACCACTTAAAGCATGTTTTGACAGAAGTAAGGGCTGTGAGGGGAGCAGCCACCTGACTGAAATTACGGATGAAACGACGATAGAAATTCGCGAAGCCGAGAAAGCGCTGCAGCTCGACGCGTGATTTAGGAACGGGCCAATCAATGACAGCTTGGACCTTAGCGGGGTCCATCCTAATGCCTTCAGCGGAAATAACGGAACCGAGAAAGGTGACGGAGGAGGCATGAAAAGTGCACTTTTCAGCCTTCACGTAAAGACAGTTCTCTAAAAGGCGCTGGAGGACGCGTTGAACATGCTGAACATGAATCTGGAGTGACGGCGAAAAAATCAAGATATCGTCAAGGTAAACGAAAACAAAGATGTTCAGCATGTCTCTCAGGACATCATTAATCAATGCCTGAAAGACAGCTGGAGCGTTTACGTGACCGAAAGGAAGAACCCGGTATTCAAAGTGCCCTAACGGAGTGTTAAACGCCGTCTTCCACTAATCCCCCTCCCTAATGCGCACGAGATGGTAAGCGTTACGAAGGTCCAGCTTAGTGAAAAACCTGGCTCCCTGCAGGATCTCGAAGGCTGAAGACATAAGAGGGAGCGGATAACGATTCTTAACTGTTATGTCATTCAGCCCTCGATAATTAATGCAGGGGCGCAGGGAACCGTCCTTCTTCTGAAAAAAAAAAAAAAAAAACCCGCTCCGGTGGGAGAGGAGGAGGGAACTATTGTACCGGCATCGAGAGCTACAGATAAATAATCTTCGAGAGCCTTGCATTCGGGAGCCGAGAGCGAGTATAGTCTTCCCCGGGGGGGAGTGGTTCCCGGAAGAAGATCAATACTACAATCATACGAACGGTGCGGAGGGAGAGAAGTGGCCCGGGACTGACTGAACACCGTGTGCAGATCGTGATATTCCTCCGGCACCCCCGTCAAATCACCAGGCTCCTCCTGTGAAGAAGAGATAGAGGAAACAGGAGGGACAGCAGACATTAAACATTCCACATGACAAGAGACATTCCAAGAAAGGATAGTATTCCTAGACCAATTAATAGAGGGATTATGACGAATTAGCCAGGGATGGCCCAAAACAACAGGTGTGAAAGGTGACTGAAAAATTAAAAAATAAATGGTCTCGCTATGATTACCAGAGACAGTGAGGGTTAAAGGTAGCGTCTCACGCTGAATCCTGGGGAGAGAACTACCGTCCAAAGCGAACAAGGCCGTGGGATCCTCTAACTCCTTAAGAGGAATGTCATGTTCCCGAGCCCAGGTCTCGTCCATAAAACAGCCTTCTGCCCCAGAGTCTATCAGGGCACTGCAGATAGCTGACGAACCGGTCCAGCGGAGATGGACCGAAAAGGTAGTGCAGGATCTTGAAGGAGAGACCAGAGTTGTCGCGCTCACCAGTAGGCCTCCTCTTACTGATGAGCTCTGGCTTTTACTGGACATGAGGTAACAAAATGTGCAGCGGAACCGCAATAGAGACAGAGGCGGTTGGTGATTCTCCGCTCCTTCTCCTTAGCCGAGATGCGGATGCCTCCCAGCTGCATGGGCTCAGAACTCGAACTGGTGGAGGGAGATGGTAGTGATGGGGCGAGGGGAGCAACGGAGAAAGCGAGCTCCTTTCCACGAACTCGGCGGCGAAGGTCGAACCGTCTCTCTATGCGAATAGCGAGTTCAATCAAGGAATCCACCCTGGAAGGAACCTCCCGGGAGAGAATCTCATCTTTAACTTCCGCGTGGAGACCCTCCAGAAAACGGGCGAGTAAAGCCGGCTCGTTCCAGTCACAGGAGGCAGCAAGAGTGCGAAATTCAATGGAGTAATTTGTTATGGATCGATTACCTTGACATAGGGAAGACAAGACCCGGGAAGCTTCATCACCAAAAACAGAACGGTCAAAAACCCGAATCATTTCCTCCTTAAAGTCCTGATACTGGTTAGTGCACTCAGCCTCAGCCTCCCAGATTGCCGTTCCCCACTCTCGAGCCCGTACAGTAAGGAGAGATATCACGTAGGTGATACGAGCTCTGTTCTTGGAGTAAGTGTTGGGCTGGAGAGAAAAAATGGGCGGCATTCTGTGGGCTCACCCGAGTAACACGGTGGGTTATTGATTCTGAGTTCAGGAGATTCGGAAGCCCTGGAAACGACCGGTGGATCGAGGCGGAGATGATGAATCTGTCTTGTGAGGTCAGAGACTTGAGCGGCCAGGGTCTCAACGGCATGTCGAGCAGCAGACAATTCTTCCTCGTGTCTGCCTATCATCGCTCCCTGGATCTCGACGGCTGACTGGAAATGATCCGGGGTCGCTCGGTCCATCTTGGTCAGATTCTTCTGTTATGCAGGTAAGTGAGGACCCAAAAGCGATTTAACAGAAACAGAGTCTTTTAATGTCAACACAAGGTAGCTACAGAGAAGCACACAGATCTTCTTCTTGAGTGGTAATGGAAAATAAACAACCCGCAGAGAGGGCAATAAAAGAAACACAAAAGTCTTTCAGGTAACTTCAAAAGAGCATTAGGCAGCAGTGGAGAATAGCTGGGTAGCGGCGACAGGCTGCAGGTCTCTCTGGGAAGACGCGGGTAGAAGAGAGACTGTGATTACCTGATCTCTCGTAGCATCAGATGAACTGGACAGAGTAAATAATATGATGATTAGCTGAGAACAGATTGCACTTGCCAGGCGGATGCCGACAGGACAGGACAGGACAAGGTAGAAACTAACGAGACAGTAGTTTGCTTCTAGCATGAGAAACTCAAAAGAGAATCTGACAAAGAAAGAAGCAAGAACAGAGAGGGAAATAGAGACCTAATCAGAGGAGAAAGGGAACAGGTGGGAAGAGGGTGAACGAGGTAGTTAGAGGAGATGAGGAACAGCTGGGAGAGCAGAGAAAGAGAAAGTAACCTATAACGACCAGCAGAGGGAGACAGAGTAAAGAGAAAGAACAGGAACAAGACATAACATGACAAGACATAACAAGTATATTGTGTATAATGTGTATTGTTATCTGTAAAGTATGTCTAATTGTATTCTGCACTGCTGTCAATACTTTCACTCACCATGGCACATTATCTGTTGGTGATGTGACAATAAAAGTGATTTGATTTGAAAACAACCATCAAGGTTTTTGCAGTGACTGGTGCCAGTTTCTGGAGGAGTGATTTTTGTTTATTTTCCAGATAGTTCCACTCTTAAATTTGAATAAAACATTGTGAATAGCTCAGCATTTGTTAATGATCCTGATTTCTGACTTATAATTAATCTGTTTGTGGGATATGTCTTATCTTCACACTGTACATTGTTGTCTTTTTTAAACAACAAATGCCAAGCTTGACTCTAAAGTAACAACCTACATCAACAAAAACAAGAACGATATTATTTTATTATTGTTTCTGAAATTACTAGTGTAAAACTGAACTTGAAATGTTAGTATGATCTAGCAACACATCACAATTTTAAATAAATATAATTGATTAGAGAATGTTCTTTTGTTAATCAAACAGGTATTGCATTTTATATGTGTTTATTCTGAGTATAATAAAAACAACTTGACTACTAATACTATCCATTTTTGTCCACTAATTGATAAAGATAAATAATAAAGAGGTAAAGCTGTCAAAAGAATCTACTTTTTGCTCCATTGGAATTCCAGGTTCATTTGATACTGTCACGGGGCAAACGGGAAAAGGAGAAGGAGAACTCAAGTGCAAAACAAGGAAGGTTTATTTACAAAACAGAACAAACACAAATCAAAAACCCACGAGGGGGAAAACATAAGAAATGAACATGAAACAAACACTGGATCAGGAATACAGGGAACACCAACCGGGAACAAAGAAACATCTGACAACGACAACGAACCGACACAGACTGCAAACATGAGGACACTTATAAAGGGAACAAATCAAAAGGGAACAGGTGGAGAAACTCAAACACTAATCAGATAACGAGGGGGAGGGATCAACAATCAAAACAGCACATGGCACAACATAACAAACACCCATGTGCAACACAAGACAGGACAGGCATGTGACAGATACATGTTTTTTTATGACTTTTGATCTTCTAAACCTGGTAATTAATAAAATAATATGCAGTAATGAATGATATATATATATTTAGTATCTAAAAAGTATATACTATAATATGAATCAATTTAATAATTTAAAATCAAAGTCACAATTATGAGTATTATTCATACAATCACTATCTTGTCATTATTTGCCTAGCTGCCGGTGGCTACAAGCAGCAGGTACCTACATCTGGTTGTAACTTGTAAACGGCAGCCATCGTCCGGTTTAAGTGGCAGGAACTTTCTGCTGCCAGCTGCTGATTTTACTCGCGGATTGTCCACAGCAAGCATGCTTCGGATCATTTCTAAAGTTCTCTAAGGGGTCTAGAAATCCTCAAAAGGTTTAGGAGCTAGTTTTAGCATTAAAATGCTTTTTGAATTACTCTTCAGGCCCACTCACACCAAGGACAATAACTATAACGATAAAGATATAGTTCTAAAAATCGTTGTAAATATAAAAATAAAAAAAATAGCAGTCCACACCAAAACTATATTGATAACGGCACAGAGAAACAATATAATTGGAATCACTTTCAGAATGATTTTTTCCAGCTGATGAACGATCATTGACAGCCAATCAGAATCCATCCTGCTTTAATGAGCCCAAACATTTACAGCACTAGACGACATAACTGCAGCGCACACTTAGACTAAACAGAACTACAGTGGCTTCCTTTCCTTCTTAAGCCACTTCCGTGAGGGAAAGTATGTTTGACGCTACACCTGTTTTAACAAGACTTGAGCTTTATTGTAACAAAAAGGTGAAAACTTGAAGACAAAACTCTGTGCTCCAAAACAAGCAGTGTGGTGTAATGTAGCTCAAAAAGACGGTCTCCCTTCCCCTCTGCCCTTGCCAAATCACTTCCTGTTTAAGATGGCTACCTTCAGGAAGTCCCCAAAAGGGGTGCAATTCTTTCCCCTTACCACAGGGGGGAGTACAGACAATAGTTACATACAGCCGTGACATTAAGTAACATTATTAATAGCCTTATGGCTCCTACAAGAACAATATCGTTTCCTGGTTTGGACGCTAATATAGTTATTGTTTAAGTTATCTTTATAATTATCGCTCTAGGTGTGAACGGGAACTTTAGTTAAAAAATTTACAAGTAGCAACAAACACCTAATTTTTAAAAGTTGCTTCTCAATTTCCGCACTAGGCTAAAAAGCTTTAAGCTTTTAGCTTTGCAGCCTCAGATCATGTGGGCCAAGCTCTTCGATATGTCCAGCCCTGACTTCACGTTTCATTCAATTATCTGTCAACACACCAATAAGTCACTTCACCAGGACTTTAACTATAAAGCTATCAAAGATGAAAATTGACTTCTTAGAAGCCTCACGTTTTTTTGTCAAATTTCTGGAACGTAAGATCATAACGTTGGGTCAGTTGAGTTACCTCTCAGAATGAGAAACTCATGAAAGAACACAAAAGTGCTTAAATCATTATTCTTAGCCTGGTAATACCAAACTCTGCTACTTCGCTTTGCTTCATAGACAGAGTCTGGAATGGCATCATTGAAAAGTGTTTTCTTTATCCCATTGGGGGGGGGGGGGGTATTGCTTGTCTGAAGTATAAAATCATTGGTTACCCGTAAGCCAATCACACAACGTTTGGTTATGACGTGTGTTATTCGCCAGCTCAGCCGCATCAAACTTCCATGATGAAATGTATGATGCGAAAACGAATGACCATCGAGCGAAATACCGGAGTGAACATGGCTGACCGAGTTTTGCTGCCTCCTAAACCTGGGTGCATGGCATGAGTGCAACCAAGGGGGACACAATCACAACTATCGCCTTGCCGGCCTTTGGCCTCCCCAGTTTCTCGCTGACGATCGGTAATATCTGATAAATTAAACTTTTACCAAAACCTGTCGGGAGTAGGGCCACGACATCACCTCCATTCAGAATGTTTACCAAACACTTTTCTTGTTCGGCCTTCAGTTTGGAAATGCCAGGAATATTCTCCACAACAGAGCGAATTACGTCCTGTGTCTCCATAGCCGCGGTTGTTTTCCATTTCCCCAATCTTAAACTCGGCGCTTAGCGTCTACGTCATGGCTCTCAGCCCGCCCTCTGTTCGTTGATTGGCCGGCTGTTTTCAGGCCGGAGGAAAACTGAGAGACATGTCGATGTCTCAGACTAAGTACAGAAGCGACAGAAGTACAGAAGTACGAAGTCTGATGTAGTCAGGCTACATTATTCTGCCCTGAAAATTGTATTTTGGACTAGGTGGACACGGTCATCCATTCTGTAAGCCAGCCTTTCCTCATAGAAGGCCTTGTGTCCTCCTTTTCTCAATGGACCAGACCTGGGGGGAAAGGTGGTTCCGCAGTGCTGTCCTTCGGCTCATGCCGCAGATGGTCATGAGTCCTGTGATGGTTATAGCGGCGACCCTCCAAGATCCATTTATGCTGCATGGCTTCCTGTGGTGTCATGCGCATCTTGGGGTCCCAACTGGAAAGGTTAGTAATACATGGTTAGTACATTTACATTCAACAGAAAAATACACAAATCTCTTGTATAGTAATCAAACTGAACATGCGTCAGGCAGCGCCGCACGAAATCCAAAAAGGCATGATCGGTGGCCCCCAGAATACTGGCCAAAGGTCTAGATTTGGGGTGTCTGATGGCTGAGGGTTTGGCTACTGTCTTGTGTTTCCACTTACCAGCTTTAAAAGAACAAAACACACAATACCAGTTCAGCACAAATTACACAGACTAAAAACAACCGGAAAAATCACATCATGTGTGTGTTTTGAGCTCACCAAACAACGCAGTCCAAAATTTGGATTTTTCATCAATAGGAGGCATTCCAAGCACCTAAACAATAAAACACAATCAATATAAACTCAGACATTAAATGAATATTCATGTTTCTGAAAACAGACTTTCACACAATGCCTTTACCTCCATTATACAGGACAACTGATCAAGCTCATTTCTGCCGGTAAAGATGGGCCGCCCAGTGTGGAGCTCTGCTAGGACACAGCCAAGGCTCCACATATCTATGGCAGTGCTGTAGGGCTGATGTAGCAGCAACTCAGGTGCACGGTACCACCGAGTTCCTATGTAGCTGAAAACTACAGTGGAAGAAGAGAGAGGTGAGAGTTAGGGCTGTCACTTTTGTGAAAAAATCCTGTTCGATTTTTGAGACATATGTGTTCATTGAATCGATTGTAAAATCGATTTTTCCATGTCTAAAGACGTTTCCATTTTCAACACCAAATATTGGCTAACAGGCATTAGGACGAACGTAAAGAGGGCGCTTGAGACGCGCACAAGTCAGCAATATTTCTGATGATTTATTGGCGTGAAGTTTTGTGCACAATGACAAACAGGAGTGCAACATTCAAGGATTGAAATTAACACCCGCCAAATTCGGATAAAAATGAACTTTGCCGGGTAACGCTGTCATATCACGAGCCAATTTGGCGTTTTTCTATGTTTACTCACTTTGCTGGGGAAGTTCGTGTAAGCCAAATCTGCGTGGATTTAGCGCAGATACGCAACTCGTGACTGAGTCCTAATGATATATTAAATACAGCGTATTGTGCAGAATCTGCGCATTTCTGGCTTGCTTGAACACACACGTCACTAAGCAACAAATAACTGCGCGCTTGTTCACTTGCACTGAAGTAATAGCGAATATTAAAAAGCATTTGGTTAACAGAAAAGACATTGTTATTTTCCAACATCCTACATGTTCTGTGTACTGTATTGATCTGTCTACCTAAAACACATTTTTGGTTAAAAAAAAAAGGCAGTTAAAATCGATTCCCTATTTTCGTTTTCGAAACTTGTGTTGGTTGGTCCGATCGATTGTGCAATCGATTTTCGAACGTAAAGTGACAGCCCTAGTGAGAGTCATGAAAATGCAAGAATAATTAACCTCAAATTTGACAAGTATTTAAACACTTATTATTTCACATTTAAAGCACAAAAAACTTAACTCACCTTGCTCATCCTCATAGCAGCCACATCCAAAATCAGCCACCTTGATGTCAGAGTGCTCTTCGTCGATCGCCAGGATGTTTTCCTAGACAGAGCAATAGCATTATAGAGCAAATTATTTCACTGCAGATCTTCCAACAGTGCATCAGACCAAAGACAAAAAAACTGAATACTTATGACAATGTAAAATTAAAAGGATGTTTTTGTGCTTGTTAACTTACAGGCTTGAGATCAGCATGTATGATCTTCTCATCGTGAAGCACCTGCAGGCACTTCAGCATTGAGCTGGCATAATGACAGATAAGCTTCTTGGAAAAGCCCTGGAAGTGTCGCTGTTTAAGAATCTCATTCAGGTTTGATCTATGCAGAGATAAAAACACGCAATTTCCTTTAGAAACTGATTAAGATCTGAGTTTCTGCTACATGAAACAATGTTTTAGTATTTTAAAAAATTTAGAAACTGCTAAAATCTATACTCTCATTCGCACTCACCCCAGAGGCTCGAAGGTGATGCAGAGATGTTTGCGAAAGAAGAAGTGCTCTTTCATTTGGACGGTGCTGGTGCTGGTGTCTCTTTGTTTCTTGAGCAGAGCCTCCAAAATCTTGACCTCTGTCATGAAAGTTTGATCATCTTTCCTGTTACACAACAGAGACACACCGGGTTAAACCTGAATAGTTCCAGCCAAACAGCAGCAACAGGTTTGAGTTTTAAGTCTATTTTAAAGCTACAATATGTAATTATTTTTCGCCACTAGGGGGTCCCTAACCTCTTACAATAACAAAGGCGCAGGTTGATGACGCAGTGATAAGCGGAATGATGGGACTCGCTGTCATGCTGATGGATCTAATAATGTTTATGGATGAGTGAAAACATTCAAGTTTTTTAACATGGCTGTCGGATGAAGCAGGTCACAATTGCTAATAAGAGACAGATATCAGCGCCACACACGAGTCCCGCGGATATAAAGGAATAAGGACATTTAATTCTACCGAACTACCCGCAAGTGCTGAATTACTACTCACACAGGTCAGTTTATTTGACGAATTAAACTTGTGAGGTAACGCAGCGCTGTTTCACTTGGTCTAACATTACACTATCACACTAAACTGCATTTGAGTGTGTTGAAAGTTATAATGTTATTCTATGTGTTAGTTTGTTTGCTGTATGAGACAAGCAGTAAGCTAGATCAATATTAGAATAACATACTGACCATATTCTAACATTTCATCATGTTGAGCTATATAACATTAGATTAGTTTTATGTACATTTGTTCACCTGTCTAATAAAGTACATGCAAGAGCGGCGTCCCTGTCAAGTCGTGACTCACAAAGCTCTGTCAAGTCCAAGTTAAGCCTGGTTCACACGGGACGATTTTAAAATTGTCGGCCGATTTTCCAAACCTGAGAGACCCCACACAGGGCGATAAAAAATCACGGGTCTAACAGTTTTGGTCGTACAGTGTGTGGTGCGCAGCCACACGGCAAAATCAACACATCACACACGAACCGATTTGACTCCCGAGCATTCCCAGGTCAGACGGAAAATCTCGCAAAATCCCTCGAGATCAAACGTGACTTCAGAGTAAACAATCATGGCGGATGAAGAGGATGCAGTGGCGATAGTTTGTAGTTTGTTTTTAACCGAATCCATCTCCGACGTCCACCGGACTTTCTGGTGCGCCATGCTGCCGGCTGTTTTGATTTTGTTTCCTGGTGCTTCCTCTGCGCCTCGTCACCTCGCTTTCTGATTGGCTACACGCCACAGTCCACAGGCTGCGTGCTCGTTTGTCCCCGGGGGACACCACACACGAGGAGAAATCGGGCCAAAAAAATCCAACATGTTGGATATCCCCGATTTGAGATAGGAGCGGTCCCGACGTCCTTCCGAGCAGACGAGAACAGTCTTAACACACCACACATGGCAGGAATATCTGATCAGATTATTTTACGATAATCGGAGCATCCTTAAGATTGTCGGAAGGGGTAAATCGGGGCTAAAATCGGCCTAATTAACCTGCCGTGTGAACCAGGCTTTAGTCGTGGACGTGGAGCTCTAGCCATCTCGAAAACGCCACGCTGACATTGATCCTCGTTTTAGTTCTCCTTTTGTCCCAAAGTCTGCTTGCCATGATCCATAATGTTTGAACGAAACAACAACAGCGTGCCGCTAGACGTTACTACTACGCACTACGCAGTTGTCCACGTCTGTCGCCATGGTTACAGTGGCAGTACAAGTGGAAACCAGGGATAACGCGAATGTTACGTCATTGACAGGCGATAACTGATCAGGGACGGGCACTTTTTAAAATTGTGAATTTCTCTGAATTTACAAATTCTTGGAAACATTTTGGATAATGGAAGTACACAAATGAAATAAATATATAACACTTTGCAAGTGGTTTTGAACATTTTGATACAAAATTCTTACAAAATTAAACTATATTTAGTTCAAATGTACATACAACCAAATACAAATAATTAAGAAGCATCCATGTTTGCACAGTTAAATGATGGAATGTAACAGACTCTTACATTATGCACAGTACTTTAATTGCAACGATCTCATTGGTCTTGTGGTCCCAACATTTGAGGACCTGACCAAATGCTCCATGACCCATCACTTCAAGCATCTCATGTCGATAGGCAATGTGGTCATGAGGAACCTGTGAAAAACACAAAAGAAACACTTCAGAAGCTCACAGTTGCTGGTGCCATCGTGAATCTCAATTATCGACTGTATGTATTGACAAAGTAATCAGAGGACTTCAGTAATAATGTGACTGTGACACTAATATTTTTGTGTTTGTTTTGTTGCCAAGCTAAAAGTTATTTCATTTTTCTTAGCGGAATGCTTTAAGATAATTTACAAGTATGATTTTGAAACTATTTCAAATCAAATCAATATTTCATGTCTACAATCAATTATTTGGTAATAAGCCTTGTAATAAATGGGATGGCTGTAGCCTACATTATTATGTCTTAATTACATGTTCATCTTGTTTGAACTTGTTTGTTCATCTTGGCTAAAAGATGCTGGCTAGGAATTATTTTTCTTTGTGGAAACTTTGAGTTTATTACAAGTGTGCTAAAATATTTGCATATTTTATATTTGCATCCAAATGTGCCCAAGATCTGTGTAATGTACATCTTCCACTGAGTTTACTTATTATTAATAATCAGTAACATCTAACTGGCTGGACATGAACATCATGTGTGTGAACATTTAACATTAATTGTATTGTAAACAAATACCATAATATAATGGCCTTTCTCATCATCATATTTTTGGATCTTCATAGCTTTCAGGCCGAGGTACCAGATCTCTGAGTATCCCAGAATCTCTTTCTGCTCAAATTCAGTCAGCCTTTTGCCATATTTTTTCATTACCTCTGACAAAATAAGGTGACAAAAAACATAATCAAGGATTAAACTTAGACAAGATTTTATCCTGTTAGTACACATCAGTTGTCCAGTCTTTAAATAAATCTTTTCGAAATACATATGAACTAAAGGTGAAACATTAACAATCTGATACCTGTGACACCAAGAGGTTCCTTCTTTTTTTTGCCCATCTGCATCTTTCCAGAGACACCCTTTAAACCATTTTGTTTCAAAGTGCCTGGCTTCTGCTGAAAAAAAAAAAAAACTGTCATTCAAGTTCTATACTTTTCAAATTGTCTAAGTTCATTAACTAAGGCTTTCTAAGGAGTTAATTTATCTCTCACTTGAATGTCGACTTATCTAATGAATGAAATGATCTGTCATTGAATTACTGATGGCAGGCAGGGATTCTAATCTATTGTGTGCTTTAAATAATTGAAAAAAAAAAAAAAAACTCACAGAGACACTCCTCTGAGAGATGTATGGGAGTTTGAGCTGAGGTTTGGAGGGATGGTTTAACAATCGTCCATTCTGCTGGGGGGGCTTGAGTGCCTGCACAACCAGTGGAGAAAAAATGGCTGGGCACACCTAAAGAGGAGGAGATAACCAAGGTTAGCCACAATAACACTTCATTATCCACTTGATCAGTGCTGTAATCATCAAATTCCAAAAATGTTGTACTTATATATATATATATATATATATATTTATTGTGTTTTATACATTTATGTAAATTTCAGTTTTTTTCTGGAATTTCTAAAAATATTGTGCAGTATAAACGCTGCAGTTTCTATTGACTGCAAAGAATTATGTCAATCTAAAAGACCATGTATAAGACAAATAATTATACACTACCTGTATAGTTGTGAAATAACACGTCTTTATCATATCTAGATAAATCTTATCATATCTTTATCAAGTCTGGAAAAAAAATGTCAAACCTGGAAAACTTTGGAATGTCTTTGCTGTTTTCCTGTTTGTTAAAGGTATAGTTCACCCAAAAATGAAAATTCTGTCAGTAATTACTCACCCTCATGTTGTTCCAACCCCGCAAGACACAGTTCACGTAGTGTGATAGCGTAGTGCTACGTCACACGTAGGCTCACTATTGGCCGTCGCTGGTCATGTGTGTGATGTGTGGGACGTACAACAAAGAGGCACTACACTATTACACTAGTGAACTGACTCGAGGCCCACAGAGAAGGAAATGAATAGTTGAAATAAAGTCGTTATTTTTGTTTTTTTTTTGCGCACAAAAAGTATTCTCGTCGCTTGATAAACTTAAGATTGAGCCACTGTAGTCACTTGGACTATTTTAACAATGTCTTTAATAACTTTTCGGGGAACAAGTTTCAATCCCTTAGAAGCCTATGGAGGAGTGATCCAGCTCTCAGATTTAATCAAAAATATCTTAATTTGTGTTCTGAAGATGAACGAAGGTCTTACGGAGTTGTAACTTTTAAATATTTTAAAATTATTTATTTATTTTAATTTTCCTTTTTTATGAATTAATTATTAGCTTTTTATCAAGTCATGAACCTCCTGCAGTTCCTTCATGAACCCTTTTGGGAAACCCTAACATAATGTAATGTTTAATGCACTTCATGTTGTTTATAACATAGCTATAGTAGTCAACATTTAAAGTGGATCAAAAAAGTTAATCAAAGTTGTCCTAAGACAAGAACGGGTATTGTTCAAAATTCATGTCCTATAACTTTGATGAAAGGTTTTGATCCACTTATATACTATGTATATATATATATACTATGTACTATGTAGGCTATATATACTACTGTGTGTATATACTGTATATACAGTATAACGTTATATATATACACACGTGTGTGTGTGTTTTCTTTCTTTCTTTGATATATCAATATGGTACAATTACAAATCCTTTAAACTTCAAGCTTTTAAAACTGCTTTAAACTTAAATTTTTAACATCTTTCTCTCTCTGTCTAAACTATTTCACACTTCAAGCGTTAACAATTACTTCAAACTTTCAAACTAACGTCAGGCTTCCTCAAGCCAACGTCAAAGTTGTTTGTTCACAAACTTTACTCAAACTTACTTAACTCAAACGGTTTCAGAGTAACGTTATAACATTAAAACACAATCAAATTATAATTATAGATAAACCCCGAAACCCAGTCTTTAAAAAACATAAGGTAACAAAAACTTTTCACACTATAAATCAGGCTAAAATGATCTAGGACCCATGCTGTAAACCTAAAGGGCTACTTGGTGGACACCTAAATATCAGAAGCATGATCCCTAAACGTGAACAGTTAGAGCATTTATTAATTCAATCAAATATTTCCTTTCTAGGACTAACAGAAACGTGGTTAACAAATTCATCACCCGAGGCAGCAATAACAATACCTGGCTACAATGTTTTTAGAAAGGATAGGGGTCAGGGGAAGGGAGGGGGGGTTATATTATATGTTAAAGATACCCTTAAATGCAGTAAGATTGAATGGTCTGATGACATCAACATTGAGTGTGTGGGAGTAGATATTATACTTTCTACAGAAATGACATTCACAGTCATATGTATGTATCGTAAACCATCAGCTAAAATAGATTTTTATAGTAATCTTAAAACCCTTATTAATCTTACGAATGTGAAAAAAGAGTTCATCTTAATAGGTGATTTTAATATTAACTGGGATAATAAGAAAGAAAGAAAAAACCTTAAACAGATAACTGATTATTTTAATTCAGAACAATTAATGAAAACGCCAACCCGAGTAACTAACCGTTCCAAAACAAGAATAGACCTAATTTTTACAAACAGACCTGAAAGAATTATTAAAACCTACAACCTTTTAACTGGTCTGTCTGATCATAATGGGATCTTCTTTTCACGAAAATTAATTAAAGCACGATCTCGTAACTCCAATTTTTTAAAGAATTCTTTGTATCATGACATTATCACCAAAAGTCAACATTCAAATTTGGAAATAGCCCTAAATGAGCAGGATTAGGCTGCTTTTGTCTCACGTGAAAATGTTATAGATAATAGTGTCATTTTCCATAGTAAGATTAAAATGGTTATGGCATTATTTATTAGAAAGGTGAGGCACAGAAGAACAAATGACAATGATATACCATGGCTTAATAAGGATTGCAGGTTGCAAATGAAGAAAAGAGATCAATTCATTAAAAGGGCGATTAAAACTGGCCTCACCTCAGATAGACAACTATTTACATCAGCTAGAAATAAAGTTATACATACAATGCGGAAGGCCAAAGTAAATTTTTTTATGAATATTATTGATAGTGCAAAAGGGAATGGGAAAAAAATCTGGCAAAGTATTAATAAACTAACTGGTAAACATGATAAACAAGACAAATTAACTGAACTTAAAATTAATAATGTATTGGTGAAAGATCCACTCATCCTAGCATCTGAGTTAAACTTGTTTTTTAAGAACTCTGTTCAAGAAATATCTCAATTATTTAGCCCATCTGAAAGTGTTTCTTCTCCTATTAATCATGCGCAGCCTATATTTAGGATAGAAGACATTACAGAACCAGATGTGGCTTCCATCATTGATGAATTAAATAGTTCCAAAGCTAAGGATGAGTTTGGATTGGACACAAATTTCATTAAATTGCACAAAGAGTCTTTAGTATGCCCTATTACACATATGATTAATCTATCTATTAAATACTCTGTTGTTCCACCAGACTGGAAGATGGCCACAATTACACCAATTTTTAAATCAGGGAGCAGGTCAGACATTAATAATTATAGACCAATCAGTATTTTGCCTGTTATATCTAAAATTATTGAAAAATGGATAGTAAAACAATTAGTAAAACATTTAAATATTTGTGGCTCTCCTCTGCATCCCATGCAATTTGGCTTCCGTGCCCATCATTCTACTGAAACAGCTGTTACTGTATTTATTGAAAAGGTCAAACACTCATTAGACACTCATTCTGTTGTTGGTGCTGTTTTCCTGGATTTGAAAAGGGCATTTGATACCGTCAATCATCAAATGCTCTAGTCTAGATTGACAAACTTCAATTTTTCCAAACAAGCCATCAGCTGGATGAATTCCTACTAAACCAACAGAACGCACCATGTCTCTGTTAACAATATTAAATCTCCTTACCTTGAATGTTCAGTAGGAGTCCCGCAAGGCTCTGTACTTGCACCAATTTTATTTTCCTTATACATTAACGACCTGCCTACAGTGTGCCAAAACATCAATATTTTAATGTATGCAGACGATGCTGTAATTTTTACACATGCCAAAACTGTTCAAGACGCCTCTCAGTCGCTTACATCTACACTGACTCGTGTACAGGAGTGGCTTACAAAATCATGTCTACTATTGAATCCTAAAAAAACTGTTTGTATAATGTTTTCTAAGCGGCAGATTGAAATGACACGTTCAAATATATTTTTAAAACAAGAAGAAATACAGATAGTAAATGAATTTAAATACCTTGGCGTTGTATTGGAAATATAACAAATATATCAGACCATCACTTTCATGTAAAGCAGCTAGCATGTTTCTTCATTCTATGATTTTTTCTCACATTGAATATTGTTTTATAAATTGGTCACTCACAAATGCCACAACGCTTAAATCAATTGAATCACTTTTCAAACGAGCCTTAAAAATAAACCACTTTCACATCACCACTGTTCAATATTACAGAAGTATAACTTACTAAGTTTTGAAATTTTTTTAAAGCTGAAATATGCCTGTGCTGTATATAAGACCCTGAATGGACTTGCCCCACCCCCCCTGAGTGAATACATTAAATTAAAAAGACAGGGAGAGGGAAGAAGTGTCACCAGGGCTTCCATCAGGGGTGATTGTGTGGTGCCTTACAGGCGTACAACAATTGGACAATATGTGTTGTCAATTAAGGGGTCAGAGATTTGGAACAAATTACCGGTTGTTATTAGAGAATGTCCGACTTACCCCACTTTTAAGAACCAACTTAAACAATGGCTCAAGACACATCAAAATTGTGACCACTAACTAAATCTTTTTTTTTTGCAAATCGAGGTATATGGATAAGATCACTGTAGTATTGTTTAAGTATTTGTATGTATACCAAACCAGATCCAGCACTTTATTGTAATTTTTAGTATGTTAGCATAATTAAGTCAAGTCAAGTCAAGTCAAATATATTTATATAGCGCTTTTCACAATACAGATTGTATCAAAGCTGCTTCACAGTATCAATCAAAACAACTTAACAATGTTTGTTTATTACTGGAAAAAAGACATCCAAGTTTGGTAGAGCTGATCAATGGTATGATTGGTTAATTAATTTGAATATTTAATTTTTGAATAATAATTACAAGGTACTTAAAGTACATAGAATAGCACTTTATTGTGTATATGTATGTGTAACCTGTCTGAAAACAGTGGTGTCTCTTGTAATAGGTTATTTGAATATTAAGGTGTCCTTTAAACTGTGTAACATCATATTTCAATTTAAATGTTAGCCTTGTTATTTGAATTGGGATGACCTGACGGGGGACTGCAGATGTAAAGTAGCCCTGGGGCTAATTCTGGCATATTTACATTGCTGAAAAGCTAAGATGTTCATTAATATGCATTGTCCCTTTTAAATAAATAAATAAATAAATACAAACCTGATTCGGTATCGGCCGGACCTGCTGCTTTCTAACGTCCGTAATGTGTTTCTCTTTTTGTACGTTGGCCGGTGGCTGAGGGTACACTTTTTTCAATTGTACGTTCATTGCTTATTTTACCGATTGGGTGTGTAGTAAACGAGTAAAGTCGTTGAAGACGGGCAGGTAACTTCTGTTTCACAGAATCGTCGCTAACAGCTGTTACAGAGAGTAACGTAACGTTAGGCCTAACGTTAGTCGTTAACGGGTTTGAAGGGTTGTCAGAAATGTCTGTGAAGAACAAACTACAATAAGATTACCTGAAATATCTGTAGGCCTATGAATGTAACGTTACCGTCTTTAACGACTTATGTGTATTGTCAAACTGATGTGAATCGTCGGTAAAGACTGAAATCAACCGCCAGTATAGACTTTATCCCGTATAGGGATTTATCCCGCCAGTATAGAATCACCCGTGGAGACCTGTAAATGTTGTTAACTGTTATAGGAATGACGTCACTGTGTGCACCGTTTATTGTGACCCCACTTCGTTGAAGTGATTGGAAGGTAATATATACTGGGCTGATGGTGATGCAAAGTGTTTAAGAGATACAGGTCTAGATAAAAAAATAATAATAATAAAAAAAAAAATATATATATATATATATATATATATATATATATATATATATATATATATATATATATATATATATGTGTGTGTGTGTGTGCGTGTGTGTTGTTGCTTAAAGGGATAGTTCACCCAAAAATGAAAATTACCCCATGATTTACTCACCCTGAAGCCTTCCTAGGTGTATATGACATTCTTCTTTCAGAGAGAATACAATCAGAGTTATAAAAATGTCCAGGCTCTTCCAAGCTTTATAATGGGAGTGAATAGATGTATGTATGTAGAAGTCCATCAGAGCATCCATTCATGATAAAAGTGCTCCACGTGTCTCCAGGGGTTAATAAAGGCCTTCTGAAGTGAAGTTCGTGTAAAAAAAAAAAATATTTTTAAACTTTATGATTTAAAACTTTATCGACTATTAGTTCTAGTACCCTGGACCAGGTACCAAAAGTCCACACTGTTAAAAATGTAAGTGTGAAATTGCAGTATATTCCAGGTTAATAATTGCATGACTTTCACAGTAATTCCACAGTAGGACTTCTCTTGTCTCTAACCGCACTCTTGGAATATCATACTTCATACTGTATTTCTACAGTCCAGTGCTATGAAGGTACCCAGCATGCAGTGCTGCATGAATAGATTATGATGTGGAGTTTCCTAATTCTTGGTTTTATTTGTGCTGCTGAACTTATTATTGGTTCACTTTTAGCAGTTTGTGTTGTTTGTTTATTTTGTAATGTTCCGAATTTATCTTTTTTATTATTATAATTATTATTTGTTGAGTGTCACCATTGTTGTGTTTTGTATGTTGAGTATTTATGTCTGTACATTATCAGGAGTGTCAGAAAAAAATCTTGTGTTGTAAGATGATGTCACAGCTTTCAAAGACAGTAGCTGCTTTACTGTTATCAGTGGCTACTGGGTACTGACACCTAGAGTGCCCCCCCCCCTTATAATTATTAATTATAATAAATTATAATAATTATAATTAATATAATTATTGCAACCAACCAAAATCTGACATCAACCCAACTTTCGTCACTGACACTGCTAAGAATAAATAAATAGAATGTTTCATGTGAAAATTTACATTCAGTTATTATTATTATTATTTTACTATACTCAAAAGTAATTCATATTAATAAACTTATCTGACAACAGAAGGTTAGGCTACATCTGTCACATGTATGTCCTATGTTTTCCCCGTTCTTTGTATATTTGGTTCAGTCCTGTTTCCAGTTTCCCGCTCCTCGTTAGTGTTTAGTTTATTCACCTGTTAACCTGTCATTATCAGTTAATTTGCCCCAGCTGTGTCTTGTTTCACTTGTCTGTTCCCTCTGTATTTAAGCCCTGTGTTTCAGTCTGTTCCTTGTCGGTCATTGTTGCTTTATGCGTGGTTGTTCCTGTACCTGTTCTCTCTGTTCATCATCGTGCGTATTTAGTTTGTTAATAAAGACTGCTGCAACTGATATCTTGCTTCTCGTGTTTACCTCAACCAGCCCGTGACAGAACGACCGACCAAAGAAAGATATGGATTTTGCAGCAGTCCAGATCCTTCTCCTTACCCAGGAGGATCAGTCCCTCGAGGCCCACACACAGAGGTATTTGGACTTGGTACCTCTAGTTCACTATGATGACACCAGCCTCTGTGTGTTCTTCCGGGCAGCTTTAAATGCTGAGACCAAAGCACACCTGCCGGATATGGGCCTCGGGGAACTTCGCGGCCTATGTGGAGTGGGTATTGGCCAGCTGTAACTCTCCCTTCACCGTCGGTCCAGGAGAAGAGGAGCACACTCGCCGCTGGCCCCGTCCAGCCCAGAGCCCTCGCCGCTGGCCCCCGTCCAGCCCAGAGCCCTCGCCGCTGGCCCCCGTCCAGCCCAGAGCCCTCGCCGCTGGCCCCCGTCCAGCCCAGAGCCCTCGCCGCTGGCCCCCGTCCAGCCCAGAGCCCTCGCCGCTGGCCCCCGTCCAGCCCAGAGCCCTCGCCGCTGGCCCCCGTCCAGCCCAGAGCCCTCGCCGCTGGCCCCCGTCCAGCCCAGAGCCCTCGCCGCTGGCCCCCGTCCAGCCCAGAGCCCTCGCCGCTGGCCCCCGTCCAGCCCAGAGCCCAGAGCCACACTTCAGTCTCAGAGCCTATCTCAGAGCATTCTTCAGACTCTGTTACTCTTCCCAAGAATTTTTTTTTGGGGGGGGGGCATATGTCCTCGCCGTGGCCACCCAAAGGCCCACGGCCACCCGAAGGGTCACCTCCACCGTGGCTGCCCGAAGGGTCATCTCTGCCCGGGACCCCTGCACAGCCTGCTCCGCTCGGGACCCCTGCACAGCCTGCTCCGCCCGCCCAGCTGTGTCTCGTTTACCTTATCTGTTCCCTGTGTATTTAAGTCCTGTGTTTCAGTCTGTTTCTTGTCTGTCGTTGTCGCTTATTCGGTTGTTAAGTTTGACGTCGTGCGTGACGTTTAGCCTCTTCCGGGCCCAAGCGCTCTGCTCGTCCACTCCAGATCCTAGACTAAATAAACCCTTTTCTTAAAGGGCTTTTTTTCGCTTCAGTGCCAGTGGGTGTTACTAGGGATTAAGGGATAGCACCCACTGGCGCCAAAGTTTCTTCATTCGTTTAAGATTTGTAACTTACCTTATCAACTGCAGCCATTTTACTCTTATCTTTCTCGTCACAGGCAGGCGGTAGGTAGGTAGAGAGGACCCGGCCTTTGGACCCGGAAACAGTATTATCGGAGAGTGGTTACGTCACGACTTAACAACCGGATACCTGGTGGTTCTGTTCCTGTTCTTCTGATCCTGTTTGTGTGCATCTAGTTAAATAAAGACTGCTGCATTTTGATCCTGCTTCCCGTGCCTGTTTCAGCAGCCCGTGACAGTAATGTCTTGATTAATGTATGTTTAAATAAATTTGTCATAAACAAGTTATGACAGCCATTGTGTAAATGATTATATTTTATCATATCTATAAATAGCAACTGAATTGAATAATTTGGGCTCTGTTGTTAATTTTAACCTTTAATATTATAGTAATGTGTAATTAAGGGCTCCCCATATAGTTTACAGCATTAGCTAAGATAGATTTATTTTATCCTTAAGAAAATGTCATTTAATATAGAATTTATTTAAATACATATACACATTTGGTTAAAAGAAACGGTAATTTTGTGTTTAATTTTCTCCTTCCTGCTGTACCAAACCCATACTGAACCGTGACTTCAATACTTCCATCACTACTAGCTTGGCATTGTTTTAACAAATGTTTTTATTTGTCACACTTCTGACAAAGCTAGATGAGAAATTTAAATATGAATATACAAGGTCCAAGATCTCAAGCAAATGGAACTCTAATCACCATAATGTTGACTTCAAAACAATTACAGTACTAAACTATATAATTTATTACATTGGCATGGTTAAAGACAACTTTATAATGTGAATTCACAGTAAAACAAGAGCAGTAAATTATTTTGATTTCAGCATTATTTTGCTGTTGATTAACGGTAATTTGTAAGAAAATGAATATATTGCAGTATGTTAAAAAATATAAGCACTAGTTTCCCATATATGGAAATTTATTATGTAAAATATCACATTATATTTTGCAGTATATTCCCAAAAATTTTTGTTCCGTAAGGGATTTCCCACACAGTTCATCAAAATTAAATGTTTAATGTGAAATGGTTAAGATGAAGTTTACCTATTGACTTGAGGCAAAGACTGTATTACTATGAATGGGAGAAAGTGCAATTCGCTATATAAGTCCCACCTTCTAAATAAAAGTAAACTTGTCACTGCAGCTCCTGTTAGAAGCTCCGGTTGCTATAGTCAGTGTTCTGAGACACACGCTTAGGACTGGCTGCTGCAGCAAGACAAATAAGCTTTTTTTAACTATTTGAGCATAATAAACCACATTTATGATACAGCTGTTCTCAGATTTCATTGGGGATTTCAAATATAAAATTTAATCGTAAGCTTGGTGAACATGATGTTTCCCCATTCAAAAAGATAGGAGCTGCACTTTCATGACTGAAGTAGCTGCCCGAGAGGCGTTTTAAATATGGCCGCGGAGTGAAATGACTTGCCTGAAAGGGACTTTGCTTAAGGTCACTTTACGTCTTGAGTGTGAATGAATCATTATTGGTAAAATACTGTTAATTAAAATAGCATATAATTCAGAATTTTGAAATAATTCATAACCACAAAAATCTAAAATTAGACCATAGGCTACTAGCGTGTATTTTACGGACACTAGCCTACTACTGATGGAAGCTATGTCCTTAACTATAGGCTAGTAAACTATGTGAGTACATTCTTTCCTGATCATCTATTTATCGGTGATAAATCACTTTATTATAATTTTACATACTGAGATGGTGTATGATAGAAAAACATTTTTTTTTTTTTTTTTTTTTACATTTCTGAAGAACCTGTTTGAAACCTTCTGGCCTAAAAGGAGTTTAATAAAGGCCAGAGGAATATTATATATTTTGCCCAAATTTCCCATATGGAAAAAGTATGTTCTTGCAAAACAAATAGGACATTTAACATTTGAACTGAAGTGTGAAATTGAGTTTTTTGTTTTGTAAAAACAATTTAAAAACTGACAAAAGCTTATTTCTTTCTTTAACTTCAACTGTTTTGCATTAAAACACACTGGGATGTTTGCTGAAACTGTTACCTGGAAATGTTTCCACCACCAGCCATCGCTGCTTACAACCACTATGTTGCTTCTGGCAGTCAGCTAACGACTGGGTCAGGGGCTTCTGTCATCATCTGGCACAGTGCCTTAGTACCTTTCCCATACAAATTAATTTACTCTATAGTCCAATGTATAAGCACCAGAGATTCAGTTTTCCGGGCAGCTTATGATCTCCATACATAAATGTTCCTGTGCTCTTATAAGGTCCCCAAGAAACAAAGATATTTTCCCTGTTACTGTTATGCCATTGTGATCTATTACATCATGACCCAGAAATTTGACACTTTTGTGAAACAACATTTCTTAAAGCCATTTTCTAGATTTGATCGTTTTAAATCAGTGCATACTTATGCTATATTACTGATTTTATATATAGATATAAAATGTAGCACATCAAATGTGGACTGCAGGGAATTAACATAGATCATATGAATAAAAATAAACAAGACCTAAAAGAAAAAGAAAGAATTTTAAATTTTCACAATGAAAGTGTTTCAAATTCTATTCTGAATTTTCTGAGTCAGATGGGTAAAGGTGAGGTTGAGTAAATTATGGGGTGATGATTTAATTAATCAAACAAACAAATAAGCAATGTACCTTTATATGAAGAACAAAGAGCAGAGCAGGATCTCAATTGGTGGTGCTCTTAAATCCAATAGTTAATCCAGCAGAGATTATATAAACCACAGGCACAAATCACATAGCCTACAGTTGGATCTGCTCAACAGGACCAAAGGAGCTTGGAGAAGTTGTGTTCATTTGAATGTCATTGTTTTAATAAAAGGAACATGATAGTGATAATAGATCTAGTGTTGATGCTCTTGGACCTGACATACACCATCCTCCATGCGGTGGTTCGCACTGTTCTCCGGCCGCGTCTGAAGTCAGTGTCCGGGGAGGTGTGTCTGATCACGGGCGCTGGCGGAGGCCTCGGGCGGCTCTTCGCGCTGGAGTTCGCCAGAGAAGAGGCCGAGCTGGTGCTGTGGGACTGCAACACTGAAACCAACGAGCACACGGCCAGGCTAGTGAGGGAACTTGGTCGCAAAGCGCACGCGTACACAGTGGATCTGTCCAAGCGCGAGAGCATCTATCAAACCGCTGACCGCGTGCGGGAGGAGGTGGGCGACGTCAACATATTGGTCAACAACGCGGGGGTCGTTGCGGGCCGGCGGCTGCTGGAGTGCCCGGATGAACTGCTGGAGAGGACACTTCTGGTCAACTGCCACGCGCTGTTCTGGGTAAGACCTTCTAAATCAATGGTGCTCAAATAGTACCATGCAGTGCTATGCATTTTGGACATGCCACCACTATCTTATTCATAGTGCCTTACATATTTGTGGTACTTTGATAGGACTGAAAACAATTTACCATAGCATTTGTAATGTAAATGTTGTACTGTCCAAAACCATATCATATATATAGGCTATATCTATTTTTAAAATATTTTTGTAAGTGTTTGTTTTTAGATATGAACCATTTTTATATTAAGTGGCTTTAAGTAGCCTACTATGTACAGTACTTACATTGAAATTAATAATTTGTTACAATGGACGTATTGTGTAGGCTACATACAGTGGTGTAGTCTAGTTTTTTGTAGTGAGTATACTGTGATATACCCGCCCGCCCGCCGCCGCCGCCGCCGCCACCGCCACCCATTTTCTACTGTTTAGTGTTAATCGCCATCTAACTCAGCCAGTAAAGAGCTACACTTAGCCTTAGATGTTATATGAATATGGTCCCTGAAGCACAGGTTTTATCAGCTGACAATTAAAAGACTTAAACATTATAAGCACAAATAAAAATTTACTTTTTAAAAACTTGTGTGATATTCCTTTAAAATTATGTTTTAATAGATTTGATTATTATTATTTTAAAAAGTAGGCCTACATCTTTCTATGCAATTTCTTTCATAATTCCCTCGAGTTACTTTATCTCTACTAACTTTTATTTTGGTGGGTTGTAAATTAAAGACATTTGAGCTTCTGTGTGTTTTAAAAAACTATTATTATTATTATTATTAGGCCTACTTGAAGTATACTCTACTGTGCAATAGTAATATATTTCTGTTATATTTTCTTCAAGTTATTCAAAACTTTGATTTTGACAGGTTGTCATGAAGACTTTAAAGTTTGTGAGTATGTATATGATACGAATGAATGATGATAAAAGCTCTCATAAAAGCTCTGCAATGAAGTTCAAATGTGTGCATGTCCTCCTCATAGACGCTGAAAACACCACGAGTGTCACGCGCGCGTCAGTGTGTAGTAGAGCACACATTGAGCGCTCATTCACAGAAACATGCAGAACATTCAGAGTTTATTTCAATAGCAGTCTTTTTGAGCTTTAATATTCATAGACACTTAGTACATATCGAGATTTGATTAATTGTATCATTACTTTTGATTTATTCATTCAAAAATGGCCAAGTTGCGTGACGTTCCGCTTTACAGTAGGCTGAGTTACATTTGTTGCTGGATTCCGCGATTCGATCCGTGTCGCTGCGCAAACACAGAAGTCACGGCGGGGTGAATTTATGAATGAAAGTTCTTTCATAAAACGATGTTGTTACGAATCCTCTCGCTTTTTAAAGTGGGTATACGGAGATATTTAACATGAGAATGAACCTCATTGGTTCTTGCAGAAGCTCAAATGTGCTGTGTAACATGAGAATGAACCTCATTGGTTCATTCAATAAATGAAGCTCAAACGTGCTGTGTAACATGAGAATGAACCTCATTGGTTCTTGCAGAAGCTCAAACGTGCTGCGTAACATGAGAATGAACCTCATTGGTTCATTCAATAAATGGAGCTCAAACGTGCTGTGTAACATGAGAATGAACCTCATTGGTTCTTGCAGAAGCTCAAACGTGCTGCGTAACATGAGAATGAACCTCATTGGTTCATTCAATAAATGAAGCTCAAATGTGCTGTGTAACATGAGAATGAACCTCATTGGTTCTTGCAGAAGCTCAAACGTGCTGCGTAACATGAGAATGAACCTCATTGGTTCATTCAATAAATGAGGCTCAAACGTGCTGCGTAACATGAGAATGAACCTCATTGGTTCTTGCAGAAGCTCAAACGTGCTGCGTAACATGAGAATGAACCTCATTGGTTCTTGCAGAAGCTCAAACGTGCTGTGTAACATGAGAATGAACCTCATTGGTTCTTGCAGAAGCTCAAACGTGCTGCGTAACATGAGAATGAACCTCATTGGTTCATTCAATAAATGAAGCTCAAATGTGCTGTGTAACATGAGAATGAACCTCATTGGTTCTTGCAGAAGCTCAAACGTGCTGCGTAACATGAGAATGAACCTCATTGGTTCATTCAATAAATGAGGCTCAAACGTGCTGCGTAACATGAGAATGAACCTCATTGGTTCTTGCAGAAGCTCAAACGTGCTGCGTAACATGAGAATGAACCTCATTGGTTCATTCAATAAATGGAGCTCAAACGTGCTGTGTAACATGAGAATGAACCTCATTGGTTCTTGCAGAAGCTCAAACGTGCTGCGTAACATGAGAATGAACCTCATTGGTTCTTGCTGAAGCTCAAACGTGCTGTGTAACATGAGAATGAACCTCATTGGTTCTTGCAGAAGCTCAAACGTGCTGTGTAACATGAGAATGAACCTCATTGGTTCTTGCGCGTCAAACGAACATGCTTGAGCTTCCATTTACCACAACTGATAATGTGTGAGTTGATGATTTTTATATGTGAATAAAAGCCTAAATTAAATCTGTTTATCAAAATTTGCATTAAACCGCTCAATTCATATGGATTAGTTTAACAATCTCTTTATGAACTTTTTGAAGCTAAGAAAATAAATAATGACCATTTTCATTTTTGGGTGAACTAACCCTAATGGGACTAATTAATCTGATCTATTTTAGTTCAAATTGGCAGCTAGCACACTCTAAATGTTACTCATATAGCACAAGCATTTAATGAACAAGTCACATTACTTGTATGGCATTAGCACAATTATTTCTCATTTGATCAATGTAATGTTTATGAAGCCACCTACAACCTCTTCAGCACAATGGTAACCACAGAAATGTCAACAGAAGCTCCTTTAAATGTCAAACATAACAGCACTGTTCTAAAAACACGTAAAATAACACTTAATTTAAACATTTATTCAGCTTAGCAAAGCATGCTGGCAACTAGAAATCCACTGCCAAATTTTCAGTTATCAAGACAATTTCCTTAAGTAATTACAACATATTTGCTTTTTTTTTTCTCAGTTAACACAGAAAGTTTCAAATACAATATAAAGTTGATGTAATGACCAACATTATTATGTCAACATCAAAATAGTATTTGGAACTTAAAAGGCTTAATTAAATCAATATATTTGAATTTGAACTTTCTAGAATTTATTGAAGTTGTGGTAACAGGTCTCCCGAGTGTCTTTTTAGAGTGAACTATGGAACCACCAAAGTACTTTTTTGTAAGGGCCGTCAGTAATTTTCAAGTAAACTTATATAGCGGGTTCAGGTGTTTGAGAACTTTCCAGGAAGGTTGATGTCCAGGAGGATTGAGCACCTCATCTGAACGAAAGACAGCATTTCTTGCCTCCTGTGTTGACAAGTACATCTGATGACTGTGACTGTGACTGTGCGCGATGCTGTTGAAAGTCAAGATATTGAATTGCAGTCTTAAGCTGGAGTGGAAAAGTGCAGTGACTGTAATCTGCTTGATTTAAAAGGTTTAAAAAAATGGCTTATTGTGCATATGACCATAAATCACATGTACAATGAGGAACAGGACATTATGAACCAGATTATCAAGTCACTAATCATGACAGCAGCTCAGAAATCTGCATAAGTGTTATTATATAAACGGTCAATAATACGAAACGATGCTTCCGGAGGCATTTGAGCACACCTTTAACCCTATTTTTAGTTGCATAACTCACCCCATGTTAAGAGCATGAATTATACGTCAAATTGAAAGAAGTTTGTTATTATTACGTTTTGAAGAAATGCGACTTACGAATTGTTCAATGTACGTATGTTTTAAAAACTTACACTGAAGGAGGGACCCAAGTCATATCTAAAGACCAGAATATCATAAAGACTTAGTGTGCGGTCACATAAAAGGTCAATTTGTGACCCATTGTGAAATTTGCACTGCAGGACACATTTTGACCTAATGCAAAATTACTGAATGTGTCACTTCCAATTGAAATGAAAATCCGGCAAACAACACTAAATGTGTGCGCAGCTTTAGAGGTGTAGTTTGGCACAATCTTTTATTTTATGTTACAACAAAAATGTAACTAAACTGCTTCACTGCTTGTTAATATATATATATATATATATATATATATATATATATATATATATATATAAACAAAAAGATTATATATATATATATAAAACATTTGCCGAATCTAAGTAATGTGGATTGACCAACATAGAGACCTACAGAAAACAACATAAAACAGGAAGTGATATCAGAGGACCTTCATGACTGTGTGTCAAGGTCAGTAAGTCTATTAAGATGTTTTGATTGGATCTTTATACAATAAGGCTAGATCATGTTGTAAAATGTTCACCAAAATAATCTACCAGTATTTATAAAACTTTGGGACCCAAAATTCAGACACTTTGACCTGACCATGTTTTGCTTAAGTGTTTTTTCTTTAATTGCTAATGCGACCTTTTTACAGACCATAGACTGAACAGAATTAAGCATTGCTTGGTAATTTGTTGAGCTAAATTGGTATTATATAATTGTGCACTTAAATTGAACATCTGACAGCTATTCATCATAATTCATTTGTGAGACAGTCTAACAGAAGGATGGACAAAACCAGTGAAATATCAACTGATTTGATAACTCTGAGTTCTTGTCATATTTTATTACCATTTTCTAAGCTATACAGAATAAACTGTGATAATGTGAGAAATGTTGACTGTATGTATATATATATATATTACTTAATGTTTACATCACATGACACTTTTACATTTATAAACTTCAAACTTTTGCTGAAAAACGTTTTGTTATTTAAAAAAAAAATAATTCTTTCTTTTTTTAATTTTTATTGTGGACATCACATGTGTAGTCAATGACCCAATAAAACTCAGGGTCTGGTGGCTCTGAATTTTTTGAAGATCTTAAATGTTGAAGTGCACACAGTAAGTCCCGTGGCTTTTATGTACATCGCTGTTTTAACATGCCGACCGGATAACATTCAGCTCAAATCCTCACATAATTCTTTACAGTGCAGCAAGAAACAGCTCAAGTTACTTATTAGGGATACAATTACCAAGCATTATCCTGTAACTGTAACCACTCTCAAAGGCCGGATTACTACAGCAGCAGTGACTGAGCAGATGACTCGTCCAAAAGTTGTGTGATTTACTGTTATAAAAGAATTAACAGGGTCTCCGCGGGTCCTTAAAAAGTCTTACAATTCAGTTTTTTATTAAATTTAAAGTCACCATGAAATCGCAATAACTTCTCCTCCCTCTTCTCTTCTTATCCGATCTCTTCTCTTCACTGATGATGTGTTTACTGGCTTGAGGGCGGGGCAACCTGTCACTCACATGAGATCCACCAATCGCAAAACACAACCATCAAATTAATTAATGATGGACAGTTAAATATGTGTAAAACACATTTGTAATGAAGTTGAAATTTAGTACATTTAAAATATTTTAACCTTCTACTCACTAACAAACAACACACTGAAGTTAAAATCATAATCAAGCACTTTAGTGTGTTAGTCCACTCAGGAAAATAAGTGTACTTCTTTTAAGCACAACACAATATTATTAAAACATAATGATTTAAAATGTAGGCTACTTTAAAGTAAAACTTTTCAATCAACATTATCACACAGTGATCTTTAAATAGTTCAACTATCTGCAAGTGCAGTGTTTAAAAAAAATACTTTTAAGGTTTGAATAACTCTACAAGTGCACATTCAATACAATTAAGTGCACTTCTTTTTCACAAGGCTAAACATACTGTTTTCCTGCTTTGACAGATGACAAAAGCCTTTCTGCCACAGATGAAAGCCAAGAACCACGGACATATTGTTACTGTTGCAAGCACTCTTGGTCTGTTCAGTACTGCTTGTGTAGAGGTAAGTTAAACACATATACAGTTTTTAAAGGTTGCAAAACCGTTGTGTCTGCAATCCTTTAATGACATTAAAAGCTTTTTGACTGACTGCTCGTGTTCTCTTTCCTGTTTTAGGACTATTGTGCCAGTAAATTTGGAGCTGTAGGTTTCCATGAATCTCTGACTCATAGTTTGTTAACAGAGGAAGGTGTGGATGGGGTGAAAACCTCCCTGATCTGCCCGTACATCGTCAACACTGGCATGTTTGCTGGATGCCAAATCAGGTGAGAACCAGGAAATAAATCACTAAAACTCAAATAAAAATAATCAAATAATGCCAAAGCACAACCAAAACAATGTTGTTCCTCAAAATGCATGCAGTTTTGTTTTTAACCGGTAGAGGGCCAGAAGTTACATAGTGTACCTTTAAATGTCATTACAATGCACCAACATTTTTACATATTTATTGTATCAAATGGTTAAGTACATTGTAGTTAAGGCCACTTAATATGGCCGACAGCGAATGGACATTGTGTTTAATGTCAAACCAGGTTTATTATAATTTATTAAAAGTAACTATTAAAAACTTTGAAGCACTAAAATTACTTATTGGAAATAACTAAAACTGAAATAAAAATAAACCAAGCAAAACAGTAAAATTTACAAAAGCAAAAACAAAACAAAAAGAAGACAAAAACAGCAAAATTACAAAAACTGAAATGAAAAAGAAAGCTGACGATATAAAAATAAAAGCTCATTCAAAATATTAGTTAACTTCAAACTATAAACACATAAATAGCACAACACCAAACCTAATGCAACGTGCCTTCACATCTGAATACGTTTTTGTCGGGAGCCAGTGATCACCATATGCTTGCTTTGGAAATGAGCTGAAGGAACAGTCTTCAAAAGATTTTTTTATGTTCTACAGAAGAAGAAAATGGCTTTGGAAGTGGAACAACATGAGGACGAGTTCACAATGAATTTTTAATTGCTATTCCTTTAAAACTATTCCTCTACAGCACAATGGATGTCTGTCCATCTTGTTACGCAACAGAAAGAATGTCCTAATGTTCACGCTAGCGTGTCTTCATTCACAGGAAGGAACTTCAAGGCCTGATTCCACCCCTGGATCCTCTATACTGTGTTCAGGAGTCAATGAAAGCCATTCTGGCTGACCAGAAGATGGTCTGCATCCCCCGCGTAATGTACTTCGCATTCCTCTCACGGGCGTAAGCATCTCTATCCTAAACACAGCCTGGCAAAGTCCAGTTTGCTTAGACTTGGATTAAGAGAGATAGCGTACACAAAACTCAAGCATATGCATTAACCGTTCTATGTCGTGTCTTTTCTTTAGGTTGCTCCCCTGGGACGCTAATGTTGCAACATATCGTTTTATGGGAGGCGACAAGTGCATGTATTCCTTCATTAAGACCAAACAACACCAACAGGCTGTTAACGGTCACGCCAAATCCTCTTAGCTATCCTGTAATACGTCACAGTTCCACACATCATCCACATTCCAAGGAGAAAAACCTAATGTACTTCATGGGCATCGACAGAAATATATATATTTTTTATTTTTCTGTACAAAAAAAAAAAAAAAAAAAAAACAGTAACACTTTAGTTTAGGGTCCAATTCTCACTAGTAGCTAGTTGCTTATTAGCATGATTATATCACTTGGATAATGGCTGTTTATTAGTACTTATACAGCACATATTAATGCCTTATTCTGCATGACCAGATTATACATCACTTAATCCTACACAGTACCTAAACTTTACTTTACTATTAATAAGCAGTAATTAGGAGTTTGAGACAAAAGCCATAATAGTGAAATTTGGACCCTAAACTAAAGTTACCCAAAAAACAAATCATTGTTTTGTAACATTATAATGAATCTGTGCATACAACAAACTAACTGATCAATAGTCCTCTTTCCAAACAGATGCAACTCAGCCATTTATTATATTTGATATGACATCATCATTGCAATTTAATGTAACAATACATTTTCAAAGTTATAAATAATTGGAATTTACTAAAACGGCTTAAAATAGGCACTCACATTCAAGCATGAGGATGATTGACAACAGCACTAACAGGACAGGATATTAAATCAGTGAGCTGCAGTCCCACGACTAGTGTTGGTCACACTTGTTATAGTGTAATTACACATAAGTACTGAGTACAATTAATTAACTACATGTACTTACTATAGGGTTAAAGGTAGAGCTTGGTTTAGGGTTAGTTGCTTGTAAATATGCATAATCTACTGTTATTACTATAGTGCATGTTGTATAAGGCCTGTGAAAGGATTGCATGTGATGTGAGTTAGAAAGAATGTAATCCATGCCTTAAATCATCAATGGGCAAAAGAAAATCTGATCAGATTGCTTTTATGAATCAGAAATTTACATAAACCAGGGATAGGGACAGGGAATTTACCATGTTACAAAAACTCATTTTGTTACCTGAAATCTCGACTTTGCTTGATGGAAAATCAATACATGTGTCTTTCCTGGAATGCAGTGATCTCTGAAGTACGGTAGATCAGCTTTAGCGTGTGATGCAATGAACAGCTGAACACAATACAGTGATTGTGGTCTTCAGCTCCCCGGCATGTGTAAGATCCTCCGGCACATAAACCTTTTTCAAGCAAAAACGTGACCAACGTGTTACACAAGTGCTTCATTTTATTTATTAACTAGAGCAGCAAAACTAAGACATGAAGACAAAACATGGTAAATTACATGCAAAAAGAGACATTTAGTTATTTTTTTTCTGCGTTGCAAAAACTTTATACAGTAAAAACATCTTCAAAACTACAGGAAAAAGAACAATCGGAAAATACTTTTCCCGTTGATTTTAAAGATGCCACCAAATATCTGCCAACTCCCAAGTGATGATAAATGTTTGTAAAAGGCAACATTTCAAAATACTGACAAATTAATAGTTGGGTGAGACGGCAAACTAAACAATAAGAGAAAATGTTGAATGGACTTAAATTAACACGAGGGGAAAAGCCAACATGAGCAGAGGCCACCCAGTGAGTTGATCAGGCCCCTCCACACAAGCATAACCATAATTCCTTGCTCAGTCCAATTCATTGCACAGAATCCATTAAAACAAACCCTTAAAAACCCTTCTGTCTGGCCATGCATCACTGGGCGGTGCGTCTCCACTCATGTTGAGTCCATTGGTCGTCTCAGTTTGGGTGTCTTGAGAGTGTCAGAGATCCCCTTTCTTGGTGTGTGTGTGTGTGTGTGTGTGTGTGTCTACACCAGCTGTACAGTGGCAGCCTGAAGGTAACCCTGCAGGTACTGAAGAGCTTCTGCTGGCAGACTGGTGCTCAACATGGAGGGCACCTGTCACAAACAACATTGGGTTAGCAGGTTTTCTAGGTAGGGAAGACAAGCATGCTCCTGCCATGTTCTGAAGTCATTTTAGTGATTACATCAGCATCCCTAAACCATTGTATGAGTGATACTCACCCTTCCAGGACAGGCAGTGGAGAGTTTGTGTAAAGACTGAGCTAGGAGGATTTTGGGATTGTTGACAGCATCTCCGATGGGGTCATGTTCTTTCTTGCCTGCAAAAGCAAGCTGGGAGAAAGCGGTCTGGTATCCTGGAGTGTCCTCTATGTCTATGAAATGTTCATCATCCGGGATGCTGTCATCTTCTGGTAACTCGAACAGACCAATAAGAGCCTGCAGCAAAGGAGCCCTAAAGAACATAACCCAGGTTTGGGTCAATGGCAAATTAGTTTGTCCTCAATAAAGAAATCTTTTCCTTCTGTTTGAAGGGGCTATATGTAGAATTCAGAAACCCTTGTTATTAGCGATAGCAGTGGCTGTTAAGTGAACTGCAGCCAGCAACTTATTGCTCGCACTCATGCACACTTAAGGCAAGGTTACCAACTCACACTGTACGAGAAGAGCACGTGATATAAACAAAGCTCACGGTTTATGTGCTCACACATTACGGTTTGATGGTCGAGCTGCGACTTGTCTGCTCACACAATCCGTGTGAAATATGTGTATCCAGAGCAGTGTTTCCTCTAGGATGTTTCCCATTTCCCCAGGGGGAGGGTGATATTCCCATGAGCCATGCCCCCTTGCCCCAGGTGTTTAAACCTCCCCTAAGAAGGCTCCAGTTTAGAGCGGCAAAACGATTATGCGCAACCCGTGCACAGAATGATGCACTTGAAGCAACACAACGTCACAGCATGCAGCTCTTCGCATTGAAAAGTTCAAAGCAAAGAGATATTTGATGCTTAGTGTATTATATCTATGCAACAGTTTATTGAGCCTTTTCTTTAAACAGTTTTAAATTTCAATTACAGTGCGCATGAAGAACAATTCATAGTGCCCTCTACTCCAGTGCTGTAATCTAACAGACACCTGGAAGAAAGGAATATGATTTAGAAAGCGCAATAAACTCCAGCAAGATAGTAGTTTTATGCAAACCAAAGACCCTTATCTACAAATAAATTATAATAATGGGAACATTGATCTTGAAGAGAGTGCCGTCGTGTTACTGTCGTCGTAACCGAACGAGACACGCTGTTTGAATGCTGAATGGAGAATGACTGAGGAGAGAGGAGTTTCCATTGACTTTAACGACTTAAAATATAATTTTTTACCTCACATTATGCTATCGAATGACTTTAGAAGTCTTGGAATATAGTGCACAAAAACTTTATGGTGCTTTACAATGTTTTTTATGCCTTTAGTGGGGCTTAACAATAACACAATATCAGACCTCACTGAGAAGCTGCAGCGGGATGATTTTTGGTGTGGCGGCCCACCACGGCAGAATGAATGTAGCGAAAACTGCAGAAACACTGTCAAAAGCATCAGCTATCGGTATCAAGAGGATTTCTCATTTCCAATTTATGTATTAAATTATTATTAGGGTAGGCCTATTAAATTGATATTACAATTTATTTGCCCCGCAATTATTTCATAGTGCATCACCGCTAATAAAAGATTAGACAGATTTGCTTAATCCTCATTAAATTATTTAAAAACACTTAGGTCGATTATTCAATGAATTCTAGGCCTATAATTAAAATTATTAACAGTCTATAATATGTCATAACACTCAGTCATCAATGAAAATTAAGAGCAGCCTTATTTCAAAAACAACTTGGTAAACAAAATACTTCGGTAACACTTAATTTTGATGGTCCCTTTTGAACATTCTGTTGACTATAAGTAACTTTGCAGCTACATGTCAACTAACTCTCATTAGAGCAGGGATGGGCAACTCCGGTCTTTGAGGGCCACTGTCCTGCAGAGTTTAGCTCCAACCCTAACAAAAATAATTTTTTAGTAATCCTGAAAACATTGATTAGCTTGTTCAGGTGTTTAATTAAGGTTGGAGCTAAACTCTGCAGGACAGTGGCCCTCGAGGACCGGAGTTGCCCATCCCTGCATTAGAGTATTAGTAGACTGTCTGCTTAATATCTGCTAACTCTTTATTGTGATGCTCCTCCAACAGACATTCTACTGACTATAAGTAACTTTACAACTACATGTTAACTTATCCTAACCCTACCAGTCTACTAATACTCTACTAACACTCTAATGAGAGTTAGTAGACATGTAGGTGCAATGTTACTTAGACAACCGAATGTGTTACAGTTAAAGGGACCATCAAAATAAAGTGAAACCAATACTTATCTCTTTTTTTTTTCCTCAACACTGTAGCCTATATGGGCCACAAGAGAATTAAGAAAATAAATTAAGACAGTTAGGCTATATAGCCTACCGTTATCAGCATTGAAGATTTAACTCTCGTCGTCTCAGAGAGAATATGCGCCAAAAGCTCGTCAGTTTTTACTTTCACTTTCTGTATAGTGAATAATTGACTGGGGTTTGAGACTTCTTCACCGGCATAACTTTCTTGCAAAGTTTGCACATTGCTTGTGTGATATCTACTGACTCACCTTCATGGTTTAAAACGGAAAAATTAGGAATCTGCCATGAAAAAACATGAAAGGTGCACCACTAGGGCTGGGTAAAAAAATATCGATTTCTTGATATTAATCGATTCAAATTTTTACGAACCGATATCGATTCTTAAATCTCAAGAATCGATTAGTCATCCTGTTTTCATTTGATGAATGAATGGAACATTGTAGCGCGCATCCCATCCAATAAATCGCAATAATCTTTGTGCTTTGTTACTATTGATACTAAATAAAGTCTCAAATTTCAAATTACGTCGATTTTCTTACGAAATTCAAAAACATAAATACCGTTTTGGCGCACATGGAATCGCTCAATCAGTTTTTCAACCGCGGAAAGACGTCAGTAAAACAACTTGTAAACAATGTCATGTAACGTCACATTTACTACCTCAGAAAAACCATATGTGATCATAAACTCGTTAGTCAGCTAGAAAAATTAACTCTAAAGAGGAGCATTTTGCTAAATATATGCACCATATTACATATTCATTATAATTTTTAATGTTCTTCGATATTTAATGCATGTTTGAATAAATCTGGCTTTTTATGTCATTAAGTTTTTATGACAGCCACCATTTAAATGTTTATATTTCATATAACTTTATTGTTATAAAAATAAATAAGTGTAATTTAAGTGTTTGTATAGCTACAAATCAGTTAATTTTTACCTTCAATATTATAGTAGGCTAATGAAGCCTAGTAGGCTACAACTGACTCCCATAGTTCACAGCATTAGTTAAGAGATTTGTTTTCCTTAAGAAAATTTGACATGTATTGTACCTGATATCCAAAATAATCAATATTGAATCGAAATCGAATTGCAAGCTTGTGAATCGAAATCGAATTGAATTGTGAAATTTGTGTCAATACACATCCCTATGCACCACTACCTTTTTCATTTCTCAAATTTCTCATTGTTTTTAAATTCTCTCTCTCTCTATATATATATATATATATATAAATATATATACATATATATAAGGGCCGGGACTCGATTAAAAAAATTAATCTAATTAATTAGAGGCTTTGTAATTAATCACATTTTAATCGCATAAATATTTGACCTGAGAACAGTGAGAAGTAATTTTTTTCACATGGATTTTTAGTATACCATTGAATAATGACTGAATACATAAGCTTAAGCAACAACATAGTTTATTTTTGTTCAACCAAGTCCAGCAGACCAGTGCAATTTTTGCCATTAAGTGTAGCAATAGCTACACTTAATGGCAATAGCGAATTCCTTGTTGCATAGCTTGCACTAGGGTTGTGCCGATAGACGATAGTATCGTGTATCGACGATAGTCTGAGATTTCGCCAATGGCAGATGCCTTTGACGATATCAACACGATAAGTGGCTCGTTTTACCATGAACGTATTAAATTATTATTAGTAGGCCTAGTAGTATTATTATAAAGCTAGTATTGTTATTAAATTAATATTAGGAACTACAATAGGCCATAAATCTGCCTTGCCTAAATTCATAACGACATCACCGCATAGCCTAACTCTTGCGACAACACCGACACGCGCTTATGAGGACTCCTCTAAGAAAATGTTTTTAAAACAGAATAAAAAACGAGGCCTAGCCTACATCCCACATCAAAATTGAATTGCAAGGTGATCCATTCACGAATTGTCAAGAGTGCTTGTTTTAACAGACGCATTTAGATCTTATACAGATCCAAGAGTACGGCATCGTTGTTCATCAATATTTGGTTTCCATAGCACATTAACAAAATGTTTAATAACACTAATAACAATACAATTAAATATTTATAATAATAATATCACTAAAATTATATAGGCCAGTCTTTAGTTCACGAACACAGCACAACTCTGCCATCTATAAAAATCAAAAGCAGCTTCAAACACTTGTTTAACAATAAATATTCTTCTAATTTTTTCACTGTCATCATATAGGTCGACAAGAGAAATATTAAGCCTATAAATTAAGATAGTCGCTATACCGTTATATCCATCGTCGTCTCTGAGAGAACGCGGCGTTAATGCAGCAACAGATGCTGAAAGCTCAGTCCGTTTCTACTTTCACTTTCAGAGAATGAGCGCGTTTACATGCCCGTTCTAACACGATTATTCTGAATAAACTGACAATGCATTTGGTCATGTAAACGCATTAACCTGTTTTCCTTTATCGGAGTCAAGTCATAAGTTTAAGTATTCCGATCGACTCAGCTAGATTTCTGCACCTTATTTCTCCCGGCATTTTAAACACAAGAACCCGCGTTCTTTGGGCTTGAAGTGCGCGTAGGCTATGTGAAGTGCATCCAGACAGAGAGAGCACTGGTGGGAGGACATATATTGCAAACTCTGACTCTTTCTTGACCTTAGAAATTATTAAAACATCTTTTCATCTCGTGCAGAAGTACAGTCAAAATGCTGCATCTGTAACTGCATGAGAGGATCATGTGTGTCCGTAAATTTCCCGCTGACATGTTGAAATACTCGAGTCAGATACAAAAATGATTAGGATCTTTTTTTACCTCACTATACTACCGGGAAATAACCCGATTTAGCCTAGTAATAAACACTCCACCTTTGCTAGCAAATGAAAAAAAATATTCTCGTATAAAATGAAGTAATAAAACAAGCAAATTAATGAGTAAATAATCAAGTTAATAATCAAATAAGTAAGCCTCGCCCCCTCACGATAATATCGTGTATCGCCGATCTCACAGGCTGACGATAGGACGATATGAAAATGGAGCATATCGCCCAACACTAGCTTGCACACAACCATGCTCTTATCGACGCTTCCATCCGTTCGTTTTTTATAACAAAATTCCCTATAAATATATATATATATATAAACTCAGCAAAAAAAGAAACGTCCCTTTTTCAGGACTGTGTATTTCAACAATAATGTTGTAAAAATCCAAATAACTTTACAGATCTTCATTGTAAAGGGTTTAAACAATGTTTTCCATGCATGTTCAATTAATCAACTAGTTAACATGTACCTGTGGAATGGTCGTTAAGACCTTAACAGCTTACAGAAAGTAGGCATTTAAGGTCACAGTTCTAAAAACGCAGGACACTAAAGAGACTTGTCTACTGACTGTGAAAAACACCCAAGGAAAGATGCCCAGGGTCCCTGCTCATCTGCGTGAACGTGCATTAGGTATGCTGCAGGGAGGCACGAGGACTGCTGATGTGGCCAGGGCAATAAATTGCCATGTCCTCACTGTGAGACGCCTAAGACAGCGCTACAGGGAGACAGGAAGGACAGCTGATCATCCTCGTAGTGGAAGACCACGTGTAACAACACCTGCACAGGATCGGTACATCCGAATATCACACCTGCGTGACAGGTACAGGATGGCCACAACAACTGCCCGAGTCACACCAGGAACACACAATCCCTCCATCAGTGCTCAGACTGTCCGCACTAGGCTGAGAGAGGCTGGACTGAGGGCTTGTAGGCCTGTTGTAAGGCAAGTCCTTACAAGACATCACCAGCAACAACGCCGCCTATGGGCACAAACCCAGCTTCGCTGGACCAGACAGGAGTGGCAAAAAGTGCTCTTCACTGATGAGTCACGGTTTTGTCTCACCAGGGGTGATGGACGGATTTGTGTTTATCATCGAAGGAATGAGCGTTACACCGAGGCCTGTACCCTGGAGCGGGATTGATTTGGAGGTGGGGGGTCCGTCATGGTCTGGGGCGGTATATCACATCACCATCGGACTGAGCTTGTTTTTGAGCCTCCCTTCATTCAGGGACACATTATTCTATTTCTGTTAGTCATTTTTAACATTTTTAGTTTATGTCTTATGGTGTTGACTCTTTTAGTGTTCATACAAATATTTACACACAGTAAGTTTACTGAAAGTAAAAACAGTTGAAAGTCAGAGGACGTTTCTTTTTTTGCTGAGTTTATATAAAAATTGTAGTGCTCCTAAAATTTTGCTGGTGCTCCTAACTTTTTTAAATTGAGCACACCATTGCTACCAAATAAAAAAATTAATTTCGAGCCCTGACATCATACATTCATCATTTTACATATGCTGGCATACAAGCCTGAGTTATATCTTACCAGAGTTTGGTGTACTCTGTGTCCATCATAGCAGGACACTCAGTGAGGATCTTCGTGATGCCCACAGCACAGATCTTCTTCTCCACCTGCCCCGAGACCTTCTGCACCTCAGGAATCACAATCTTCTCCACAACCATGCCAAACATCCTAAGGAGATGGAAAAAATAGAAAGGCTCAGCAAAAAAATAAATAAAAGTTAAACAAACATAGCCCCTCTTTACAAAGATACTTAGATGGGAAAACATCAGTAATTAAACAAAAGCACACAACACAATACTTCCACAATATCTGCACTGCAAAATTACGACTAAACAAATTTACGATAACAAAGCAACTTACTTTGGCTGGATGCTATCAAATATCTCCTGCAATGCAATGGCACCATATTTCACGGAATAAAGGTTGATAAAGACGAGGAAACCTGTGAAGAGGAAAAGAGTGATAGTTCAGTATAGTGATTTGTAGTGTTCACAGGGACCATCTAAATATGTGGCAAGTAAACTACAATCAGAAATGCCCGAAATCACTCACTCTTAACAAATTTTGTTGTCTTGGAGCTCTGGAGCCTCTGAAAGAGCAGAATAAAGATCTGTTTCCTGTACTGGGTGATGGAATCTCTGCATACAAACAGAAAAAAAAATAAATAGAGCACAGCAACATGTCAACGTTTTTTATTCATGGGTTCATAATGCATTGCTTACGGAGGCATGTGCTCCACTATACTGTTGAGTAGATAGAAGCCTTGATGGTCATTAGCCTTGGATGCGATGAGTTTCTGGAACACTCCAAGAAGACCAGGCTGGAGGGATAAAATTATTATAATGAGAGGGTATTCAAGTGAGGTAAACTGCATTATGGGTATTTGTCTTGTGAGATGTTTTTGCTTGACTCACAATCTTGTCAGCGGCTGTGCTGGCGATGGTGGCGGCTCCTTTCTCCAGGTAGGCCTGCAGCAGCCGGACGAGTGGAGGGATGTTTCCGGTGCGTTCCCACAGGATGGGCTGCAGGAGGTGAGGAAACAGAGCCATGTAGGAGGAGGGAATGGAGTTGGAGTGGATCTCTAGCAACAGAGACATCACCTGGAAGACGTACGGCACAAACTCTGCAGGACCAGGGGACACGAGGGACGGCTCATAAACACATGGCTTCAGGACTGTGTCCTCAAACTATACATTCATCATCAAGAGGTTAAAGGATTAGTTCTCCTCAAAATTGAAAATTTCCTAATTTACTCACCCCAATGCCATCCAAGATACCCATGTCTTTCTATCCTCAGTGGAAGAGAAATTAAGCGTTTTGAGGAAAACATTTCTGGATTTTTCTTTCGAATAATGGACTTCAATGACAACCAGTGTTTTGAAGTCCAAATCAATGTAGTTTCAAAGATCTTTGAAGTGCTTCAACGGACTGTGCACAATTGCAGCTGAGGAGAGTCTTATATATATATACACACACACACAGGTCCTTCTCAAAAAATTAGCATATTGTGATAAAGTTAATTATTTTCCATAATGTAATGATAAAAATTAAACTTTCATATTTACATTTACATTTATTCATTTAGCTGACGCTTTTATCCAAAGCGACTTACAATTGCTATGTCAGAGGTCGCACGCCTCTGGAGCAACTAAGGGTTAAGTGTCTTGCTCAGGGACACAATGGTGTCTCACAGTGGGTTCGAACCCGGGTCTCTCACACCAAAGGCATGTGTCTTATCCACTGCGCCATCACCACCCCTGCCAAAATGACTTCAGGCATTTTGGCATTTCCTTCTCCCCAGTCTTCCTCCAGACTCTGGCACCTTGATTTCCGAATGACATGCAAAATTTGCTTTCATCCGAAAAAAGTACTTTGGACCACTGAGCAACAGTCCAGTGCTGCTTCTATTAGCATATCATATATTTTAGATTCATCGCACACCAACTGAAATATTTCAGGTCTTTTATTGTTTTAATACTGATGATTTTGGCATACAGCTCATGAAAACCCAAAATTCCTATCTCAAAAAATTAGCATATCATGAAAAGGTTCTCTAAACGAGCTATTAACCTAATCATCTGAATCAACTAATTAACTCTAAACACCTGCAAAAGATTCCTGAGGCTTTTAAAAACTCCCAGCCTGTTTCATTACTCAAAACCGCAATCATGGGTAAGACTGCCGACCTGACTGCTGTCCAGAAGACCATCATTGACATCCTCAAGCAAGAGGGTAAGACACAGAAATAAATTGCGGCGTGGCATGGAGGCAATCAGCCTGTGGCACTGCTGAGGTGTTATGGAGGCCCAGGATGCTTCGATAGCGGCCTTAAGCTCATCCAGAGTGTTGGGTCTTGCGTCTCTCAACTTTCTCTTCACAATATCCCACAGATTCTCTATGGGGTTCAGGTCAGGAGAGTTGGCAGGCCAACTGAGCACAGTAATACCATGGTCAGTAAACCAGTGGTTTTGGCACTGTGAGCAGGTGCCAGGTCGTGCTGAAAAATGAAATCATGCTTCCATCTGCTGAAAAGCTTTATGGAGATGAAGTGCTCCAAAATCTCCTGATAGCTAGCTGCATTGACCCTGCACTTGATAAAACACAGTGGACCAACACCAGCAGCTGACATGGCACCCCAGACCATCACTGACTGTGGGTACTTGACACTGGACTTCAGGCATTTTGGCATTTCCTTCTCCCCAGTCTTCCTCCAGACTCTGGCACCTTGATTTCCGAATGACATGCAAAATTTGCTTTCATCCGAAAAAAGTACTTTGGACCACTGAGCAACAGTCCAGTGCTGCTTCTCTGTAGCCCAGGTCAGGCGCTTCTGCCGCTGTTTCTGGTTCAAAAGTGGCTTGACCTGGGGAATGCGGCACCTGTAGCCCATTTCCTGCACACGCCTGTGCACGGTGGCTCTGGATGTTTCTACTCCAGACTCAGTCCACTGCTTCCGCAGGTCCCCCAAGGTCTGGAATCGGTCCTTCTCCACAATCTTCCTCAGGGTCCGGTCACCTCTTCTCGTTGTGCAGCGTTTTTTGCCACACTTTTTCCTTCCCACAGACTACCCACTGAGGTGCCTTGATACAGCACTCTGGGAACAGCCTATTTGTTCAGAAATTTCTTTCTGTGTCTTACCCTCTTGCTTGAGGATGTCAATGCTTCTGGACAGCAGTCAGGTCGGCAGTCTTACCCATGATTGCGGTTTTGAGTAATGAAACAGGCTGGGAGTTTTTAAAAGCCTCAGGAATCTTTTGCAGGTGTTTAGAGTTAATTAGTTGATTCAGATGATTAGGTTAGTAGCTCGTTTAGAGAACCTTTTCATGATATGCTAATTTTTTGAGATAGGAATTTTGGGTTTTCATGAGCTGTATGCCAAAATCATCAGTATTAAAACAATAAAAGACCTGAAATATTTCAGTTGGTGTGCAATGAATCTAAAATATATGAAAGTTTAATTTTTATCATTATATTATGGAAAATAATTAACTTTATCACAATATGCTAATTTTTTGAGAAGGACCTGTGTGTGTGTGTGTGTATATATATATATATATATAGAGAGATTGTGAGTCAAGCAAAAACATCTCAAGACAAATACCCATAATGCATATTATATATATATATATATATATATATATATATATATATATATATATATATATATATATATATAATATATGCATTATGGGTATTTGTCTTGTGAGATGTTTTTGCTTGACTCACAATCTATATATATATATATATATATATATAGTTATACTTTTTAACTACAATATCACAATATGCAAATTTTTTGAGAAGGACCAGTGTGTGTATATATATATATATATAGTGAGTCAAGCAAAAACATCTCACAAGACAAATACCCATAATGCATATATATATATATATATATTAGTGCTGGGCAACGATTAAAATTTTTAATCACGATTAATCGCATGGTTGCGCAAAATTTAATAATGACTTCTAAAGTAGTGTATTGCGCACTTTTGATTTAAAATGTACTGCTATATACACAAAAGTGCAATAACTTTAAACAAATAAGGTGCTTTTATACCAGCAGTATTTCCTTTACACAGTAATCTCAAATCTCAACTTAAACATTAATTTAATCAAATCAAATATTTAAACAAAGCTATTTGCCACTGCCAGGGCATTACCTTTTATCTAGTTTGTTAAAACGAGTCCAGTTTTCTTGTTTTTTTTCTGAACAGGTATCAACAGGTATCTTTTATCAGGGAGCAGCAGAAACAGTCTATGTAGTAGCCAGAGGTCATGATCACTACTATATAAGTCGACCAACGTTACTTATAGTAGCTTAGGTTTGGTCATGCCATGGTTTCCCACGTAAGATTACATTAAACAGAGTAAACACGCCGTTGCTGTGTAGCGCGCGTACACTTCGGCGTACCCTGACGTGCACCTCTCCAAAAATGTAACGTCAATTCTACGCGTACCGCAAGCGCTGTGATTGCTACAACCGCTCACCGGGTTTCACATGCTCCCTCTGCATGTGTAATTGCGCGTCAACGCGGACAACGACGCAGAGATATAAATGAAAACCAACGCGTAGTCTACAGCGTATAGTCTTCGACGTAAGTCCGACGCAGAAGTATAAATCAGCCAAGAGTGAGGTGACGTGGTCGAGCACAAGGTGCAGCAACAAGCGGTTCCTGTGAAACTGTTGCGGTCATGCTCGCCTCAAGCACGCGCCCGCGCCCGCTTGTTGCCGAAGTTGAATTGTCTATAACTTTTTATAAAGGACGCGCAGCACAAATCATTAGAAGAGAGACTGATCCTCGGCTCGCTGTTAGTGAGTTTCCAGAATCTAAATAGTTATTATCTATAGGTTTTATAGGTACTATCCATAGAGCGCCTGTCATTCACTCGCGGAGCGCAACCCTTTAACTGTTCACCAGAGAGAACCTGCCTCTCTCCACTGCTTGTTTGGGTGGGTTATTTGCTGGCTGACCAACATCCCACCCCTCCTGTGATCATGGTTTGACTGTAGGCCTATGTGCATTCAGAGCCAGTGAGCAACGGACTTTCAAAATAATAATAATAAAAAAAACTGCGTTAACGTGCGATAAAAAAATTGTCGGCATTAATTAATAAATGCGTTAACGCGTTAACTTGCCCAGCCCTAATATATATATATATATATATATATATATATATATATATATATATATATATATATATATATATATATATATATATATAGTTATACTTTTTAAGTTGAGCTGATCTGCAACGCACCGGGGAACTACGTCGTCACGTTGAAAGGTCAGGCTCGATATCGCCGGCGCCAGCGGAAGTACCGCCCCACTCGACCATACGAAGGAGGATAGTTCAAATTGTATTGGTCGCTTTGAAAACAGTAGGGCGGTACTTCCGCCGACGTCGATGACATCGAGCCTGACCTTTCAACGTGATAACATAGTTCCTGGCGCGTTGCAGATCAGCTCAGTCCGAAACAATTGTAGTTAAAAAGTATTTTTTTGAAAATGACCTATTGTTTCGCTAGATAAGACTCTCCCCTCCTCAGCTGCGATCGTGCACAGTCCGTTGAAGCACGTCAAAGACCATTGAAACTGCATTGATTTGGACTTCAAAACGCTGGTTGTCATTAAAATCCATTATTCGAAGAAAAAAACAAAGGTTTTCCTCAAAAAACTTAATTTCTCTTCCACTGAGGAAAGACAGACATGGATATCTTGGATGGCATTGGAGTGAGTAAATTATTAGGAAATTTCCATTTTGAGGTGAACTAATCCTTTAAGTGCAGGAAACGCATTATATAGACCACTGCTCTTACTAGGGATGTTCATTTTGTTTTTTTCCCCAAACCGACAACCAAAGTTCCTTAATCGATTATTGTCCATTGACCGAAAAGATTTTGTTAAATTAGAATTCAACTAAATTAAAGTGGATTTTTCTGACACACTCCAAAAAATAGTTAATGGAAAGGAAACCGAGAAGCCAGAAAGCACATCCTGTTTTGTTTTCTTTATTTTAAAAAGCAATGTTTTGTTGTTATTTTGAGTGTACACAAAAGTTAACCCTTTACCATTTCAAAAAACCTTTTTGTGACACTCTTGAGACACTCAGTGGTGTCTTTTCCCATCTATTTCAAATGTGTGTCGATAACTGTAAGCTCCCAAATATTTGGAAATCTTCTATTGTCATTCCTATCCCCAAAATCAATAAAGCTAGGAAATTACAAGATTTCAGACCTGTAGCGCTTACTTCTCTTGTAGTAAAAAACCTAGAGAAAATTTTAAAAGAAGAGGTTCTTACAGTGGTTGAGGGCAAACTTGACTCTTTTCAATTTGCCTATCAAAAGAATAAAGGCGTGGATGATGCTAAGCTTTTTATTTTGGATAAACTTTATAAGCATCTGGAGAAACCCCAAGCTCATGCCAGGCTCTTATTTGCTGACTTTTCATCAGCTTTTAATAAAATGGAGCCTCCCATTTTGATTGTGAGGCTTGCTTCTTATTTTAAATTGCCCGACCAGCTTCTAGCCTTAGTTTTAAATTTTTTGACTGATAGGACACAGAGGGTTCTAGTAAATGGGGTTACATCAAAAACGCAAGTCTCCAATACGGGTTCCCCACAGGGCTGTGTACTTTCCCCGCTACTGTTCATTTTATATACGGATAGTTGTAGGTCTTTTAAAGAGGATAGTTTTCTTGTCAAATTTTCGGATGATACTGCTCTGTTGTCACTTCTTCATGGCACAGAGTCAGATCATGGTCGTGCACTTCCTGATTTTGTTAAGTGGTGCGACGATAGCTTTTTAGACCTTAATGTTTCTAAAACTAAGGAACTCATCATTGATTTTAGGAAGAAAGGGACAAACACCTCAGTATGCACGATTCACGGTGAGGACGTAGAGATCGTAAGTCAGTTTAAGTATTTGGGTACGATTTTTGATTCTCAACTGAAGTTTGAAAGGAACTCTGAATCAGTGCTCAAACGGGCCCAGCAGAGAGTACATTTATTGCGAAGGATAAATTCGTTCGGGGTTTCTAAACCTATATTGTGCACTGTGTATTTGTCGTATATTGAGAGCCTTCTTAGTTTTTCTTTCATTTGTTGGTTTGGTAACATTTCAGTGAAAGATCGAAACTGTTTAAATAACATTGTGAAAGTCTGCTCCAAAATTATTGGAATTCAAATGCGCGACCTTAACTCTCTTTGGGAGAAAAGTGATCTTCAAAAAGTAAAAAGCCTGATGAATCAACATCATATTCTGGGGGATGAATTTGTCCTTATGCCATCAGGTCGGCGTTACTTGCAGCCCCCTAGAAAAACCAACCGCTATGGTAGATCATTTATTCCCTCAGGAATCAGTCTGTTAAATATTGAGCTGAGGAAATAATTATGGACTGATCGGGTTTTGGCACTATGCACTTCAGGAGTTACGGATTCGGAACTTGATGTTCTTTTATTATTTATTTATTCATTCATTTTTTTTTATATATATAATCTGTATTGGACCCAGACCGTATCATGTTATTCTGATTATGCATTCAGGCTATGGCTGTGGGAATGGTTGTATGTATAGACGGTGTACTGTAGGAACTGAATTGCCCCTTGGGGATTAATAACGCTATCTGTATCTGTATTTCTAATGAATATCTGTATGACCATTTTAAGTTGTTTCTGCTGTTGTAAGGGAAATAATTCAAGTGAACGTGCACGCACCTCACACACATATCAGCTCTAGCATCACTAACGTGACATCACAGCCTGTTCATTATCAAAATAAAATAGTCAACCAAACATAAAAAGTTACACTGCTCAATTTAAATATTCCGTCGTAGAATATGTGCCGTTCAGCACAACCACTGCCTCTGTGGTGTTATGCCAAGCCCATTTTTGCGAATGTGAAGGATGTTTTACGAGGACATTGGTATGCGAATGAAGTGCAAAGCCTAGTTTACATAAATATTAGAATAGCATCCATCACGAATACGGACACATTTGGATTCACATCAGGTTTCAGTTTCGTTTTAAATTAATGAAAAATAAAAGTAGCTATATAAATGTCAAGCTGAAACGAATTCATGTTTTGTTCTGAATACAGTTAAATTAAAAGGATTTGTTGTGGAGTGAGGGAAACTAAAATAGCTTATAGCTATGTTTATAATGTTTAAACATTTTGCTTTATTTACCAGTATTTTACATTGCCGTACTAATAAAAATGCAACTTGTACGTGACTAGTTTTTTTTTCTTCTCCTCAAAAGCTCAATTTTATGTGAAGCGTAATTTAACCATGCAGCAAACATTTTCAAAATATCTTGAAAAATTGCTTATTAAAAAAAAATCACTTAAATTAGATTTGAAACCATTTAAAGATCGTATTAATCGGTCAAAATTCTTACTGTTGGTAACCAGTTAATGTTGAGAATCCCTAGTTCTAAGGTTAGGGATTTTTTTAATTAAAGTTAAAACTCCAATCCAATACTGTAGTAAAGACAGTTATGTTATAAAATTTCAAAAGCATTAATAGAATTTTGGTATGAAGAAGCTTGAAAGAAATGTATTATGGTTTCAACAAAAATATTAAGTAGATCACAGTTTTCAAAACTGATAATTGTTTCTTGAGCATCAAATCAGTATATTAGAATGATTTCTGAAAGATCATGTGACACTGAAGACTGGAGTAATGGTCCTGAAAACGAACTAAAATTAAAATATATTCGAAATGAAAACTTTAATTTAAATTGTAATATTTTACATTATTGCAGTTTTTAACAAATAAATGCTAACCTTTGAACAGTTGTGCAAGTCACCACACAATTGTGTGAAAACAGGTTTAAGAGTTTAACAACTTTATAACAGTGTAACGCACCCTGTACATCATTCTGGAGGATCTCGGTAAACACCGGAAACAGGGCCTCCTCAAAGCTGCTCACGGTGTCTGGATTTGCCTTGCAGGTGACCCTGATGGACAGGCACAGTGACTCAAACAGGTAATGGTTGAAATGTGGCTTACTGGGATTCTGTAGAGAGAAAAACAAATATAATAAAAGAGTCATCTTTAAACAGGGTGCCCAAATATCCAAAAAGCATTTAATGTTGTGGCTGTTTAAAATGGAAGGGGGAAAAAAGTAGCAGTTTATTTAAATGATTAAGTTAAGTCTTAAATTTGGCAAATGAGCTCACTATATTACAGTTTTTATTTAGTAAGTGGCTATTCTCTGATAATTTACATGCTTCAGAAATTCTGCTAATAAAATAGTATGCTGAAATGTATGGTAGTGTGCCATGCTGAAAGACACCCTGTGTATGAAACATTTGCATGGAAGTGTTCCGTCCTGCCTTTAGGATCAAGTCCGGCTTGGGAAATGTCCCCTTTAATGGACGGATATTTCTGTGTGTCCTGCCAGTGGATCCAATGCCATGAGTGAGACAAGGACCACATTGACTGGACACCAACCTGAATTAAAGCCCCCTTTCGTGGACAGCAGATTTATTGACTGGCTTACCTTGCTGACAAGGAGGAGCTTGTGGGTGAGCTGGCCGATGAGAGTAGGGATGTAGGGCACAATGGCGTCCTGCAAGAGGGAGAAGCTCCTCATGATGGCTGGAGGTGTGGCAAACAGAAAAGGTCAAGGAGTAAATAGGAGAATATTAAAGTAAACAAAATAAAGTTGACAAATATGGTCTGTGAAAATCAAAAGGCCAATTACCTTTCATGATGTACTCGTTCTCAGATGAGCCAGGGATTGCTAAAGCTTTGAACAGATGATTGAGTAACTGCTCTGTGAACGGTGCCATTTCAGCAGGTGTGATGCTGAAAAACAGGATTAGTTCAGAACAAAAAACAATGACACAAAATTCAGAGCATGACCACTCTTCTCATGTAGAGTATAAACTCACAGGGTGGAGTTGTTGGCTCCTCTCATGGTGAAGAGTCTCTCGAGTGCATGTGCAGCATAGGTGTGCTGAACGATGCTTTCTGCCTGCAGGTGGGACACCAGGAGAGGAACCGCCTCCAACAGCTGCTCTTTAGGGAGCTGGAGGACCAGACAGAAGACACACCATCACACACAATGAAGGACACTTGTGTAACGGAAAGCACACAATGTAATGTGTAGGGCTGTAGTCAACCAAAGAAATCCTTAGTCGACCAAAGTCTTGTCCTGCGCAACGATTAGTCGACTAAAAAAAAAAAAAAAAGAAAAAAAAAAAAAGACTGCAATGTTTTGATTGAACATTTTTTAACAATTGTCAGAGCATTTATAAAACAACAACGAAAAAACATCAAAAATACATAAAACTAATAATAATACAATTCTTTGAAAATTAAGTGATTTTTTTTTTAACTGCAAAAAGTGAGGAGCAATCGCGCACCTGACCACACCACACGCTACAAAAAAATATAACTGCTATCTGCCACAATGAAAAATCCTAACAAAAGCTCTCATATATACAGGCTGTATATTCCTCTTTACTTTCAAAGCTATGGGTTAACTTTTGTCCAGCCGATCTAGGAGTTTTAAAACAAACACACAAGAAAACCCAGAGCCTAAAGAGCCTAAAAAACAATCCTAATAATAATAGGCTGTATTGTAGGACCGCATATAGGTTTATTTTCATTTTGTTACATTATTTAGGCTTTTTTCAAATGCGTCAAGTGTACAAATAAAAACAAAAACATATCAAGAAAACACAATCTATTGAGTCAGCATGATAAAGCCGTTAAAGGGACTGCTCACGTCTTTTGCGCGCTCAAGTTCGATTTCAAATGTAGGCGCGGGGTGTGCTTCAAATGTTTGCGCGCGCTCGTTGCATCATGATGGAAGCAACGCGGTCGCGGTGCGATGCGCTCTTTTTTTTCCAAGTGTGTCCACGCCGCATCAAGATAAAAACAGTGTATAAAAACCGAAGCAAATAGCGTTCTTACTGAATGAGTACAGCTAAACTACCTATATCCCTTACTGAGCACGAAGCAGCAGCGCAGCCAGCCACAGGTGCAAACCGAGTGTTCTATGTGTGTGCGCTAAACTGTGGCGCTGTTACAAAATAGCCTAAATTAAAGAATTTAAAGTTGCGGATAAACCATAGGCTAATTATATTTAGAATACAGTAATATATAACTGCTTATAAAGGAATAAATATCAAGGAGTAAATCATTGAAAATTTCTTTCTATTGGTGTAAAAAAAAAAAAAAAAAAAAAAAAAAGCAACTGGTCGACCAATAAGAATGTCAGTCGACCAAGACGGCATCGACCGATTAGTCGACTAAACGACTAAAGTTGACAGCCCTAGTAATGTGCTTACCTGACTTCTGAAGGTCATAACATACTTGATGGCATCTGCTTTCAAAACTGGGAACTCATTCACTGAGTGGATGAAGAAGAAGAAAACTCATTCGAAGCAATACCATCCCACTGCAGTTCCAGTATATATACAGTATATGTAACAAATAATTTGTCTGAAAGGTTAAATGAGACGTCAATTACCGTTGGGAGACTTCAGGTCTACTAGAATGTGGTTGACAAAGAATTCAGACAGGTTCACCAACTCATTTGCTTGTGTTATTCCATGCTGTAAAACAGAAGTGAAAGTTTGTAAGATTGGACCTCAGACAAACAGTTCACAAACAAAAAGAAACCAGATGCTAAATATTCTTGAAACTGGCTCCAAAAATCTGACTGCCAAATAAATAGAATTTTTACAGCTTGTTTTCTAAAAAGTCATATTAAGGTGCGAGACAACACATGTAAGCCTCTTGATTCCTTCGATTTATTACGGATGCTTTGCAGCTCTTTGTGACCAGTGGTCAACAGATAAATCACCATGGTTGATATATCAGTTGATATTTGCCAACTTTAAATTATCAGCATTGACTGACAAATTTTTCTGTGTGGCCTATAACTGTCAGTAGAGCTGCACAATTCCGGATAAATTGAGAATCACAAGAATTGCGATTCTACCACGATTCTGAAGAAAAAAAATGACAACTAAACAAAATAACACGTACATGTCCTGACAAAATGTAATGTTCACTGCTTCAGTCGATAAAAAAAAACCAAACATTAATTTGAACAAAATAAAAACAATTTGAATGGAGTCAATGTTTCATTCATAAAGACTTATTCATCATTATTGGATGAATCAGCGTTTGAATGAGTCTCTTGAACGAATAATTCAATGATAAACACTTTTTTTAAACAGTCTCCTGTCGCAACCTCCTGGCGTAACAAGAGAAGTGATACAATAGCTACATACAAATGTCAAAACACTTTCAAAAAGGTGATTAGCTCTATTTACCATATAGATATCAATGTTCATACCCAAAGTATAAATTTTTACCCCAGGACACATTTGTCCCGTTATTTAAATGTTTTTAACATTAATAATAATGTGTGGTTGAAAAGACTGTTTGTGAAGCTGCTTCATACTGTACATTTTCATGGCAGCTGCTGTCTCTGGATTAGCGGCAGCATGAACGCAGATTTGAATGTTGAAGTGCGATGATTGTAGTTTAAAAGGTTAAACAAAGCCCCTAAAGTCTTTGGTTTAAAGCCTGTTTCACATCACAAGTGTCAGCGGAGCGAGAGCAGTAGGGCTGGTCCGAATACCATTTTTTGAGCTTCGAAGCTTCGGTAGTAATGAACATATTAATGAACATATTCGAAGCTTCGGAATCTCTATAAGTTCCGGGAGTCTCCCGCATATTGATAGCGGCGCCCTGATGCCCGCAAATTAGTTCAAATCTCCCGGAATCTAGAGCTTGCGAGCTCCAAAACGTGTAGCGTGCGCACGACAGAGAGTGAGAGATCGTGCGTGTGTACCTCTTGAAGCGCATGTAAGACAGACAAAACCGAACAATCACCCCGTCAACAAAACTGAACAGTCTTCTTGGAAGTTGGGATGTCTGATGTCTGCCTGTTCGTTTGCATTTTGATTATTTCGAGAACCGTTCAACCAAACGACTTCACAAGGGATTGCAGTGTCGTATTTGGTGCAATAGATAGACAGGCGAGACGCGTTCAGAATTAATAAACTTTTAATAAACTACAGAACAGCGCGAGCGGGAAGCGGCGCGCCTCACGCGAGCAGAGCTTATATGCTCCGAGAACGGACACTGCACTAGTGATATAAAACACACACACAGGCCTGTTAACTTAAGCAATATTTTTAATAAGGTAGTCTTATAATATTTTCTCAATGACAAAGTAGGGTAGATTTAAATAAATAAAAAACGAAATTTAAATAAATAAAAACGAAATTTAAATAAATAAAAACGAAATTTAAATATAGAAAAACTAATTTCTCCTATATTTCACAGTAGATTCATTTAGATTGATAATAACGGTTAAAAAGGATAAAACATTGTTTCTATTATTCTATTTTCCACAATGTCAATGCAACTTAACCCAAAATACAAGCTCAGGCATGCACTTCTGTCCATACAAACTCCGCTGTTCTGCGCTCTAGCCAGAGAATACTCCCGTTGCAGGAACACTTTTAGTAGTCCAAGAAGCAAATATATTTATTAAGTAGCTATAACGAAGTTATATATTAAGTATTATATTTCACCAGATTTCATAGTGTAAAACATATTCAAGCGCGAAGGAGAACCGTTTCGAGGGGGATGCTAGGTGTGCAAAAAAAAAAATATTCGAATGTCACATTTTCAAATCGAATACCAACCCACCGAACGAATATTCGGGTCCAGCCCTAGTGAGCAGAACGTGTTTTCACTGCCCATATCAATGAATGAGCGTTCACATCGGAAGCGTGACGGTCGACAATCTCAATCATTAACATGGGCGGCAACAAAATACGTTTTGAAAACCCGCTCCGCTGACGCTTATGATGTGAAATAGCCATTGTACTAGACAAAGTGGAAATTTAGAAATAAGATCGTGTGGGTGTTCGACGGGACTTTGGCCCTATCAGGTACAGTACATAGCAAATTGTATCAGGGTTTCCCATACGTTCATTTATTTGTGGCGGACCACCACAATATCATCGCTGATCGCCACACATTGATTTTCAATTGTTTATTTTTTTCTTTTTTTTTACTAAGCCTATTTAAAATTGTATTTGATTGCAGAGCACCGTAGCGCATTTGCGCAGCACTACCTCTCGCTCGTCCCTCTCTCACCCGTACCTCTCTCTCTCTCCCTCATGGAACACCGCTGCACAAATCTGTCCAACACAGCGCTGTCAATGTTGGAGACCCAGCTTTAAAAAAAGTTATTAGCCAGCATGCAAGGAGCCTAGCTAATAAGGAGAGCCAAGTTATTGTTAGAATACACCTTGATTTTCGAGGTTAGCACGCTGTATATAGCTGGTAGTCAATATCGATGCACGCGCGCAGCATTGATCGCAATATTTTCAGATTTTACATACTTAAATCTTCATATTTGTGATATTTACCCCAGAGTGTTACTTATTTTTTTAAAGAGAATTTTTATTACCTTATTAAATGTATGCATCATCTTTCATGTCAACAGGGTTCCTGCACACTTTTTAAAGTCAAATTTAAGGCTTTTTAAGACCTGAAGAAATCAAAATTAATACCGTACATTAGGGGTGTGCAATATTAAAAAAAATTCCCAAAATTTTCAACGTTTTGTTGATAATTAGATGATATTTTACTGATTGTGTTTTTGTGCTTTGTGCCATGGTTTAGGCCTATTGTTGACAGCTGACTCACGAAGATATTCATATTTTTCATATTCTATGCAGTGGTCAGTTCACAGCAGTGACAGAAATGAACATTTTAATTAAGGGGCAATATTTGCAACCTTAAATTGATTTCCAGGGGCATTTTCACCTATATATGGAAATTTTTTCTAAACTTCGAGTTATGCATCACATTATGTCAAATACTAACAATTCAAATTAAATTATACAATAATTATACAATAATACTTAATTTAATAATTATGCAGTACCACTGTTACCAGTCAAATTAAACAATTCAATCAAAATCCATCTTTGCAGTGCAGAGGTGCCACAGAAGCGGAATTAATATATTTACACTTCATTTACAATTGCATAAATAAACAATTGATTTTTTAAAATCAATATTTAAATATGAAATGATTTCTAATTTGAACGTTTTAATTAAAGGGTACTTTAAAGAGACAGACGTTATTCTGCCGCGAATGTGATGCGAATTGTCACGTGAACAAGCAAATCCACAAAGACAGAATAATAAAAAATACATACGCTAATTAGATAGGCATATCTAAATGCTTTCCAAATTAAAACTAAGTCAGAGTGTCATCTAAAATTTAAGACCTTTCATAAGTAAAAATAAGACTCAAGACTTTTCATGGCCTTATATTTTAAAAATCTAATTTAAGACTTTAAGGATCCACGGGAACCCTGGTCAAATTCTTACATATTATTATAACTGATTTTTATTGATCATAAGACAATATAGGGCTGTTACCCATCCAATTAAATAATCTGCACTGCAAAATTACAACTGCAATAAAAAAATGTTATGAGATTGATGTTAAATAAATGTTTGAATATACAAATAAAAAAAATGCAATACTTAAACATGAAACTAAACCGCCAATAGGTGGCGGCAAGTGACCGTCTTAATCAGTGAATCATTGAGTCATTCATACAATAGATTTGTTCAAAACACTGAATCATTTAGTAACAAAACCCGCGCTGCTGTTGCTTTCCTTTGGAACTATTCTCGGTGGTGAAATAGAACAAAAACAACGCAACGGTGTTACCAGAAATACACTACCCATTATCGATCGCTGTTTACATTGAATGTAATAAAATCAATTATTCTTGCGTTACGATGCTTCCCTGGTTATTTTTTTGTCACTAAAGTTAAGCTACTTGTCCGGTCGGGCAAGTAAAATTATCTTTCACTTGCCCTTTCAAAAATTCCACTTGTCCCAGACAAGCGTTAATGTCGAGCCCTTGAGTTCATTCATGTTTTTTTGTCGTGCTGTAAAGCGGAACAGATGATCGGTTCACAGCGATCTGTGTGACTGTCACGCATCATTAGAGCGCCAAAAAAAAAGATCACAACAGCTCGAAAGACGTCTATGGTCTCACTCCAGTCTAATTAGCACATTCCCAATAATTAATGTGAATTTTACCATGCTTGCAACTTTTGTCAAAAACAGATATAAAACAAATATCGGTTCTATATATCGGTTATCAGGCACATAAACATGCAAATAATTGGTATTGGTAATAAAAAAAAGTCTATATCGGTCGATCGCTAAAAACAACTTGATCAAAACACTATCTATAGCATCTCACCTTTTGTGTCTGAGCTTTGGAGGCCAGAGATGTCACCAGGTAGATAGCAGCATCTTTGTGCTTCCAGTTCACACCAGGGTTCTTGGCATACTCTGCCAGCATGGAGTTCACATAGCCAGAGAAGATGCCCGTCACCGGGCCCTCGAAAAATTTACAGAGGCCTCGCACCAAATCACAGGCTGCTCTACGCCTTGTGTCGATGTCTGAGGACAGTAGGCATCATTTACTACACACATCAAGAAAGCCAAGTGCCTGAGCAATATAGTGTAGCATCAACAGACCTGAGCCTTCAAGGTCTCTGATGATGTACTCCTCCGAGTTATCTTCAAAAGCCTCTTCATCTGCACCTATTCACATACAAATATCAATTTACAACATGTAAAAATCCTTCTGAACTATTTGTACATCTCATTAGCCGGTTTCTTTGTTAACTACTGACATAGAAGACCTTGCCAAAACAAGTTGACACATACTTCTGAATTCCATGTTGGGAACGATGACTTTCTCACAGATACTGGTGAGAACATTCGGATCTTCAAAGAGATGTTTATAGTGTGGCCGCTCACACACTGACGCCAAAAACTGGATAGCATTGCTCACAAGCTACAACAGACAATATTATCAGGCACCATTAAGAGAAAACTAACAGCACTATGAACACTAAAATGAATCTAGTTGCAGACATTGTTTTAAAGTCTTGAAACATGTATAACAATATGCATGTTAAATACAATCCACTTACCAAGTCATATTTGACCTCCTGACCTGTTGTGACCAGCAGGTTCCAGATAGCAGTGACGAAGCGAGGCAAGTAGGGCTGGAACTCTTCGTCGTATTTTTGAGCGTAAAGTGCAGCGTTATCACAGATTTGAGATTTCAACAACTCCAACAGACCAGCCTCCTCCTCATCCTACAGCAAAAGTTACATTTTATTTTCTTAATTTTACAAGTCACATTTGAAGTCTGTGTTAAAGAAATCAGATTTATGAGCACTCCTCTGCAGCTGTTGTCATATTTTAACATGAACACAAACTCACGTCTGTTTGCAACAACTTGTTATCCAAGGTCAATAAGTTATGAAAATTTGTCATCCAAGTCTCCATGTTATCCTCGAAGAACTCTGGAAGATCCTGAAGAAATTGAAAAAAAAAGAAAGAAAAATCGAGAAGTTACTTGCAAAAACAGAAAGAATATATAAAGTGAAAAAGGTGTCATTAGAGGAATGAGTGCAGACTTACTTGAAAGTTAAGGCTGTAGAAAAGTTTTGAAATAAGCGTTAGAGAAGAGAAGAGCACTTTCAGGGCGTTGATATCCGTTGCATGAGTTTGACACAAATCAATTGTAGCCTAAAAGGAAAAAAACAAATGACATTTGAATTTCCATATCACATATGTTGTAACGATTATAGCATTTAATTTAGTAATCACAAGATTACAACCGCTCATTGACTTCACCTTGAAAAGTTCAGTGAGAGGCTGTGCAAAAGTGTCCAGTACTAGCTTGATCTCAGACCACAGCTCATTGGACTTAAACTCATGGCGGTATCTGAAAGATAAGAGATAATGCAGAAAATTTTGGATACATCAAACTTAAGTAAAGGTCAAGTTCAAAAAGGTTTAAAAAAGTACATAGTTCACTGAAGATTAAAACACATTATGTAAAAGGACTACAACGTTGCATTTAGGGCTGTCACTTTACGTTCGAAAATCGATTGCACAATCGATCGGACCAACCAACACAAGTTTCGAAAACGAAAATAGGGAATCGATTTTAACTGCCTTTTTTTAACCAAAAATGTGTTTTAGGTAGACAGATCAATACAGTACACAGAACATGTAGGATGTTGGAAAATAATGTCTTTTCTGTTAACCAAATGCTTTTTAATATTCGCTATTACTTCAGTGCAAGTGAACAAGCGTGCAGTTATTTGTTGCTTAGTGACGTGTGTGTTCAAGCAAGCCAGAAATGCGCAGATTCTGCGCAATACGCTGCATTTAATATATCATTAGGACTCGCGAGTTGCGTATCTGCGCTAAATCCACGCAGATTTGGCTTACACGAACTTCCCCAGCAAAGTGAGTAAACATAGAAACACGCCAAATTGGCTCGTGATATGACCGCGTTACCCGCCAAAGTTCATTTTTATCCGAATTTGGCGGGTGTTCATTTCAATCCTTGAATGTTGCACTCCTGTTTGTCATTGTGCATAAAACTTCACGCCAATAAATCATCAGAAATATTGCTGACTTGTGCGCGTCTCAAGCGCCCTCTTTACGTTCGTCCTAATGTCTGTTAGTTGTCCGTGGATTTGCCAATATTTGGTGTTGTAAATGGAAACGTCTTTAGACATGGAAAAACCGATTTTACAATCGATTCAATGAACACATATATCTCAAAAATCGAACAGGATTTTTTCACAAAAGTGACAGCCCTAGTTGCATTCATCTATTCCTTTGCGTCTCAAATACCTTTTAAAAAGGGAATGCGCCGTGCGAAGAATTCCATTGATGATGTGGAAGTCTCCGCTCTGAAAACGGTTCACCATCTCAGTCAAGAGATCCGGCCATTTCTGAGGAAAGTCCTCTCGTCCGATGATGCTGATCGCATCACTCAGCTGCAGAAGGGAAAACAAGTCATATCTACTGCTTCTTGCTACATGTGCATTTACATCAGCAGATCAATAGGGCAGTGTTTCCCAACCCAGTTCCTAGAGGCAATGGTACTCCAGGTCCACAACAATTAGGGCTAGGCTTTACATTGAGTATTAATTATATTAGGGGTGGGAGATATGGCAAAAATATATCACGATTTTTTCAGGAAAAACAAAATTCACGATTCTTTTTCATGTTGGTTTTACTATTTTGCAAGTGACTGAGCATTACAGCCAAACTATTGTCCCTATTTTAAAAACAAAGCATTAGGTAACAAAATATAAAATAAAAAAGAATGGCAGACATTTAGGCCAAAGTGGCAAGAATAAAAATCTGTCATTTTCTTTTTTGTTAAAAATTAAGAACAAAGATACACATTACACATACATAACCTAATATACAAATGAAATAAACAGTGCTTTATTTTTCAGCTACAGTAGGTGTATTTAACAGTAGCATTGAAGAATAATTAAATGAACAAATATGAAAATAAAACAACAGACTTTACTGTATAAATTATACATTGATTCTCATTAAAGCTACTATTAAAGTTCTCAGTCAAGAGCAGTGAGTGATTTCCTGAGTGTTTTGTTGTTTTATTAAGATTAAAGGGATAGTTCTCCCAAAAAATAAAATTGTTATTTACTCTAAGTTGTTTTAATCCCTATAAGTTTTTTTCTTCTGTTGAAAATAAATGTTATTTGGAATAAATATTTTTTACTTTTTTATAAGAACTCCCAAACCTAAAATCAGCCAGCTTTTATTTTGGCAGGTTGCCAGGAAGTACTTTAGTGCCGGTTTTCAGCACTGCCTTGTGAGGCGAGTCAGTGAATGTCACAGTTTCGCGTTTTGCTCTGAAATCGGCAGATTTATGCATTCAGTTCAAATGGAAATCTTATACAGTATTACAGTGTCGATCTAAAACGGTGTTTGTTCATTAACAGCTGTGAACCATGTTGGTACACAAATGAGCGGTCTGAACTTATTTACCCAGCGCATTTTTTATTTTGGTCACACATGTGCACCCCTGCATATAGTTCATCATAACAGCGTAATCCACCCTCTATATCTACCCTATTTTTCATACCAACAGAAAAATATACTGGGATTACCTGGCTTCTCTTGAGAGTCCCCAGCATAGTGAATGCTATAAAGTCTGCACGTTTGATGTGATTGGTAACAAGGTAGTTTGCAACCGTGTTTTTGAGACTGTCTTTTTTTCACTGGAGTTTTAAGGAGAAAATACTCAGCAATGGTGTTGACGTATGCATTTGCACATAGTTTGTCTTAATGCACATTAAAAACACCACACTTTAAGAGGCTCATGGATTTATGCTGGTATTTAAGTTAGAATAGATAGAAATTTATAGAAATTTCAGTTCAGTAAGAACCAACTACATATTTGTATTGACAATTGTAATTTGATTATTTTATGATTGTTGATATTTGTGTTTTGAAAAGGTTTTTGATAGATGTTTCGGCTCCTATTTTCTACATTCAAAAAATCTTTTTTTATTCAGGCTAGTTAAATTCATGTCGTGCTACCAAAATCTGAAGAGTGCCTGCCCGAATGGCTATCAGGGATTTAGAAATTTTGTGAGCCCTGCAGAAGGAGGGAATCCTGGTTATTCAGAAACAGTTGTTGAAAGGGTAAACTAAAATAAGTATCTTGACATTTTTATTTTAGTTGTTTCAGATTATTTTGAGTCATAATCTGGAGAACCCCTTGAAGTTTGCCCTGGTTGAGAACCACTGCTCTAGAGACTACAACAACATGGTTTATTAAAAACCCAGTAATGTGGATTTTACAGCTGCAGCATTTATTCCAGATAACAGAAGAATAACTGCAGAAGTATGTAGGTAAAGCAACTTTATTCTAACCACTGCTTCTCATAGGTTATCTGAAATGGGTACCTGTTTTTGTATTTGCTCTGGGCTGGTCAGCATCAAATTTACAATGTTGGCTTTGATAGCAGTCCGATCAGGATCAGAGATTTTGTTTGGTTCATCCTCAACCTGAAGAGAACATTCACAAATCCACATTGAACATCCACCTATCACACATCAGACTGCTTTAGTAATATTTACCAGGATACTCACTACGCGCCAGTTCCTCTTAATGTAGTTCTTGAAGGTGACGGCCGAACACACACGGATGACATCTTCTTGGGACTTCTCTAGTACTGTGAGCAGTAAAATGGGGTAGTTCTGGTTTCCCTCCACTGATTCAAGAAATTTCTCAGCTAAAGATGGAGAAGCCAACAAAACATTATCAATTTCTTCACCTGGTAAACCACCTCTTCATCTACATGCATCACAAATCAGGACTATGCTCGGGACAACTGACAGAATTGTCACTGGCTGCGTCGTCACGAAACCTTATCATCTGCAAAATTGTGTCAAAATGGCATCCTGGCAAGTATTCACGTACACCCACAACTGTATGCATGCCAGGATTTTAGATCTGGGCATTAGAACGTTAATCAGCTTTAATAAGGATCCATTTATATTATATACAGTGAAAACTATGCAATGTTATTTTATATTTCATCATTTACTGTACCTGAGCACTATACCACCTGAAGACCTAAAAAACAATATTTTTGTTCTATTGCTTCTAATTTGTTTCTTTGCTCTTCATTATTACTGACTGCTAACTTGTCTTTAGTAATGTTTGAACTTTATATTAGGCTAATATTAACCTACCTAGTATTGACACTGGAACTGAGAAATTTACCAGGGATTAGGGTTGGGTACCGAAACGCGGTGCCAATAGGGAACCAGTTCCGACGTAAACGGTAGTAACCAGACCGAATAAGAATGAAAATTTCGGTGCCTAATTTCGGTGCCTGACTCTCTGTGTCATGAGGCGCACACATGCAAGGTCTCTCGCTCTCTCCGCTGTGCGTGCGCTACACGGCACTACACGCATGCGCGCTCTTGCTCGCTCGCTCTAGATTCCAGGAGATTTTAACTAATGTGCGGGCATCAGGGAGCCGTTATCAATAGGCCTGTCGCGATAATCAATAAATCAATTAATCGCACGATAAAAAAAAAATGAGCTCGATAATTTTTCCGGACGCGATAATTTCCATTTGCATGCTTGTTTTGTTTTCCTCGTCTCTCTCTCTCTCTCTCTACCAAAGAGACTGGATGACAATATCAACGCTGACCGCCACACATTGATTTTCGAATGTTTTTTTAAATTATTATTGTTTTTTTTTTACTGATTTACAATTGTATTTGATTGCAGAGCGCCGTAGCGCGTCCCTCTCTCGCGCGCGCTCTCTCTCTCACCCTCATATGAGGCGCCGTCTAGGGCTTAAATCAAACTTCATTCACGCACACATATATGAAACACTTGCATACACATATATTAAGTAGTCAAACATACATGTATAGGCCTACTGCTGAATGCTCAAACAAATACATATGAAATGCACAACGACACACCTAATGTGTGCTCACGCACATACACGCAAACTCTACACACACGAGATGCGCGGATTGCGTGCACACACAAACTCTCTACGCACATACTCATATGAGACGCGAGCACACACACACACACAAACTAGTGCACATACTCATATGAGGCGTGCTCACACAGTACATGATGCATATGATTCTCAGTGTGAACGGAAGTCACACATTGGTAAGTGCATTTTTTGTTAACAGAGATAGAGTCCATTGCTTTTATTGTTTTTGGTTGTTTTGTTCATTTAAATAGTCTTTAGAAATAAAAGTTTATTGATCTTTGAAAAGGTGTACCCGCATTATTATGCCATTATCATTATTTTAGATGAAAATGGTCTCAGAACGACAATATTAACATTTATTATCAATATTATCGTTTATCGCAATAATTTCTTGGACAATTTATCGTCCAGCAAAATTTGTTATCGTGACAGGCCTAGTTATCAATAATCGGGAGACTCCCGGAACGTCTGCTGATAGCGAGGGGATTAATGAAGATGTCGAAGACAAAACACTCCAAGGTTTGGCTGCATTTCACGTGTAAAATTACGCGTCAGAACACCCTCTGTGCCGATTGTCTGAAGCCCATATAGAATCACGCCAATCCATTGGCTGATGGCGCGGGCGCCGCCTCGACGCTCTTACGTTGTTATATTATATTAGCGCGCGCATCATCTGCTCCTCGGATTTCTCTGCCAAAAAAGGAAGCTTGTCGGCAAAGCGAGGAGTTTGGCAGCGAACGCAGCGTCACGTTTCCTATTCAGAGAACACAGGTTACACCAGTAACCAGAGACATTCTCTTTCATAGGTTCACTGAACGTTGCGTAGCTAAGACGCAGTGGGAACGAAACACCAAACTCGCCAAGCTAAGCGCTGCCGTAACTAGTACAATGACCAGATAATTTACATGGGAACCTGTAGCCATGTCGAGATTAGATTACCCTGGTAGTAATCTCTATTAATCTCCAGTATTATTACATTGTTTGATACAATATTGTTTTATTTGATATTATGTAAATGTGAATTTTTATTTATTATTACCATATGTTACTTGTATTTATATTGTTTAAAGATTTAAGTTAATAATTGTGTCCAGTTTGGCCCTGTAAATAAAAGGGTATTATTTTTGACAAACTGTGTGCGGTTTCGTTTTCTTAAGTACCGTTTCAAGAACCGTTTAAGCACCAGAACAGTTAAAAAAATACAGAGTAGGTACTGGTATCGGATAAAACCCAACCCTACCAGGGATCTTAAAATATGGTGTCATAACCATATATATTAAATACAGGGTTAAATGGGTCAATGATACAAAACAACAACTTTTTTTGTGGCAGGGCAAGTAAAAAAAACCTGATGCATTGGCCCAGTAGAAAAAAAAAATAGCGTTGAGCCCTGCAAACATACGTTCTCATGGTCAAATCCAAAGTAAATTCAATATATATTTTTAAATATTCTGAAATGTGAATGTTACCTGGCCGTCTCACAGCTGGGTCAGGGCTTAGTGTTTTCTGCAGATACTCAGTCAGGGTTTGGAGATTTGCATCATTGAGCTCCATGATTGCTACAGAAATAAAAACACCATCTATGAGAACTGATGCAGTACAGATAATCTTTAATAACTCACAATAAACCCACCAAAATTATAGAACATATTCAAACACATCAAGGCCTTTCCGTATAAACTAACTGAATCACTATAACACTTGTGTCATTCTGAGAACAGAACACTGCTGATGATGAAGTAAACGGATGTATTTGAACGCATCTGACAAATTAAAGACCTGCATTAAAAGTATATTTTGACGTAAGGCTTACTCTTTAATGTTTCTTTTGCATATCCCTTTACCTTGATATTGAAAACTGTTGATGTATATAATCTTGACAGATGGCAACACACATCCATGGCCTGCTCTGACCGAATCTCACTATCACGGCCTGACAGGTATCTCACCTACAATTTATGAATAAACACTAAATTATGATCTGTGTGTGAGCGACTGCTGGTTTATGGTGACCACCGTATCAGTTTGGCTGTATCTGAAAGAGTTTAAAGACAGAAACTCGGGCCATGATTCACGTGCTAAAGCTGTTAGCATACTACAATGCTAACTTAGTCATCCTAATAGTCAAAGTAAACAGCGTTTCAGCGTGATCTATTTAACATGCAGAACGCTGAAGAAACGTTAAACGGGGTTCATTTAGTAAAAGAAAGGCGGAAAACTGTGGTTAGTTTTTAAAGATGTGGTTAGTTCACGAGCTAACTCCCGAGCTCACTTTAACAGCGCGCGCTGCGAGCGTCAAAATTCAAAAAAAGATAATTCAATATCTCACTACTTAATAACGCCTAGAAGATAATAGAGAGTGGGTTTATTAATAATGGGAAGGTTTAAAGTCTCTTACCGTTAGCTGTAGGTTGCAGTGCTGTGCTAATCACCGGCGAGAAGTTTCAAACGTCTCACACAAGTGCGCGGTCACGACTCCGCGCATGCGCACTAATGAGACACATAAAGGAGCGCACGTGGGGGCGCATGTATATATCATGTACCGCCTCCTCGTGTGTGTTGCATGAATTTGATGCATAGGAAAGGTTAATTGTACCGGCCTCATTTTAGAAAGAAAAAAAGAATGTACAATTATATTTTGCATAAAATAAGTCTATTTTAAAGCAAGTACGTAGTTAAGCATATCCCCCCCCACAGTTTTCGTAGACTGAGAGATAACCTACAGTAAACTTGTCTAAGGATTTGAGCAAAAATGCAGGCCTAATCCAATTACACAAATGCTTATTTTCTCTAGCAGTTACTTTGTTGGTTGTTTAAATTATCCAGTTCAAAAATGTAGTCATAAAATTAGTATATTTTTGTAAACTTCATCATCATGATGGCATTTTTTTAGCTGTTGTGGCTTAAACTGGTGCCACTGGTGTTTTCTTTTTGGCACCCACAGCCTACAAATGCAAATAGAATAGTCTTTCTTGTGTGAATGTGATCACAATAGGATGCAAATTCAAAAGGTTAAAAAATGGATAGACTTGTGATATGTAGGCTACTGTATATAACACAGTGTGACTGACTTTTTAAAGACATTCTTTCTTCTGTGTATTGTTTAATTTTGTAATTACCTTTGCTTTGTCTCTTGTATTGTTTATGAGTTCCAGCAAAAACTCAACTTAAATTGCTTCTGGTTCCTCGTGATTATTGTTTTTAAGCCCCAGAGCTCAGCATTTGTTTTGATTTAAATCTATAGTTGTGAAAATCTAAATCAGACATTGTAATGATTACAGCAATTAGGAACATTCAGACTAGCCTACTGTCAGAGAGAAAACAATTACACAAACCTGCCAGAAAGAACACGAAAACTAATTTGAACGCTGGGTGGCAGTGTTACTTTGGGATATTTCATCCACTGAACCCTCAACCCTCACCGGTTACAATCACAGAAAATGTGAATTTGCAGATATGAAAAGATGCCAGTGGCGCAAGCAATTTTGATTCACATAAAATGTGGTAAACTTAGTGTTGTTGTACTCGAGTCTGGTCTTGGTCTCCATTTTCTGAAGGTCTTGTCTCGGTTTCAATTCAACCTCGTGTCCGCATCAGACTCAAAGAAACTCAGCATTTTTATCTCAAGACCAGTCAAGGCCACAACTTCGGGGATATTACTAAATTGCTGGTTTATTATCTGATCAGAAATGAATCATTACTCAACCCTTAGCTGTTCTAAATTCACTGTAAAACCATGGCTTCACAAGGCTTATTGCTTTATTATAACATATAAGCAATATCACAAGAGCAAGAGCTGTTTTCACAAATATGAGCACGATTGCGAACATTATCTTGAAAAAAGTTTTTTTTTAAAACAATCTCAACATTATTTATTTATGCAGTTAATTTTACCAATTCAGATGCAGCTTCTGTGCCTTCTCTGCAATGCAAAGATGTATTTTTCTGTTAGTGATTTCATTTGATTGGTAACAGTTCTATATAGTGTCTTATTATGCTAACTGTATTTATTGATTATAAGACATTTCTCAAGCAGTACATCAAGCAGTGGATCTTTCAGATGAATTTGAGGAGTTCTGGTCTTGGTCTTGTCTTGGTCTCGTCTTGGTCTCAACACACACTGGTCTTGTCCTTAACCACTCAAAGTCTTGGTCTCGTCTTGGTTTCAACACACACTGGAATTAGTCCTTAACTCCTCAAAGTCTTGGTCTCTCGTCTTGGTCTCAACACACACTGGTCTTGTCCATAACCCCTTAAAGTCTTGGTCTCATCTTGGTCTCAACCTCTCAAAAGTCTTGGTCTTGTCTTGGTCTCAACCCCTCAAAGTCTTCCCAATTCAATTCAAAGGGGCTTTATTGGCATGAAAGTTTTTGAAACAATGTTGCCAAAGCATATACAAAATATACTAATAAAATATATATATACAAAATATACTAATAAAAAAAAAAAAATAAATAAAAAAAAAAAAAAAAAAAATATATATATATATATATATATATATATATATATATATATATATATATATATATATATATATATATATATATATATATATATAAACATTTAACACAATGTTTGGATATATTTGTCTGTGTGTGTGTCGGTCACTCACTGCCCCTCAGGTTGTGGCATGTTTGTACATATTTAGCAGCAAGATAAGTTTTGTCTCCTTCTCCCAGGAGAAAGTTTAATTTAGAAATTTCATTCAGGTCTTTGAAATTTGGGATTACATAGTTAAATTTGTTAAAGTAAAGGTTCCTTGTGTCTTTGAACGCTTCACATTGTAGGAGAAAGTGCATCTCTGTCTCAACCTCACCTGTCAAACAGTGATCACACGTTCTGTTTTCTTTTGGTTGCCATGATTTTTTTGTGTCTTCCTGTTTCAATTGCCAATTTGTGATCACTGAGCCTGTACCTGGTTAGGAACCTGTACCTTCTCTTGGTCTCAATACACACTGGTCTTAGTCTCAACCCCTCAAAGTCTTTGTCTTGTCTTGGTCTCAACACACACTGGTCTTGATCTCAACCTCTCAAGTCTTGGTCTTGTCTTGGTCTCAACACACACTGGTCTTAGTCTTGACTCGATCTCGGTCTCTTGACTACAACACTATTGTAAAGAAGCAATCAAATACAAATAACAAATATCAAGCAGTACAGACTCACTCCACACAATGTACAACATGGAGATTTACTTAAAGTACATCAAAACTCATATTTTATTTTATGTATAGCAATACAATTTACATATTAAATAACACTATAATAGAATGCTTTGATATAGCTTTTAACAAAAGAAAAAGAAAAAGAGAAAAAACAAACAAACAAAAAAAAAAAACAAGAGAAAAAATTCCATTGTGTGTTATTCCAGATTACAAAAAGAGGATATGATGGTGACACCCACCTGCTTTGTATGGGGGAATTATTCTTACAAGAGCTATTCTATTGCACTTCTGGACAATGAAACAGATTTTGTTTAGATTCAAAGTGGGGAAAACAGAGAAACACCACAATCACTGCCTTAGTATGATTGTTGCGAGTGTGTTTGGAATATGATGTCAGCCACCTTCTAAAGGATCTGGGGACATTTTGTGTTAACCATCAATATGAGAACTAAACACAAAACTAAAAACAAATAAAGTTGATTTATATGAAAATATAAAGTTTGCGACTATACTGTATGCCAGGATACAAAGCTTTCAGAGAGCGATGGGTTAGTGAAGCAACAAAAGATATGTACATGATAATGTAAATATATTTGCAAATGCAACCCACAAATAATGCTAGGGCAAGAAAAGGGAAAAAAGGGGACACCACAGGACATAAAGGTAAGAAAAGATTTAGAAACGCAGCTTGTCAGCTCCAATGACCTTACGTGATGTACGGGCAGAGTCAGAATATTACCCCAAATGTTGGAGAGATATGACTTCATTTTTCGGCCTCCATCTTTGGAGAAACAAGACATTAACAGAATAAACACCTTCAATGTTGGTCTTCTCCATTTGAACAGCATAACGTTTTCAATCTTTCTAAAGCATTTCAAAAGACAAACAAAAATTCAACAGCTTTCTTCTTTAAAAGAAACAAGTAAAAGTATACATTCTCATTCAATTGCAACATAAAAAACAAACAAAAATAAAGGTGACCAGTGAAACAAACATTTTTAGTGGAACAATTTTGACAAAGACAAACTAGAAAGAGAAGAAAAAAAACAACTACATAAAACATTATTTTGCCTGTGGAATCATCCTTTTTCCAGACACTTCCAAAAACATTCTTTTTAAAACTGCTTTACCCAACAATAAAAATAAAAAACTTTCCCACGTGTTTCTTGAATGTCAGTTTAGTCTTTGGTAAAAATTAATGAATCACGGGTCCCCTGTTTTTTTAAAGACTGATTCTAATGTTACTTTAGCAAGGCCTTTGTGCTGTATATGGCATGAGAGAACAGTTTATGATATTACAGTAACCGTGTTTCCTAGCATATCTGAGGATCTTCGATACTGTAAGAAGTCTGTTTACTGAAGAAATGTTTAGACAGAGTCTACAGGTTTCTAGTAAAACCAGCCAATACCAAACACAACACACACCTATATCACACACACATACACACACCTGCCGAGGTGAAATGAGACTGTACAGAAGGCATCGAGAGACTTGTATACATTATTCTCAAAGTGATGGGATGGTTTGTGACAGAGAACTATTTAAAAAAAAAGGGTCAAAGTAGAGCAGTATAAAATTACAAAATGAAGTGGGCAAATAACAGAATGAACTCCTACATTATGAGTCCATAGGTAATGCGTCACATGATATCATTACCTGTCCGGTTGCACTCAAGTGACACAAGTAGCAGCTTGCAGCATAAAGCAATGGTGAAATCAAACCAGCAGGGGGTGCTAGAGAAGTCATGAGCTCTGGGGGTCCTTCAACCGAGCGCACTGACTGTGACGGTTAACATTTACAAAAGCACAAGTTATCATGATATACCATATATTCATATATATTAAAAGCAGAATATGAATCATACAAAAGTTCACAGTAGCTGTTTTAATACCACCTTTTCGAAAGTAAATATGGGTCTAACTAGAAGCATAATGAATAGATCTACTATGGGTGCGAAAGCAAATAAACAAACCAAAACTAACAGTCCATATTACTCATATGATGTTTCATCTGTGAATCTGACGTTTTGTGGTGAGTCTTCGCAAGTTGGACGTGGGATTAATCTCTTTTTCCAGCTTCTGAGGTGTGCGTGGAAAACGTTTTCCGTCTGTGGCGGTCATTATCGCAAGCTTCGGAGAGCAGCTTTATTATGGAATGTCAAAACAAGGGCGTGACAGTGAGAGCTCAAGTGAGCGAGAGAGACTGACTGTGGTTGAGATGGTAGAGTAGGCAGTAACACTGATAGTTTCATAGTGCAAACTAGACAGAACTGTGTTTCATTTTGTTTTGTTTGTCGTGAACTCAAAAAACGTCGGTGCAAATGTTCAGTAGGATAACATTAAGACATAAAATGGCGAAAAAATAAATATCAAAAACTTTTTATCAGTGTAAAAAAGTAATCAGGTTATTCTTTTAACCAAGAGTTCTGGCAAAAAAGGCCTCAGAAAAAGTCTGTCATAGTCCTTGAAGTTTTACAAAGTTAGATTAAGTGCCTCTTCGGGGGCTTTAGACGAGGGACTCCATGCTTTCAGCCGGGTCCGATTCGTCAGACATGGCCATACTGCCGTTTCTGTCCAGGGACATGGGGCTGGATCCGTTCTCTTTCGTGCTTATCAGACTGAGCATAGCTTTGTAAAGGTACTGGTACTGTTCCTGAAAAACAGAGGGAGACATAAAACATGACTATAGAAAGAGGCATAGAGGGAAGTTTTGGAGAAAATTAATGTTTCCTTTAGAAAATTAGATTATGACATTTTCTGAAAGCAATAAACAAAACAAAAAAGTGATGCCTGATTTGACTAGGATGTTCTCTATGGAACTCTGGTCTGTAGCAAGCGTGCCACACAAGCCCTGAAAAGTGAAGCCAAAGCGTCTCGATCGTCCCCCGGTGACCGGTCCTAGTATAGCTCATAAACCCAAGCTCCCATGTTATTCAACCATTGAGACCAACTAAACAATTAAATTACACTTCACATATCTTTTTTCCAAAGATAGTTTCTGTCATTTACTGTAGTTTTCATCACGCTTATGTAATTTCAAGTGTTTGTTTTTAAAATAAGTTAGTTTTCAGTTAGTTATTTGATGCTATAAAAACGGCGCTGTGGCGTACATGATTGACAGCTGTGATTGACAGGTTCTCTGAGCAAAGTAGTCACTGAAGCAACAACAGACTTTTTTTCGGGATCTTTGGAGGACTGAGGAGATTGGAGCTTTAAATTTAATATCTAAATTTCCATAATTAATTATTTCACACCGACATAATGGGTTGTTCTGCAGCAGAGGCGCGTGCTTGCGATTGATTCAGCGAGAGTGAGGGCGGGACGTTGATTTCGCGGCTTTACTTCTTGCTCACTACTGCGCATGTCTGGTCCCGAAATCGTAACTGCGCAGACTCAAGTCCCAAGATGTCAGCGCCATATCGGCACAATGGCGGCTTCACTTCTCGCCAATGGAAGAGAACAAAGGGGCGTCGTCCATCTTTTTTTACAGTCTATGGTCTGTAGACATGGCTCTGCTCCCTCCTTACACCTCCAGTCCAGTAGGTGGCAGAAACGCAACTTTTATGTTTGTGCATAGAAATGTCAGAAGAAGCAGGAGAACATTTCCGTCACTTACTGGACTGGAGTGTGAAGTGCTGAATGGTATACGAGGGATAACAGTTTTACTGTTAAAATGGATTAAATAATACGATCCCGTGCATAACTTCCAGAAGAAAAAATTGATATTGTGGCCACAAATTAAGAATTTGTTCCCATGATTAAATCGTGGCCATGTTCCCTTTTTTTAGACAACATTGTACTAATTCATTCTAATTCAAGAACGAATGAATACGCTGTGGGAATTCATTTTTTGGACACATTTTACTAACTTCTTGTAATTCGTGAATTAATAAGTCGTGTGAATGTATTTGTGGCCACATTTTATTCATCTGTTCCCTCGGTTTAGCCGAATTGTGACCACGTTGTACGGCTTGTTGCAATTTGGGAACAAATTAATATGTTGTGCGAAGAAATTAGTGGCAACATTTTATTAATTTGTTTAGAAACAAATTAATAAAATGTTGCTACTAATTTGTTTCCAAAACGTTTCCCCCCCATCCCCCCAAACTGCAATAAATATAGTACAACGTTGCATGAATTCGTTCTAATTTGGGAATTAAGTCGTGGGAATGAATTTAAGGCTACATTTTATTAATCCGTTTCCTTGTTTTAGTTAAATCGTGGCCACGTTGTAATACTTTGTTCTAATTTGGGAACAAATGAATTAGTCATGGATCAAATCCTGTTTTTTTTCTCGGCATGTTATGTATGGGGCTCTGTAAAATAATGCTTGCTGATCAATTTCGTTTTGGTAAAAATTGTAATGCCTTATTAAGCATTAAAGTGAGTATCAATTTACTGGCAAATTAAATTCACCCAGCCAGAGGTTCCTTTTGTATTCTGTAGAAGAAATAAAGTCATAAAGGTTTGAGGGTGAGTGTGTGTGTGTGAAGTAAACCTTTAAATATGACCAGTATAAATACATAAAGCTCAATATAAACGCTTACAATGTCGGTAAAGACCCCTGGTCTCATGAGGTTGATCATCTTGGCCACCTGATAGACCCCCACAGCTCCTTCACTCTCCAGCTGCTGTGACAGTGTGGTGAGAGCACATAACATCCCAGCAGACACTGCACCAAACCTGTGCACACACAAACATTTAGATCATAATATATAAACATAAATGTTGTGCAACCCATTTCACCTCTTAGGGTGTACTCACACTAGGCACTTTTGTTTTGAAGAAAACATGAGGAAAAGCGCTTTGGCTAATAGACTGTCTAATAGATTTATCACTTATGCAGCACAGCCATTTTCACTTGAAGATTATTATGAGGGCAACTGACGTTGATGGAAATTTTAGCAGCTTTACTCACTAACTACAATTCATTTTCATCAATGAGGTGAAAACAGACCAGTTATAAACCTAAATTTACTCCAATTGAAAAGTGTACTATCCAAGTAGTAATAGAAGATGTTTGCTGTCGTAATGATAACAGTAGTGGACACAGAAGAGTAGTAGCTGTTTCGTGCTCTACATTTATATTTATATTTATGCATTTGGCAGACGCACACATTTACATTCTTATCAGTTCTTTCTTTCCCTGGGAATAGAACCCATGACTTTGGCGTTACAAGTGCCAGCGCTCTACTGTTTGAGCGACAGTCTGTACATCACACTACATGCGTACTGCACCCGAGCCCAATCGGGCCGTGCCTGAGACCACCTCTTTAAGCGGGCCAGGGCGATCACATGGACCATGTGAAACCATGAAAATGAACCAGACTTTAGGGGTCAAACGTCCTCCAGCACGGTTCAGATCGCCTAGTGTGAGTAAAGCCTTAAAATGTGTCATGCCAAGTTTAAAGAATATTAAACAAGAAATGAAGTGTAGGGCAGGACTTTTATTTCTATTATTGTTTCATTGAGAATTGACTGGAACATGACATGTTGTGTCTATGTGACAAGAAGTTAAAGGATGAGGCTAAAAATGTGGGATTGGTGATGTCAGTCAGGGTTTTTTAGTATTATTTATATACTACTATTACAGTATTTATTAATAGTTAAATTAGCTTTTATTTTTATATTTTCAGTTTTCATTCAATCAATTTGAGTTTGTTTAGTAATTTTGTTATATGCATTTGCCATTTGTATTATTTTAAATATTTTATTTAGGTTTCATTTATTTTTATTTCAGTTATAAATTTTAAAGCTTTTACTTAAACATATTAATTTAAGTTAGTTACCGAAGCAGCATTTCTAATTTTTGTCTTTTGTCTTCTAAGTTTTTCAAGTTTTTAATCTAATATATATATATATAAAATCATGCAAAATATGACCAAGAATGTGCATGAGGACATTTTTGTTATAACTTTAAGACCTTTATGTTCTCATGAAACTAAAGTGTAGTGTAGTATTTATTCATTTAATAAAAAATAAAATTCTTTAAAAAAGAAATAAATTCAACCAAGCATCTAAATAAATAAATTGAATAATAATAATAAAATAAATACATAATTAAAACAAATAAATATAACCATAACCATATTTACATACAAACAGTGTAATTTATTCATTACAATTCACCAAATTCCAAAGTTCTAGTTTCCTAGATTCTAGTTATAGATTCCTTTTTATAGATCATGGTACAGGCCATTTACTGTCTCATTTCATCTTATGTTATTGCTTCTCTCTCTGACGGCAGTGCAAAGTCTCCCACCATAAACACTATATTTAAGTCTATGGGAATCGAATCCATTATGGTTTCTATTGTTTGACACACTAAGGTGCTGTGATCCAATTAGCTCTAACGAGTATTCCTTAATTTCAACAGACATCACTTTGCAACAAAACGACTAACAATGGCCCCTTCATGTTTATTCATTATGTTAATGTGGTTAGCTTGCCTCATCTGATAAACATGGCGGACTAATTGAGCTTTTCAAAATGTGTAATGTTACTATGGTATCACCCTAAGAGCTTTCCAAAAGATGGCAGTCTTAATTAGCGTTGCGTTCATTAGCGGTGAAGATATGCTAGTCAAATGCTCCTCCTGCAGAAGCTGTTGACAGAAGCAAAGATCTGGCTCTCCTGTGGAGTTATTTCTGCGCTCACCGTCTCCCTGGTGTTTGACAGAGAGCTACTTCTGGCTTGAAGGAATGTGAACTCTTTGTAGTCTCGAAACGGAAGGCCTTTCGTTTCCACTCAGTGAAAATTGAGTCTGTCTCCGTCAAATTTCTAGAAGGAGCTGAACATGAAGGATGGCCAAAAAAAGCTGACGCATCAAAAGAGAATGTTTGAGAATTTATAAGGCTGATTTTGACTGAATTTGCTTATGTCTGCTAGCTACAAAAAGTATGTATTATGTTGGCGATGTTAAGTGCATACATATGAAGCAAGTCACAAAACATGAAACTTTTTTGTAGTATGTTCAATTTCTGAAATGCTATAATACTATATCAGATAGTTAGTATGCAAATGTTTCTCTCACTCCAACCCCTAAAGCCAGAGGCAGTTATCAGGCTTATATAGGTTTTCTAAGACAAACTGTAAATTAAAAGAGGCAAATCTTGATTAAAAGAGCATTACTTACTCATCATGCACTATAGTGGGTCCATCTCTGGTCATGGCCTCTTCTTTGATGACATTGATGAGCTCAAAGGTGCTGCTAATGGGAGCGTCAGGGTTTGGCCATTTTGGGCACTGAAAATGACGAACTTCTAAAACATAATCATCCTAAAGAGAGAAAGGAAGAGAGTGATTGTTTCAAAAAATCAAAACAAAAAAAAGTACCACCATTTCCACAAAAAATATTAAGTAGCATAACTGTTTTCAACATGGATAATAATAATAAATGTTTCTTGAAAAACTAATTATTTTCAGACACTGAAGCTTTGCCATCACAGAAATAAATTACATTCTTACATATATCAAAAAGGAAACAATATTTCACAATTACTGTATGCACTGTATTTTTGATTCAATAAATGCAGCCTTGTTGAGCATAATAGGTATTAAGATGCGTTTTGGTTGATCGGATCACAAGTGGACGACGCTAAATACAGGTGTAAACGGGGTCTAAAACGTTTTGAGCTTGTCCACTTTCGACCATTTCCAGAGGTAGTCGAAAACGCATCTGACCGGATTGCTTTCGTAGAGTGAACGCTGATGTGGTCAAATGTGTTCAAACAGCCACAGAAGTCCACAGAAGAATTATTGCGTAAACATTACAGGAAGAGTGCTAGCCAGACGGGATTTCAACTTTGTTGGCTGAAGACCCAAGTTTGGTTTGAAGATGAAAATGTACCAAGCACAATGTTCTCTCAGCATTCCTGATTTCTAACACACACTCACAGCGTTCGGCTGATCTTGATGTTGTCAGAGCAGAAACAAAAGCTGAGGCTCTCCGTATGTTTTTCCGTTGCCTCCGGGCACGTTCAAATGTAAATTGCACAAGCTTTTTTTGTCCATTAGATCGAAAGATCTGAAAAAAAACCATACATTTACCCGCTCAAAGACCATCCCCTCGAAGAAATCAGGACAGAAGTGTTTGAAAGTGGACAAAAGAGACGGATTGAAACACCAGGTGTGAACGTGAATGAGTCTCCCTCGTCTACCTGTGATCCGATCGACCAAAACGCATCTTAATAGCAGGTGTAAACAGGGCCATAGACTTTCTTCAAAAACATTAAACAATCTTACCCACACAAAACATAGAAAGGTAGTGCATACTAATAATTATTTAATATCAATTATAGTTCAATATAATTAGCTAATTAATGATATTATAACAATATTTATAATAAATATTATAAATTAATTATATACAGTAACATAATATTACATGAAATACATTCAATTATTATTTATATATTCTACACAGTTTCAATCCACATCTTTTCCTCCAAAGACAGACCTGTGTGGCCTCCAGGATGAAGTCATGAATGATGATTTGCTCTTCATTGGAGAGACAGAGTCTGTCTTTACTGATAAGAGTGACTGTAAACGCCTCGCAGTTCATGGCTTCCTCTCGACTCGGCCAATACACAAACTCATCCTCCGCCTGCGGGAACAAACGTGAGTGAGCATCAACACAGAGTAATCACAGACTTTCAGTAAGACTAATGCTCTTACAACCAATAGCCATAATTCACCGCTCACAATAAGACATCAGCTGACCTTGAGGAGCACAGTCTATAACATTAACTTGAGCTTCCCTCCTTAGAGGCAGGACATCACTCAAGGCAACGGGAACTCTACAGATGGTCTTGAATACCCACCAGGCCCTGGTTGTCTGGTAACATGACGATGATTTGAGCATTGTGGTCCCAGATCATCCTCCAGAAATCTTTAGTGGTGTGAGGCAAGGGATGCTGGGTAATGATGAACTCATTGCTCCGGTAGTAGCCCTAGTAGTAGTAAGAAAACGTTCAAAAAACAAAAGGACCAATCAATTATTTTGGCTTTCAGTATACAGCAGGCAGTATACAACATTTAGTTAGTTCATTTCAGTCACTTAAATAATACCCTTAGGGCTTAGGATATCACTTAGTAGTAGTTAAAAATGCTTATTTACAATGTGAAGTTTGCATTTGATTCCCTAATGCCTGTTTTCTCATTGTCCTGTCATCTTTAAGCCATGTACTGTATAAACCCTTTTCTGTGTACCATTTGAAAAAAAGTTTTGTGCACAGGTGCTGTGAAACTAACATAACATCAAATGTTCATTCTTACAACTGTGAAACAGATCAGTTTTTCCCAGAACACTGAGTGCTAATTTGAAATCCAGTACAGGTTAATGTTTAACTGTAGTGGGGGTGTTGAGTACTCACCATTATATAAGATGCATTGATGTAATCAGTTCCTTTCATTCCAGGCAACGGTGCGAGACCAACACGTGCTCTTTCCGCTGAGAGGGACAAAAAACAGCCAATCAGGATGCAGAATAAGAGAGCAGGTCAGGGATGTGATCTCATTAGCTCAAACAGTGCTATAGCACAGGTTTGAAATATGTGTTGCAATTTGGATACTAGAATATTAGTAAAGATAATTATCATAAAGGGCCAAGGTATGAGAAAAATAATTAAAAAAGAAAAGAAAATGGCCACAGTACACACACAATAAGCAATATGCAATTAATCAATTGGATGTACAATTACATTCAGGTGGCAACAGATGCTTTAATGCTAATAATCCTTAATTGTCTTACATATTTTAGTTTATGTTACTCACATGGGACAACAGAAGAGTTACGGTTCTTCTCTTTGTTGCATTCTTTCTGAGCACTGAAGCACTCCACAAATCTTGCATTGCACTGAGTCACTAACTGTACATAAAGGAAAAATAATATTTTATTTTACTTTATTTCAAAGTAGCACGAATACATCACATAAGACAAAGCCAACCTTTAGAATTCAACAGGAAGGGAATATGTCCAGTTGCAGTCTATGTACCACAAACTGTTTATTTCAGGGCTCAATAAACAAAAAACACACAACGAAACAAAAAAAAAACAACACTTTTATTTTGAACAAAATAAAAGATTTAGTTAAAAACAACACAAAACAAACAAAACAAAAGATTCATGACATTAAAGTACTGCAATTCCAATCTTTGGAACTCAACAGGAAGGAAATAGGCCCCGCAGTTGTAGCCTACCAAAGAAAACACCATGAGGATTTATATGCAGGTTTTAAAGCCGTACCAAACAGAACCATAAAAAGTGAGAATTTCAAGGCTCAATAAAACATTTTATAAACTCATGAAACTCAAGCAGACCACATATCACACATTTTACCCACACAGAACCTGTCAGGCTTGGGCTATAAGTCACAGTGTGCAAACCAGGTATGAAATGATAAAGTATTAAGCGATAAAAGTGAACCAATTTCATTCAAAATTCTTCTCCGCATAAATGTGCATTAAAAATATCTTCTGATATGCTAAAAATGAATCGCGCATAGCAGTTCTGCAATCAGCTTGGACGGAAATTGCTTGTCAAAATGACTTTGCATAAGGAAAGAGATAGCCCCCACCTTGAACTGTTTCTCTAGTCGTGTTTTGGCCCCAGGGCCCGGCGTCAGGATGTTGTTAACGTAACTGTGCAGCTGACTGGAGGGCACCTCTGTTTCCTTACCAAGAATGGCTTCCATCAAGGCATCGTGGATGAAGATATACTGCTCCTAAACACACAGAGACAGACACACAAAACAGCAGAGAGCTTAAGAGACATGCTAGATGACACAAACAAACAGGACAGATTTGGACTGGTGACTCACTTCCGTTTGGACCAGGTAGTTTCTCTGAGTTCGTATATGTTTGAGGAAACCCAGCACATTGACTGAGCCTTTATCCTTCAGCTGTTGTAGCATGCTGTCAATCACAATGTAAGTTCCTGTCCTGCCCACACCAGCGCTGAGGAAAACACATTAATAACATGTACAACTGCTCTCTTTAGCCATTAAATGAGCCAGTGGAAGTGTGTGTGTGTGTGTGTGTGTATTACCTGCAGTGTACAAGCATGGGGCCCATCTCTGGAGTCTGTGCGGCAGAGGACTTCCTGACGAAGGTGAGCACAGGTAACGTGTACTCAGGGACACCCATATCCGGCCACTGAGTGTAGTGATACTGCAGAACCGTTCTCTCACTCTGACGGCCCTTGGTGTTACCCTTCTGACCCTGCAAACATAAACAGACCAAAGTCTCATAACCACACATGACTCTTCAACATAAAAGGACAAAGAAGAAGAACACAGACGTCTGCTGTTTTTGAAATAAAACAAAACGAGAAACAAAACAAATCGAGATACAAAAAGCAAAACAAAACAAAAAACAAAGCAAAACAATAAACAAAGTATAAACAAACAAACAAAGCAAAGTAAAACAAAACAAAGCAAAAAACAAACAACCTCCCCCCCAGGATACATTCTAAACTGACAATGCATTTCATATTTACTAATCAAAGTCTTAATATATTTGCAACACTGACCCATTTATTACGATTTTTTTTTTTTACTATATTTTTGAGGATATTTTCAGACACTTGGCCCTGGCAAGTAGCGAAAAAAGAATGCTTTTGCGCAATTGTATCTGACAGTCATTAAACCCAAACACCCGATTAATAGCTAACTTCAAATAACCCTTACTTGACATTCAAACTTGCAGCACTGATGTGTGATACTATTGTACAGAAGCCTGTCAGCTTTTTTAAAACCATACATTACCATACATGAATTTTTCCTTGTCGAATAAAAAAGTTGGCACCTAAACTCAAATCTAACAGGCTGCTATAAAAAGAGCCACCGGTGGCCTTGGTGTGGCTCTGCGTATTTTGAAAGAGATTTACAGAGAAAGCAGATCACTCTCACTGACGCTGTGAAGGCCAGGACCTCGCATAAGCTCCTTAAGACTTTTCTCTCTGGCTTTTAATGCTCAACCGTGCCACAATCCTTCACACAGGCAAAGGAAAGCAGGTCAAACCATGCATAATTACTTTATGGATCATTCTATTAAATGAGTGCCTTTTCCAGTTTGATGAGGTGATTTTAAAATGGATGTTTATAAAACTGTATCTATCTGAATAATAAACAAAGATTGTTTTTAAGTGTTAATAAATGGAATTGTGTAACAGATATTTAACAAGCAAAGCAAACAGGAACCAAGGAACACAAAGGGCAGGAACACAACAAACAACTGACAACCCAACACAGCAAACACTGGGGCGTATATACACAGGGACCTAGATCAACAAGACACAGGTGAAAACAATGAGGGACTAATATGGGGAACCCAAAAGAAACAGTTTATCAAACTATATATCAAACACTAAATACATAAAAGTCCAAAGAAGAAGTGATATGACACATTGTACCATCTCAAGCTAAATGTATTTTAATTGAGAACTTTGGACTCCTCATGAAGGAAAAACAAATCAAAACAGGGTAACAGGATTGACAGTTTAATTTAACACACATTTAAGAAACAAGTCTTGTGGTCAAACTTGTGAAACTATAAGGTGCTTCATAGATACTAAATCATGGTAACAAGGTTTTCAGTGTTTAAATGTAAGGGTAGGCAACGTTTTTCATGAAAACTTTTTGTTATACTGGCTGAAACTCACAACCTGATAGCAACCAATAATGGAAGTGGTCTAAATATAAAAAAAAACAAAAAAACATATATCTTCTGTGGAAGTCTCGGGACCAAAACATTTTCTTCTAATCATTGCGTTCGGTTAAAAAAGAAATAAATACAAATAATTTACGTATATTGCGTTAGACTAAACTGTGAAGGGTCACAGCACTTGCATATTGTTGTCCTGTTGTTAGTTTAACTGCTTCTATTGCTCTCATCATTTGTAAGTCACTTTGGATAAAAGCGTCTGCTAAATGACTAAATGTAAGTGTAATGTAAATGTACCTGCCTGTCAAACCTATGCATTTCCATTTCAATTGAGTATTTGCTAATAGAACAAGGAGAGGTTGGAAATACATGGCCGGGGAAAGGTAAAAAAAAATAATAAACAAATACTGGCTTTTTGTTCATGCATTTCAAAAATTGTCTATATTAACCAAAGGTTATTTTTTAACACATACGTAGTAAATAATGGCACCCAGTTTGTTGAATGATCCATTTTCATTGTGTTTTTTGGTTTAAGAAGCGTGAGAAAGGGAGGCGAATAAAAAAATGGTTACCTTCTTTACTTTGGTGTTTCTGATAGTGAAGATGCGGAGTGTGTAGCACGCCATAACTTTGGTTCTCTTCAGCGTCACCACAATATTACCATATTCCTCACTGTTCTCTGTCGGCCAATACTGGTCGCATTTTCTCTGTGAGATGCACACAAAAAGGGGATAAGTTTAAAGAGGCCATATGAAACGAATGATTGTTCGATGATTCAGAAATTGTAATGGTTGTCATAACTCACTCTGCCTTTCTCCACCAGGTTAGTGATCATGACTATAACGCCAGTGTTCTGTTCCCACACCATCCGCCAGAAGTCTTCAAACGTGGATTTGAGAGGACCCTGAGCTGCGACGTAGGCCTTGGGTTTATTGTAGCCCTGTAGAGGAGAGAGATACAGAAATATACATCACACACGGTCAAGTTATTATTCATACTGAAGCCCTCACATCTGCAGACATCACTCACATCCACATAGTTGGCATTGATGTAGTCACTGTGTTTGGAGTCTTTGCCTGCCAGAGGCCTGAGCTTCACTCGACTGTGGTCGTCTGGAGGAAGAAAGAGAGATGGACAGTGAGAGACACGTCTGATGTCTGACCTACAGTCTGAGACCACAATCAAAATCGCATTCAAACATGCAAACAAAAACAAAACTGTGGAAACAATATGACAAAATATTGCCTCCACTGAAGCACAAAATGCTCACTTGAAACATTCTCAAAATATGTAGGATAACAAGATCATCGTTTTTGTTTTTACAAAATTGTGGAGTTCTTTATGAATTTATATATAAATTTTGAATTCATGCAGCTCATAAAGCAAAGGAGGACAAACCTAATGCTGGAAATTTACAGTGTTGTTCAAACGTTTGGCAAGATTTCATTTTATGTTTTTTAAAGAAATCTCTTAAGTTTATCAAGGCTGCATTTATTTGATCAAAAGCACAGTAAAAAAACAATAATATTTTGACATATTATTACAATTTAAAATGTATTTATTCTTGTGATGCAAAGCTGAATTTTTCAGCATCATTAATCCAGTCTTCAGTGTCACATGATCCTTCAGAAATCATTATAATATGCTGATTTACTGCTCAAGATACATTTATTATTATTATTATTATCAATATTGAAAAGAGTTGTGCTGCTTTATATTTCTGTGGAAACCGTGAAATCATTTTTTTCAGGATTCTTTGATGAATTGAAAGTTCCAAAGAACAACATTGATTTGATACAGAAATCTTTTGTAACATTATAAATGTCTTAACTGCCATTTTAGATCAAATGAATGCATCCCTGCTATAATATAATTTGTAAGGAAAAAAAGGAGAGATAAAAATAGAATCATTTTCACAGGGGGTCTCAGGCTTTTGGGTCTCAGACTACCATATGTGTGCATTTAATGTGAGACTCACAGGCTATGATGTTGATGTATCTGTTTTTGTGCTTGTTGTCAGGATGATTGGAGTGTTCTGATGTGATCTTCATATCTGCTGTGCAGCGCTGCACTTCCTATAACACACACACAAAGACACCATACATTTTATTTTACATTTTTTTCATCATACAAAAAACTATTTTTCATACACATAACATTTACAGAGCAGGAAAGAAAGAAATGTAATTTTCCCCAATACTCAAACCAAGTGGCATCTCCAAACAAAAGACCCTTTAAGCTTTTTCTTTTTTTTTTAAACAAAAAAATAGATTTTCAGTGATCCTCAAGTTCACATCGATGTACAAGCAGAGTTACCACCGGTGTAGTTTACATTTACATTTATTCACTCATCAAATGCTTAACAAGTGATTCATCTAATAGCATTGATGTAGATGACGCAGTTCATCACATTAATTACTACATGAACCAAAAAGTGATCAAATACTTTTTGGATTAATTTTGAACTGAATATATAATATATATATTATATAAATAGTTTTTATAATTAGCTTTTACAGTTTGTTCTCTAATTATTGTATATTCATACATTGTTGCATGTGACATACAATTCCTGTGCATTTACACAAATTCTCTGTAGTTTGCCGGTATCATGTACAGCAGGTTCAGCACTGCTAACATCCCGAGGCTGTTAACAGATCTCTCAGTAAACACACAAAGACATGACGCAGTTTTTTAACAACAAAAACGTTGTAGCATTTAAGTGACGTACCAGGAAACAAGAATTGGCAGCGTGTGCATTAGTTTGTATTGCGTTTGGAGGGTGTGTGTATACGGTTGTTTTAAACCACAAGATGTTTGAAAATCTGCTAGGGGCTGTTTTCAATGACTCTCTCATCTGCACACACACACACACACACACACACGGTTTCTGGTTACCTGCACCTGAACTAACCCCGCTCACATTCTGAGAAGAGCTGCTACTTCACACAAGGTCACAGGATAAAGTCAGCATGTGAGGATGGTCCACCACTGTCAATTCTATTCATGTGACCTGTGATGTCATATGTGATGCTGGTGTTTTTTTCTTTAAAGTCAGCATGAACAACCCATTAACTAACCCATTTTACTTCCTTCAGTGAAAAAGTATTCAAAAAGAAAACAGTTACATTGGGAATTGATTGGATGATGAAAAGTGTGCTTTCCATGATCTGAATGCAAAACACGTAAACATGAAGCCTGATGGGAAATGAGACGATGAACGAGGAGGCTGAAAGTCAAGTCCCACAGGAGAACATCTCAATGTACAGTTTCTCAATGGTTAACATGAAGAGAACATCAAGACAACAGAGAAGTTTTTTTTATTGACCAAATGTTCATGTCCATGCTAAACTGTACAATTCAGTGTCAAGAAATTAATGTAATGTTATCTTAGTAAATATCAAATATTTGTTTATTATTTGTTTGATGTCTGTGAATAAATGTCCTATTTGAAAAACTCTAGAATGGGTTAAAGTCATTTCTATTTGGAATAATTGAATCAGTGTCTGGTGCTGAGGGGTTACTGTGGTACAGTGATAGGTATGATCTAGGAAATCTTACATCTTAATGAACAAATTCAATCTTACATATTAATTCAATCCTCCACATGATGATGATGTGCTTGGATTATTTGTATTAATTAAGCAAAAGATCTAGAACTAGACATTGTTTGTATAGTATTGATTATTGACGTCCATCCATCCATCTTCCGTTTATTAACATTATAAAGTGCACCTCAATGAATATTTAAAAATAATAAAATCCATGACCCCTTTAAAAATGTACATTTTGGAAGTTTCTGAGAATGGTTTGGGAACTAAACATTGTCAGCTTATTCATTATGTGCTATTTACTATTCCATTAACACTGACCAGAATAAAATTAAGTTGTTTTTTGTTGCTAAGACATTTGAAAGGCTGTATTACCTACAACAATAATTTCTGTGCAGTTATTATGTTGTTAGGCTATTACATTATTTGGTAATTCTATCTTAGTAAAAACATCAATTAAATAATAACATCTTAAAAGAGTTGATATTATCATAAAACAGGGTTGAGGAACCAATCACATTTTTATAAAAGTTAAAATGATTGATTTTATGATGTCTTTAAAGAATCTTACAGCATTAAAACAAAATAAATCACACAAAACTACAATAAAACTACAAAAGGAAATAAGCATGTCCTCCACTGTTTTTCTCAGACTCTGCCTTCCTCTCTGGTGTTCTCCATTCACTCCTCTCTCGTTTTCAGCGGAATGCCAAACTTCTCCAAGTCTCCTCTTCCTTTTTTCCCTTTGAGTCAGTTTTCTCCCCCCTCCCCCCTCTTACCCCCTCATGCCCGGGCCGCATATAATCCCTGTGCCTGTCCAGGCCAAGCGAAGCCCCTCCTGTCCTCCCTGGCTCTCATGATCACTCATGATCACTGCCACCCCAGCCACTGCTTCTTGTTTCGGCCCCAGTTGCACAAAGCCACTTGTCAGGGGCCTGGGGGCTCCGTCCAAAGGGGGTTTTGGCTCAGCTGTCCTCCCTCTTCTTCTCTGCTCGAGTAGTGGAGGCGAGAGAGGAACCACAGAGGAATCCATTGAGAGGAAACAGCACCAGAAACCCCCCTGGAACCACTTCCCAATGTCCATCAAGCCCACATGAGCGCAGGCACACACTCTCTGAGGAACAAAGGGGCCAAGTGAGGCCCTCAGAGGAACCTTAGTGACCCACACACCTCCCCTTCTCTCCTCCACTCATTCCCTTCTCCGAACGAGGGAAAGTATAGACCTACTTTGAAACTAAATTCAAAGATTTTCCTTTCCATTTTGACAAACACAACAGACATAAGCTACATTCACACAGTGTTCTGGACTGACAACTGTATTTACTAACAGGTGCGTGGCAAAAACAATAGGGCTGTCATTCAATTCAAAGTTTTCTTTGATATTTTGATTAATTAAAGAACTATATTTTGAACAATTAAGGTAGCAAAATTGAGTTGTCACGTAAATACAAAAACGTGAGAAATGGACAAATGTCCATGCGAACTGACTAAAAAACGAGCAGCTGGCTATTTGTAATTTATAATTTTTTTTCCAACCTAATAAAACGTCTCGGTTACGCATGTAACCCTCGTTCCCTGAGTAGGGAACGGAGACGTTACGTCGGATGACGGAGAATGGGGGGTTCGCCTAGAAAGCCTATCGACTTCGAGTATTACAAAACGAGCCTATGGCAATGAAATGCCATGGGTCTGCGGAATTTGCATAGCGTATCTCCGCCCCACCGCGTGGGTATAAAAGGAGAGACGCCGGCAAAGGCAGATCATGTCTTCGTTGAGGAGCCGAGACTGAACTCAGGCGTCTGCCCAGCGGTACAGCGGAAGTGGCCGGGAGACGTAACGTCTCCGTTCCCTACTCAGGGAACGAGGGTTACATACGTAACCGAGACGTTCCCTTTCGTAGTCACTCCGAGTTACGTCGGATGACGGAGAATGGGGGTTCCCGTATAATCACGCCACCTTCACAGCTGTCTTCCAGTGCCCTGCGAAAGTCTGATCCCCCTGTCGTGATACTGGCACGGACGAAGGAGTCCTACTTAACACAGGAATACCAAGGTACACTGGGGAGCATATCTCAGAGGAAATATGCAACAGAATGCCTACCCGTAGGGAGGACTTAGGAACACACATATGGCCGGAGGGCTGCATATGGAGGAACACTGGAGTGACCAGCCCGTGGGGTGGCAACTTTCAACTCCAGGGGTGGCAAGGTGGCTTGCCGAGGGAAAGACACACGCTCAGGGAGGCTTACAGTGGAAATACACATGTGGGGGTTACTCAAGGGAGGAACCATGCACACGGAGGCACCTAGCCGACGCACAGACACTGGCGGTAGCGTCAACAGTGCTGGAGGAACTCAAGGCTTCAGAGAGGAAGGCTCACCTGAGGAGAATATCGCACATATCCAGTACGTGGAGTGGAATGGTGAGCAAGTGAAGACACCTGAGCGGGTCCGGTACTAGCTAGTTGAAGCGAGTACGTGAGAGGACACAGGCTCCACTCGGAGATTGTAGAATCTGGCGAATGAGGCACCATGCGCAAGAGCCCAAGAGGAAGCCACACTCCGGGTGGAGTGGGCTATCACACCAAGGGGGCACGGTCGGCCTTGCTGTTGGTAAGCCAAAGCGATGGTGTCCACTATCCAGTGAGACAACCTCTGCTTTGAGAGAGCCTTTCCCTTCAGTCTCCCACCATAACAGACAAAGAGCTGGTCTGAGGTCCTGAAACACTGCGTCCTGTCTACGTAAGCGCGGAGAGCGCGTACTGGACAGAGCAGTGCCAAGGCTGGGTCTGCCTCCTCCAGGGGCAGCGCTTGCGGGTTCACCACCTGGTCCCGGAAGGGAGTGGTGGGAACCTTGGGCACATATCCAGGCCGGGGTCTCAGGATCAAGTGAGAGTAAACCGGCCCGAATTCCAGGCATGCTTCATCAACGGAGAATGCGTGCAGGTCCCCTACCCTCTTGATGGAGGCCAGTGCAACCAGGAGCGCTGTCTTCATTGACAGGAACTTAAGCTCCACTGATTGCAGAGGCTCAAAGGGAGCCCTCTGCAGGGCATTTAACACCACTGAGAGGTCCCAAGAGGGAACGAGAGGAGGGCGAGGAGGATTCAGTCTCCTCGCCCCTCTCAGGAACCTGACGATCAGGTCGTGCTCTCCCAGAGACTTACCTTCAACTGCTTCGTGATATGCGGCGATAGCGGCCACATACACCTTCAGGGTGGAGGGAGACAGCCTTCGCTCCAGCCCATCTTGCAGGAAGGAAAGCACGACACTGATCGAGCATCTCCTGGGGTCTTCTCAGCGAGAAGAGCACCAGTTGACGAAGAGGTTCCACTTCAATGCATAGAGATGTCTCGTGGACGAAGCTCTAGCGGAAGTGATGGTAGCCGACACCGCAGGTGGCAGGGTACTCAAACCTGCCTCGTCCCGTCCAGGAGCCACACGTGGAGCCTCCAAAGATCGGGACGAGGGTGCCAAAGGGTGCCCCGTCTCTGAGAGAGGAGGTCCTCTCTCAGAGGAATTGGCCAAGGAGGTGCTGTCGCGAGGAGTACTAGTTCGGAGAACCAGGTCCTGGTGGGCCAGTACGGCGCAACCAAAGTGACCTGCTCCTCGTCCTCCTTGATCTTGCACAGAGTCCGTGCGAGAAGGCTCACTGGGGGAAACGCATATTTGCGTAGGCCCCGTGGCCAGCTGTGCGCCAGTGCATCCGTGCCGAGCGTGCCCTCGGACAGGGAGTAATACAGGGCGCAATGGGATGAATCGTGGGAGGCAAACAGGTCTATCTGTGCGTCCCCGAACTGGTCCCAAATCAGCTGGACCGACTGGGGATGGAGTCGCCATTTGCCGGGGATGGGACGGAACCGTGACAGCTCGTCGGCTGCAAGGTTCCGGTCCCCCGGAATGTAGATAGCACGAAGGGACCTCAGGTGCTTCTGACTCCATAGGAGGAGGTGGCGAGCGAGTTGCGACATACGGCGGTAGCGTAGACCACCTTGGCGGTTGATGTACGCTACTGTTGCGGTATTGTCTGAACGGACTAGTACGTGTTGACCCTTGAGCAGCGTGCGGAAACGGTGCAGGGCAAGGCGTACTGCCAGCAACTCGAGGCAATCCGACGGCAGGTCGGATTCACTGGGACTCGGAGCGTGCCGTGATGCCATGCCCACCTCGGGACTCGATCGCGAAGCCACAGTTGAAGCGGTCTCATATGAAGCAATCCAAGCGGCGTTGCCGCGGCTGCAGATGCCATATGCCCCAGGAGCCTCTGAAATAATTTTAGTGGGACCACAATCTTGCCCTCGAACTGACGAAGACAAGTCAGTAAGTTGTCAAGTCAAGTCACTCGCTCGTAAGCTGCGCGGACATGGCGACCGAGTCGATCTCCATACCGAGAAAAGAGATCCTCTGCACGGGGCTGAGTTTGCTCTTCTCCCAGATGACCCGAAGGCCCAGACGGGCTAGGTGCCGGAGCACAAGGTCTCTGTGTTCGCAAACCTGAGCTTGAGAGTGGGTTAGAATCAGCCAGTCGTCGAGATAATTCAGGATGAGAACCCCGTGTTCGCGTAGGGGAACAAGGGCTGCCTCGACGACCTTCGTAAAGACGCGAGGAGACAGAGCCAACCCGAATGGGAGAACCGCGTACTGATATGCCTGCCCCTCGAAAGCAAACCGGAGAAACGGTCTGTGTCGATGTAAAATGGAGACATGAAAGTAGGCGTCCTTCAGGTCTATCGCTGCAAACCAATCCTGCGGCCGCACACACTCGAAAATGCGTTTGGCCGAAAGCATCCTGAACAGCAGCCTGTGAAGGGAGCGGTTCAGGACGCGCAGGTCTAGGATCGGCCGTAACCCACCGGTTTTCTTGGGGACGATGAAGTACGGGCTGTAAAACCCCGACCTCATCTCGGCTGGAGGGACAGTCTCGATTGCATCCTTCGCCAGCAGGGTAGCAACCTCCGCTCGCATGATGGGGGGATTGCCACCGACCATAGTGAAGCGGACTCCCCTGAAGCGGGGAGGAGACCGAGCGAACTGAATCGCATAGCCGCGCCTGATCGTTCGGGCGACCCAGCGGGACAGGCTGGGGAGCTCTAACCAAGCTGCCAGAAACTGAACCAGCGGGGTCATACGAACCACAGACGTCCCCCCGGAGGGGCAGCGAAGCGGAGTGACCAGCCCAGGCGAGGGTGGCATAGCGGCCCGGTGCGGGGGCGTGGCCAAGCTCCGCGCCCTGACAGAGGAGACCAGGGAAGGACCAGCGTTCCACGGGGGGGACAGAGGGGGATGAGAGTGGTGAGGTCCGGAGACGGCGGGCCGCGGGAGGGCGCCTTCGCCGGTGGGCAGACCGAGGGATCTGAGCGGACGTTAGGGCCGTCGGGACAGAATCAACGTCAGTCTGCACATGGGCGGTTGAGAGCTGTTGGGCAAAGTCCTCAACCGCACCGCCGAAGAGGCCGACCTGAGATATGGGAATGTCGGACAGACGGGGCCGCGCGATATCCAGCACATCAGACAGTTTCATCCACAGAATGGTGAGCATCACCTGACCTAGGGAGCGTACGGCCACTTTCGTCGCTCAGAGAGCGAGGTCAGTGGCGGCACGCAGCTCAGTGAAGAGCCCTGGGTCAGTCCCGCCCTCGTGCAGGACCATGAGCATCTGGGTCCGGTAGACCAGCAGAATGACCATGGCAGCAGGGAGGCGGCTGCCAGTGGCGCTATAGGATCTCGCCACAAGTGTAGACGAAAAACTACAGGCCACGGACGGGTGCTTAGGATTGCGCCGAGAAGAAGCACTCTGAGGACACATAGCATCGCAACAGAGCGTTCAGCCGGGGGAACCCTAGTGTACCCATGGCAGCGGCCCCATCGAGGGGAGGAAAGGCGGATGAGATCCGCGAGCGGTCCCGAGAAGACCAGGGGGTCTTCTAGGACTTCGAGATCTCATCATGCACGTCTGGGAGGGAAGGTATTGGGGTTTGCCGTGGACGAGTGTCGGCGGCCTTACCCAAAACCAATCGTCCCAGGAAAGCATGGCCGTCATCTCTGGATCGGATTCAGGCACAGCCGTATGCACACCAGAAGGTGGCAGCTGTGACGAGTGGTCTTTTCCAGAGAATCAAACCCACCTAGTGAAGCTGCTACAAACATAGTATCATCCTCTGTAGCTTCAAATGAAACACACGGGCCACCAGAAGGTAGACCCGTGGGAATCACCTGTTCACTAGCGGGCACCGTCATTGAGGAGGGGGGGCTGGGGCGTGGACACGGAGTCGGCGCCTTGTTCCAGACCAACACCCTCAGGTCACCCTGGCCACCAGCCGAAGATCGGGGGGTGGATGAGGGGACTCTCACTCTTGCGAGTTCACAGAGTCTCGACCTTAATGACGCGATGGTCATGTTCCCACAGAGAGAACATGAGTCATCCACGAGCGCTGCTCTAGTATGATCAAGCCCAAACTTACTAGACAACGCTCGTGCCCATCAGAGTCCGATACCAAGCTGCCGCAACCATTCTTTTTTTTTTTTTTTTAAATGCACGAGCGAGCCGTCTTTAAAAAGACGTGCCGCGTGCAAGCTCTTTTTGTGAGAGGAGAGAAAACTCCGCGATGTTGAAGCGAGCAGGGAGAAACACACTCACTGGCAGATCACTGCACAGACCAGCAGGCAATGTGAATTCGCTGCAGATCGCCGTCACACCAACACCGGAGAGTGGCTCGTCTCGTAGAGCGAAGTCAGAAATAGCTGTGGAGTGAAGAGATACTCTTGGCTCCGAAGCGAAAACATGATCTGCCTTTGCCGGCGTCTCTCCTTTTATACCCACGCGGTGGGGCGGAGATACGCTATGCAAATTCCGCAGACCCATGGCATTTCATTGCCATAGGCTCGTTTTGTAATACTCGAAGTCGATAGGCTTTCTAGGCGAAACCCCCATTCTCCGTCATCCGACGTAACTCGGAGTGACTACGAAAGGGAACATGCTTTTAATTTAATTTAAACTTCCAAAATGAATTTTTGAATATATAATCGTTTTAATTTTTTATGTTTTATTTATAAGATTAACTTGAATGAACTTGATGAACTAAACTACTTAAAGAGTTTTTCCAACCTATCAAAGCAAGCTATTAATAATTTTATTTAATTTAACTTAACTTCCAAAATGAATTTTTAAATATATATTCGTTTTTATTTTTAATGTTTTAAATATAAGATAAACTTTGAACTAAACTACTTAAAATTAGCCAGGCCACAGATTTAAGCAAAATCTGTATAATTTATACATAAAGAAATGATTTTACAAAACAAACATTAATAATTTGTGGAGTATTTTTGCCCCATATAATCTTAATATTTATTATAAAATAAAATTAAATGAAAGAATAAATAAATTATTAAGCAAGCTCTTAAAATTAAATAAAAATAAATAAAAGCAGGTACTGTTTGTGGTACATGCTTTCAACTGAAGACCGGCTCAGATTTTATCGCTGAACTGCTTATACATAAATCATCCATGATTGGTGAAACAATCAATTTTGGCTACGACCTCAAACATTTGTCTGCAACAGCAAACGCATCTGAGGAAAAATTTAGTAATGTGGGCACGGCCAAAGCTAACAGAATCCTGATCCACAGAGGACACAATAAACCCAGCATGTGTGTGTGTGTGTGTGTGTGCACAGCTCTGACCTGCAGGCGATCATAGGTTGCCAAACATTTTAGATCGTTCATTGATATTCACCTGCGCAACTGAAAGCAGAAGCAGACGCTGTGGCCCAGAACTCAATGGTTAACTGATTACCAGTCATCCTTGTACAAACTGCCATCACATTAGTCGGACAGAATGTTGTTGTGGTTTTCTGGCTTCTGCGCCGCACTAACACACACACACACACAGCAGAGAGAGTCCAAACTCGGTGTGAAAAAGATGCCAATGTTCAGATGGCCTAATTCATTCTCACACAGGCTGAGTTCAACTGGCTTGTCCTGTACAGACACCTGCCAGAAAGCAGCATCTGCGGAGGGATCCCGGCCCAGCTGTTCTCAGACACACACCAGAACCTGTCAACAGAACCACTGCAGCGAGGCCGAGGAACACCATGAGACGGGACCTCTGTTTACAAAAGTCTGAGGGAGTTTGCTGAGAGCGAAGAGTTATAGAAGGGACACACTTGTAAATTGTGTGTGTGTGTGTGCAGATCTTACCTCAAAATCTTCTGAGAAGCCGTGTTGGTTGTTGGAGTAGAGTTCTGATACATGCTTGATAAACTGTTTAACAGGGATGGCCTCCATATCATCTGAAACAGACACAAAAAAGAGATGCATTTTCGCTTTTGTTGTCTTATCATAAGAAAACAGCAATTACCATCAAAGTGAAGTTAGTATGCCTGTTAAAAATATACAATATTTTGACCTTTATTCATTTTCAGTGTTAATTATTTTGGATAAAACAACAAACAAAAGATAAATAAAAATGATTTACCAATAAATACAATTATTAATATAATTGTTATTCAATATTTTATACAATTACACAAAATTATACAATAACTTATACGCTGTTCCTTACAATTAAATTTTAGATTTTAGCAAAAATATTATTTTTTATGCTGTCACATTTTTGAAAACTGCACTACAACAATAGATTTGACTATAAATTTTGGCAGCAAAAGTAGCATACAAGTGTCTCCTGTGCTGGTACATTGATCCTTCTTAACGACAGCACCTGTGTTTTAATTGGTTCACTTGCTGATAAGATAATCAACAACTCAATGTGTTGACCGTTCAACTTCAGTCACGGTGAAAACCCCCAAAAAACTGACCGGATTCACACGCCCCACAGACACGTACAATAAGCCAACAAACTGTCACTCAAATCTGTCTTGAGTCTAAATACACACGAATAAGCCTATAAAGAGAAAAATAAACACACATACCAAAAACACACACACACCCCACACGTACACACCCATATCACGGTAAAACCTTTCACTCAAATCAAGACCGAAAAAAAGCCTGTAATCATTTCATTTTAATTTGGTTGTAACAAAGTAACAACTAAAATTTATAATTATAGTTAAAACATAATAAAAATGTAATGACTATTATTACTACAAGTATGATTACTAATCACGTTGTCAATTTATATAATAACGGTGTGATTTTAATTGTTTAATCCTTTTAGAATAACATAATTAAAATAATCAAATAAAAAAATAATAATTACACACACTACCGTTTAAAAGTTTGGGGTTGGTAAGATTTTTAAGAAAATATTATTACAATTTAAAATAACTGTTGTCTAGGTTAATATATTTTTAAATTTTTATTTATTTCTAAACATTTCTTATTATCTTCTTATGCTGTTTTCACATCATGTTGTAATTACCGTAATTACAAGATGACCACATGTGAAGTTCTACTCAGAACTGTTTATGTCCTCTGGCTCAAATTACACGTTTCAGTGGCAAAACCAAAATGAAACTGCAGCGGTCAGGTGGCTCAGAGGTCATGTGGTAGAGGTTGGAGCTCTCCGAAAGTTGTAAGGACGTGAACAACGCATTTTACAAGTCAGTAATTCCGGTAATTCCGACATGGCATGAAAGCACCTTTAACTTAACTCATTATTATTGGATTTAATAAAGACTGTTTTCGTTTGACTCCTCGTCTTCTGGCATGAAACTCTAGATGGCGCAGGCTGATAGGTCCTTAACTTATTTGGTAGCGATCGCATCATCATCTACATAGCACAGCTGATTGGTTGATGTTGTATCAGCAGCCAATGAGCTGCGTTGCTGTTAGCTGTTAGGAGTCTGCAGCGCGCTTTCAGAAAGCATCTGAAATCAACATCTAAGATAAGTGAACACTCTTTTACGCCATATCTCTGAGCATATTGATGTCTTACATACTCACAGCCATACTGTCTGTCAATGTATTAGCAGTAGCAAATATCTGTACTTGCTCTGCAGCAGGAGCGCTGTATCAGATCTATTACGCCAGACCAAATACATTAACATTGCTATATCCATTATCATGCCAATCTCTCTGAGAGTTGCCTTGACAGAACAGCATTTATTTGGAATATAAATCTTTTGTAACATTATAAATATCTCTACTATCACTTTTGATCAATTTCATCTTTTCTAAATAGAATTATTAATTTCTTTAAAAATAAATCTTACCTACCCCAAACTTTTTAGTGTATAATAATTTATTCGATTTTTTTTCCACATTACAACTTGTAAGTCTTTTGTTAGTCTTTTGGAGTAAATCTACTTGTGTACGCCCGTCTACCGGAAGCTAGTTATTTTAGTCTATAAAGTTTTATATATGTATATTTTTTTTAGATGATCGCATCGCTTCACTTCAGAAGGCCTTTATTAACCCCTGGAGACGCGTGGAGCACTTTTATCATGGATGGATGCTCTTTGACGGACTTCCAAAGACATACACCCATTCACTCCCATTATAAAGCTTGGAAGAGCCTGGACATTTTTTAATATAACTCCGATTGTATTCGTCTGAAAGAAGAATGTCAAATACACCTAGGATGGCTTCAGGGTGAGTAAATCATGGGCTAATTTTCATTCTCGGGTGAACTATCCCTTTAACACTAATAAAGGTGATTCACGCACCTTCTGTCTTTTCCCTGAAGTGTCTACAGCTGAATACTGCTAACAAACAAATGTTGGCATCCATTGACGCCAGAAACAAACTGGGAAATTCAGCCAGAAACTGAAGGCTCTATTTAGCAGGAAAGTGTCCATGTTTGAAAGGACAGTGAACTCAAAGCGCCATATGAGCCGGAGCCAGCGGAGAGAGAGAGGCTGCTGTCCACAATAAATGGATCTTTGTAAATACCGAGGCCAGTCCTCGCCAAGCTGGAACACAGATGCCTAAATTGGACTGAGGGCACTGTGCCACCGTTATTGTGAGTCGTGCCACCACACAACAATGAAAATTGGTTCCAATGAAGTGCTTATGGGAAAGCCCGAGCAAATCAATGGGTCTCGTTGCATTAATATCTGGTTTCCACTACACTGACTAACCCGGACCTGAACAAACCTAACAAGACCACATTCCCTTAAACAGCTCTCTCAAAACATCTACTGTTTCTTTTTCAACAAACTCTTCAATGTAGCTCACACTCATCCAATCCAGTTTACAGTAAACATGACATGGCCAGCCATTTCAGAAAACCTTTTCTTAAAAACAGGAACTCCATTCCAAAATTCCCAACCTTCGAGTGTCATGGGTACAGCAGCTAGACTTATGTAGCTACAGAAAAGAGTCAATTATATCAACCATCATATCAGTATCAGCTGATATATGTTAATTTTTTAAGTTATCATTATCGGCCAGATAAGAAAATTTGGCAGATATATTAAAGTCGATAAATAATGGATTATTTCCTTCAGCTGAGACACTTCAGATGCGCACTGTTTCCATGATGGTTTTGAATTGTTTGAAATATAATTGGAATCACTTAAAAAAAGGTAAATGCAGTTAAGTGCAACATGTGCAGCACAAGTCTGTCATATAGGCTACATAAAATTAAGAACATCATAATTGTGTGCTTGGGACGCGGCTTTTAAAGGTGAGACTTTTGTTTTTGTAATCATAAAGTACTAGTGCAAAGTGCCCGTGCAAAATCAGTTTTTGTGTGTGTTTTTAGTAATTGTTGGTTTGGTGTGTTTGAGTGCTCATTGTTACAATTAAACAGCAAAAGTTCAGTGACATTTTTATTTGTGCATGTTAGAAAGCAAATACTGATACTGACATACAATAAATATGGAAAATTTAACTACACGATTCAGGGAGCAGCTACACAGTGAACTCCGAGAAAACACTACGCTTGAGCAAACAGTTTGTGAATAGGCTACTACAAATGATGGCCATGAATAAAATATAATATTCAGAAGTAAACAGTGTAGCTGACTTAAGCCTGTTTTATGCTTCTGCGTCGAATCGACGGCGTACCCCCGCAGACCCCTCTGCGTTGCCGCGAACCCCTCTCCGACCCCTACGCCGTAGCTCGACGTGCACCTTCAAAAAATTGTAACTACGCGTCGAGGCGACGCAGACCGCAAGGGCTGTGATTGGTCTGATGCACCGCGATGCAACACAACCTGACGCAGAACCATAAAACGGCAACGACGCCGTAGGAGTGACGACGTAGCTACGCCGTGGAGTTGACGCAGAAGCATAATGAGGCCTTTAATGTTTAGCTGACAGAGTGTTTATGTCAGAATGTTTATTTTTAAACCACAACATTCTAAGTGCTTCTTTTACCGATATATTTACAGATATATTTTGCATTTCTAATCCAAACAACCTCAAACTCGGCACTGCACTTACTCGTGCCCATAGCAAGACACCTGTCAAGTTTGAAATCCATCGGACTAACGGTTTGAGAGATATGCGAATAACAGGCACACAGACAGACAGACAGACGGACGTTCCTGTAGATATTTTCACAAATAACCATATATCACAAACCATATATGAACCATATATCACATATAAAGTATTATCGGTATTGGCCAAATTTTTCATATCGGTGCATCCCTAGTGCATATATGTGCAAAACACACTGCCATGATGTCAAGGGTGGTGAGGATGGTTTCCAGGGTGTTGATAAGGTGTTGTGAGTGGCTGCTAGGTCTTTGCTTGGTGGTTGCTTGAGTGTTATGGGTGGTTGATAAGGTGCCATGGGTAGATGCAGGTAGTTGTCAGGACATTCCTAGGTGGTTGCCAGGGCGTTGCTAGCTAGGCATTTGCTCGGGTGCTGTTGGTGGTTGTCAGGGAATTGCTAGGTGATTGCTAGGACATTAATAGGGAGTCGTGGATGGTTTCCAGGGTGTTGATAAGGTGTTGTGAGTGGCTGCTAGGTCTTTGCTTGGTGGTTGCTTGAGTGTTACGGGTGGTTGATAAGGTGCCATGGGTAGATGCAGGTAGTTGTCAGGACATTCCTAGGTGGTTGCCAGGGCGTTGCTAGCTAGGCATTTGCTCGGGTGCTGTTGGTGGTTGTCAGGGAATTGCTAGGTGATTGCTAGGACATTAATAGGGAGTCGTGGATGGTTTCCAGGGTGTTGATAAGGTGTTGTGAGTGGCTGCTAGGTCTTTGCTTGGTGGTTGCTTGAGTGTTACGGGTGGTTGATAAGGTGCCATGGGTAGATGCAGGTAGTTGTCAGGACATTCCTAGGTGGTTGCCAGGGCGTGTTAGCTAGGCATTTGCTCGGGTGCTGTTGGTGGTTGTCAGGGAATTGCTAGGTGATTGCTAGAACATTAATAGGGTGTTGTGGTTGGTTGCCAGAGTATTGATGGGGTGTTGAAGATGGTTGTTAGGTCCTAGCTTGGTAGTTGCTGGAGTCCCATGAGTGGTTACTAGGGTATTGGTATAGTGAGCCGTGAGTAGTTATGAGTGGTTGTCATAACATTGCTCTGGGGTTGCCAGGGCGTGGCTACCCAGGTAGTTGCTTGTGTATTGTTGGTGGTTGTTAAAGACTTTTGGGTGGTCGTCAGAGCATTGCAAGGTTGTTACTGGGGTGCTGTGGGTATTTGTCAGGGCATTAATAGGATGTTGTGGGTGGTTTCCAGGGCATTGCTGAAAAGTTATGAGTGGTTGGTAGGGTGTTGCTAATTGGTTGCTAGGGCATTGAAAGGGTATCATGTGTAGCTGCAGATGGTTGTCAGGACATTACTAGGTGGTTGCTAGGGCTTTGCTAGCCAAGTTGTTGCTCATGTGTTATTGGCGGTTGCTAGGTGTTTTCTAGGTTGTTGTTGGTGGTTAAGGCCAATTCGCACCACACAAACACCAAAAAAATGTATTTGTTTAAATATCTGTAATTTTCACACTGTCCCAATAGACACCAACAAACTGAACATGTTTAGCTGGGTAAAAAACCAACCCCGACCAACGCCAACAGACGGCGTCAGGGGTAATACACTGATCCGACGAAACCCAACAAACATGTTTGTTGGCGTTTGTCTGTGTGGAGTGAATTGGCCTTTAGGCAGTGCTAGGGTGTTCTGGGTGGTTGTTTATTGACCCAAGTCAAATGAGCCACCCCCAAGTCCATAATATAATTATAATAATTAGATATAGCTTGGGAAGTTCCTTGAATGCAAGTCTATGAGATTCTTTTTACCCATTTTATTGACCACCAGGTAAAAATTAACACTTAGGATAGAAAGTCAAAGGATTTGACGTATCATTCTACAACACATGGTGTGAGAGGAAGTCTACTATTTAGTAGGCTAAGAGTTTGTTCAAATGGTAAAAGTGCAACTGTAAGTACCATACAATATAAGAAAGAGAAAATATTGATGAAATCAACCACAAGGTGGCACTAAGCCCAACGCCTCATGCTTGTGAACACAGCTGGTTTACTCCCCGTTTCCCAGAAGCTGAAAACGTCATTATAGCCACTTCATGTCAAAATCAATGCAGAAATGGATTTTTAGATTCCACACTAATCGCACAGAATAACAGTCTGTAGAGAACACAGAGATAAGGTCTATTCCACACAAACACACATATGCTAAGGCGACAGCCACATTTGTTCAATCTTGGCACTGTTAAAAATCTTATGTAATCCAAACCTTTAACCTATAATGCAACAGGTAAGCAAAAAAGACATACACTTACAATGTTTTGTTTCATCATATTGACATTAGATCATATCAAAGTACTTGTTATCTATGAATTCTTCCGTATGTAACTGGATTCCAGTGTATTGTATCTTTAGTCCATATCAAAGCATTTGACTGATCTGAGATCTGTTAGATGACACCTACCTGGGATGGGGATGACTGGGATGCTCTCATTGGGCACAACTCTGGGTGAGTTACTGTCCTCAACGTAGAAATGAGCCGTTTGGAAACACCTCCTGTGGAAGAGAGACAAGGAGACATGGTCAAGTGACGTAATGGCCGTTCAGCGCGTTTCCAGGAGGTGTGGTTTAGGTGACAATCCCCACCAGAGTAAACACACAGTCTGTTGGGTACGTATGACAGGATCAAGATGAACTTTGAACCCTCTTTTCAAAGAACAAATCAAACACTCACAACATAGATTAGAGCCCCACACTTCAAACACTAGAGCCTCAATACACATGCTTGCTTAAAGAAATAGCTCACAAAAAATGCAAATCTTATCTTCTCACTCTTATGTGTTTACAGTACAAACCTATATATACTACTGTGAAATACAAAAGAAGTTATTTTTTAGTTATACTTTTATGTATTTCTATTGTAGTGAATAGCAAGCTTGAACATTCTGCTAAACTTCCCCTTTTGTGTTCCATGTAAGAAAGAAAGTCATAGAGATTTGGAACGATCTGAATGAGTGAATGATAAAGTTAATTTTTCTTTTTTTTAACTATTCCTCATATATAGACACACATATATTTAAAGTCATAGTTATTGTTTTTATATTAAAATTATTCAAAAAGGTACAGGCTAACCCAAACGCTCCAAAATAAACCATTTAACTTTTAATTATAATGATCAAACACAATATTTTAATAAAATTTTCATATTTAACAATTTTATCATAATTCTAAAATATAAAATATAATTATAATGAATTAAATTAATAAATGAATGAATGTAAATAAATCAATTAAATAATACTGTATACTAATTTTGACAATTTTGTCTGCAAACCCAGAAACTTTTACTCCCGAAATCAAATGTGAAACATTTACTATACACACATTTTCAAACTAAATGTCTATAACCCGTCTGTATGAAGTCCATTTAGAACAAAACACACCAGATTACAAGGTAAACATAGAAACCCAGACTGTCAGGACGAATTATTGGCAGTTGTTTCAAGTTTGAGAGTCGTAAACTGGTTTTACCTCTTTCTTTCACTTTGCAAGAGAATAGACAAGCAGGTAAAAACAAAATCCACATCCAGTAAAAATAAACAAACAGAAAGAGAAAGACAACAAGAGAAGGTTGTTTTAAAGTTACAAAAACTCGGAGTTTTGGACGCCAACCCGATTAGCCAGCGGGAGTCTCGTCTGTCCTACCTGTACTTGATGCACAGCAGAGAACATAAGCTGTTCATCCCTGCAAAGAACAAGGGATTTTAGGAGAGGTGAGTGACTGTAGGCTCCGCATGCTGCCGCTGAGCAAACAGAGCCATGAGTGTGTGAAGAGAGAGAGAGAGGGGGTGGAGAGAGGGCTGGTCCTGACGCATCACATGCACAGGGCTTTACACGAGAGCTAGAGCTGCTGGGGTCAGACGTGAACAGTTCACTGATCCCAGATCAGTCCACAACTGATTTGATAAACCACAGACACCTGCTGCCCTTCCCTCTAAACACACACACACACACACACACACACCCTTCCAGATGGACACTCCTTTGTGTCCAACTACTCCATTCTTGTATTGAATTCTTGACTCTTCTTTCTGTCCAAGAGAATGAAGGATACCACAAACATCTTGTTCAAAACCCTCACGAATTTTCCCTGGTGTGAATAACAAACCAATATTTAAGATGTTTTTATTTAAGATATTTAAGAATCACAGCCTTTGTCGTAGATCTGAAATCTTTTAGCGCTCGTGTCGTGATCGGATGCATTTGAATATGCTAAAATGAATGTGTTTTGAAAGGTGTTAGGAAAGATTTCTCTGTCTGTTGCTCACATAAAGCTATAATATGGCTTAAGAAATCATTTGGACTACATTTATGGTAATTTTATGGTGCTTTTTTGTCCAATTTGGAGCTTTATGTCCCTGTTACTGTATGGAAAAGCTCAGCATGAACATTCTATAAAATCTCTTCCAATTATGAAAGTCATACACTTTTTGAACAATATAGAAAGTAACTGACAGAATGTCTATTTCTGTGTAAATTATTCCTTTAAGCCCAGCCTTAAGAGTTGTGAAATCCAACTCTCCACTGTAAACAATCTTTAGCTAAAGTCCTGTCTGAAGAGAAACCCTCCCTACAGGCACTGTGAAACTTAATGCTCAACAGTCCCGATCCGAAGAACAAAAGCAGAGCCAGGGCGGTCAGGAAATGCTTCACGTACTTAGAACACACACACACACTTCAACCAGTCCAACTGGACATTGCGTCAGAGGATTGTATTTTGTGGTGTAAATGTGATTTGAAATGAATAATCACATTGTTTAACACAATGACTGTCATTAAAAAGGAAAAAAGTTTCAGTCTGTTACGTGACTGTTTGGCTAAGTGTTTTGCAGGAGGCTTTGCTGTGTACATATAGGCAGATCATGAGGTTTCATCAGAACCTCACCAATGACTGATTTGGAAAACTCCATAGGCAATAACTCCACGTGGCTCACAAATAAAAGCCCATGGGAAACTCAACACACATTTGATTTCTAATGTTAGCAAGCATGTATAATAATTCATGATATATTACGCAATTTTGCTTCAAATAAAATATGTATATTATTTTCTGAATAAAGGTCAATGCAAAGTATTGATTAAGACATTGCTTTTTCAGTGTAAATGATTATTTTGACTTTCCCTGAGACTGCCACAGGAAGTGTCACATCCTAGTTAATGTTTCCAGGTGGACTTCAGACAACACGACACTGCACACAATCACACTAATATACAGACACACACAGTGTTTCCACTAGGGCTGTCAATTAAAAAAATAACATTTAATTATGCCCCTAGACCAGTAAATATATTCAGTGTTATTTTAGTCAGATTTATACTTTTTCCACGTTTTACTATTATAGCATGTTTTAAAACTAACTTTAAAACTTATTTTAATTTTTATATATATATATATAATTTTCGTATGTGCTTTTCTTATTTTATTCATTTGTTTATTTTTTATTTCCAGGTTTATTTCAATTAATAAAAATGATTTTTAATAGTTTTAAATAACAATAACAACACTGATTCTACCAAAAGTCAATTGCAAAATAAAGCCTATTTTTCTGTGTAAATCATGTCAATTCAATGATTTACTGCTACAATTAAATTGTATAATATCTTATATAATTGTATAATATTGTATAATTAATCAGATTGTAATGAACTCAATGTAAAAAATCGGATAACAGCTCTAGTTTCCACATACACATGTTAAGAATATATGTGAAAAGACATTCATATGTTTGCTAAATTAATAAATGTAAATGTAAAAATGTCATATGAACATATGGTGAGACATACATATAAGCATCTACACTTGCATGAGAGTCAGACTCAGACACACACACACACACACACTGACAGAAGGTAAGGATATCTGATCTGATATATTGAGACATTAGCGTGTAGTGCTGAGGGTAATCTCAGTCAGTCTACTGAGCAGATTACACTTAAAGACCCTCATGCAGACGCAGACGCACACACACACACACACACACACACACACACACACACACACACACACACACACACACACACACACACACACACACACACACACACACACACACACACACACACACACACACACACACACACACACACACACACACACACAGTCAATAGGGAAGTGTTTGTGATCATATTAATGGCTGAATATTACAGCTAATGTCTGTTCTAATACTTTCCCAATATCTTTTGCATCTGACCAACCAGAAACAGCATCTAATAGTTCATGTCTGTTTTTTTCAGTGTGTGTGTGTGTTAATTATAGTCCCCTTTATCATGGCTACGAGTGGTATGACAGATGTATGTTCTCTCTGGAGAGGTTTTGGGCTTGGTCAAGTGTGTTTGCATGGATGTTTGTGTGTTATCATGCAGTATTTGGCGACGGATACACATCTCAAAATATTTCACGAGCCCCTGCTACTGCATGGCCCTTGAGCACCAGAGGAGGGAGCAGATGGCCGTTTTGGGCCCAGGGCGGGGAGCCCAGACCTGGGGAGACAGTCCTGGTACAGTCCTGCTCCAGAGCTGTCTGCTAAACTGAGACATGGTGTGATCACGGCCCCTGAGAGACTTTATCAGCTGACCACTAGAGAACAGAAGATATCCAGAGAGCCATATGAATGCAAACAGCCAACCATAAACACATGTTTAACTACCAACTAATGTAGGGACACATTATAAAAATATAAATAATGTGCACACCACTATAATAATAATATCAAATTTTTACATACATATATATATATACTATATATGTGACCCTGGATCACAAAACCAGTCACAAGGAGCACGGGTAAATCTGTGGCAATAGCCAACAATACATGTATGGGTCAAAATTATCGATTTTTCTTTTATGCCAAAAATCATTAGGATATTAAGTAAAGATCATGTTCCATGAAGATATTTTGTCTATTTCCTACCGTAAATATATAAAACATTTATTTTTGTGAGTGAATTCAGCACAATCACGAACATAAATGGACAACTTTAAAGGCCATTTTCCCAATGTTTCGATTTTTCTGCACCCTCAGATTCCAGATTTTCAAATAGTTGTTTCTCGGACAAATATTGCCCTATCCTAATCCTTTCTCTCTCTCTCTCTCTCTCTCTCTCTCTCTCTCTCTCTCTCTCTCTCTCTCTCTCTCTCTCTCTATATATATATATATATATATATATAAAGAGAAATCATTCTACAACTTGAAGTAGATTTTTTGTAACATTTTTGATCAATGTAATGCATCCTTGATGAATAAAATTAATAATTTTCTTACCGTTGGAAAGTTTTCAGGTCAATTAGAAGATTAATACTTTTATTAATAAAGGATGCATTACATTGGTCAAACATTTTATAAAAAAAGTTATATTTCAAGTTGTAGAATAATTTCTGAAGGATCATATGAACCTAAAGACTGGAGTAATGATGCTGAAAATTCAGCTTTAAATTACAGAAATAAATTACAATCTAAAATATATTGAAATAGAAACTTTTACATTTTAAACTATAATAACATTTCACAATATTACGTTTTTTACTGTACTTTTGCAGTATATTTTTGCTGTATAAATGCAGCAATGGTGCGCATAAGAGTCTTGTCCAGAACATTTTAAAAATATTACCGACTCCAAATGTATGAACGAAAGTGTACACACTGCAATATATATGTAGTTTGAAGCCACATTCACTCAGTCTCAGGTGTGACCATGGCAACAGGGCCCTGGCAGCAGTTTCCTCAGCACCTCCATCACCCTAAGGGAAGAGTACGGCCTCTCTCCATCTTACTTACCGTCACCAGAGACACATCACCCACACTTTACACATGCTCGACACACACACTCCTAACTGGTTTTTATTCCACCCCTCGGGGCCCCGGGGACGCCAGGGGCCCCAGAGTGATAAACTACCAGCTACAGGATCCAAACGGACACAAACACACACAGATGTACACGAAAATACACATGGTAGCCAAGCAATAAAACAGATGAAGTGTTTAAGAGCGTGGCATCAGGGTAAAGCCATCCGTCTGTGTGACTCCCCATGATTCAATCAGAGTCGGAATCAGTCGTGTATCTATCAAAGAGTGGTTCAGGAAATCAGTGAGAGTCAGTGAGACTCCTGTAGTCAGCGATTCATTGAGACAGAAAACGCCAGTGAATCTGTCAGTGTGGATCAGTGTCTCACCTCCAGTAAACCAGGACGGCCAGCAGCAGAATGAGGCAGAGGAAGGTGAGCGCCGACACCACCACCAGAGGAATGATCCACTCCATCCTTCCTGAACCAGGCACAGGGTGCATGCTGGAGACCACGGTACGCTCTGAAACACACACACACACACACACACACACACACACATGCACGCACACACACGTTAATATGAACACACCGTACATTTAGCATAAATATGAAAATTCAATAACACTTGCTCCCATGTAGTGAGCAGGGATGATATGAAGCGGATATAGATGTAAATCTGTGTATCATATAACATACAGTAACATACTGTAACATAATCAATTACAGATACCACATTTGTATTAATATATCATAATATATCATTAATATATATTACTACTACTAATAATAATGATGATAATTATTATTATTATTATCATTAATAAAATTGCAGTCATACTCAATTGATTTAGATCAACAAATTGCTGAAATTCAGTAAACAAATTTCACACAATACTTTCTCAACATTCAAAAACTGTTTTAAACATTCAAAATAAATGCAAAAAGAGATAAATAAATAAATATCAAAAACAATAATAAAATGATTAATATTTATAATAATGATTACTATAGTTATTAATATCAACATAACTATTATTAAAATTGCTGTGATTTAACAATACAATTATATGATAAAATTATTCAAAATATAATATTCAATTTAATTATATAAAAAAATCAATAAAAGATTTATTTTACACAACATCTATTAATGCAAAAATACTTAAAGTTATTGTCAAATATTGGTTCCGGTCACCATCATTTTGCCAAGTAAAGTGTTTCAAGATCAATTGATTTTGGTTTGTCCTAGAACAATCCTCAGTTCTCAGGTTGTCCTAATCATAAGCAAACAGAGAGAAGTGTTAGGTTTATATGAATCCTATAACAATCCTGAAACCAAGTTCTAAGTTGAACTCTGACCCAGAGGTTTTCAACCCTGCTCCTGGAGACCCATGATGAGTCCCAATTCACATCTCTATCCTAAATAGTATTCGAAATTAGAATTAGTGCGTCCCAAATCGTAGTATGTTGAAATGAGTATTCTAAAGATACCCGGATAATCTACTTTTTCCAGTTAGAATCCGAAGTGCAGATCCGTGCACACTCTAACGGCTAATATTGCCCACAACCCATTACGTGTTGGATGAGGATTCGATAAGAAGTACAAACATGAATAAAAAGTGTTAAACTACAAACAAAGTAGTTTGTTGGGTAGGGTAGGTAATTTTCAGAGAGGCTAGCAATAGCGAGCCAGTTTTGAAAGCATGAGATCTCACTCTCCCTTCAGAGCGTCTCTAAAGCCACGCTTCCTTCAAAACACATGAACGTTTATAGCAGGGAGCGAACAAAAGCTTCACGAGAGACGGCGTTAAAGTACCTCATGTCTCAAAGCACATAACATTACAATAATAATGAACAAAAACAACTTAAAAAGCACTGACCGGTACCACCTGACTGCTGCAGATTCATTTCTGCGTTTATAGTGTTGACATTGAAACGTATAAATTTGAGTCACAAACCGCTCCAAGTATAACATCACAGGTTTCCAGTTTACATGGCGTAAACAACAGCATGTTGTTTTGGTTCAGGAGGAACTGTAAAAGGTGGCAGTTGTTTCGGTTGTGGTGCTCGGTGACTGACGTCTGTCTAAAGGTCCTTGCACACTGAGTCGGAAATTCTCGTCCGAAATTTTCGCACGTTAAAAAATAAATACGACCTCATGTTATGTCAATCATGTTTGCACACTGCCTCCGAAACTTTTGCCCGCCATAAAACATTTCAGATCGGGTTCGATTCTGCGTTTTTTACATCCGTAGCAAGCATTTTGATAGGTGTTTTTATCATTCAGAGCCACCGAATAACGAAAATGAAAAAACGCATATGAAAATTTCGGACTCGGTGTGCAAGGACCTTAACTCTGCATAGCATGAAACGCGCTGATGACATGTGATGTCTGCGAGCAGGTGTGTGGAGGTATAGAAATACATACGTTGACAGGCAGGTAGGACATCGTATCATAGCATTCGGACCGAATGCAATGATTGGATGAACATTTTATGGTCCTACACCTTCCACAGACGAGATATATACATATAAATACATTTAGAACACGTAACTTAGTGCTTGCTTGTGAAGAAACTTTCAACTAGCATCACAAATATTGTATGTTTCTGGAGCAAATCACCTACCCTGCCTTTAACTTTTAAATGCATCTTTATGCAAACTGCAAACACAGAAGGAGAGTTAAAAGACCCACGACTGGGAGAACAACGTGCCACTACATTTCTTTCCGAAATGGTAGGAATTTAAATTAAATTGAATGTGGATGATTTTAACTGTGACAAGATGATTGACAGGGCATTTTAAACGGTGACAGAATGCACTTAACTAAGCAACTGAGCTGTCCGCTAAAGACACAATTATGATGAAGTAGTATGTCCTACTCAGCCTACTATTCTGCTACACACTTAAAAGTATGTACTTTTTCGACCTAGTATAAGTAGGTGAATTGGGATGCGGCACCACTGTTCTGCAAAGTTTATTTCCAGCCTGCTTCAGCACACCTGCATTGTGATATTCAAGCGATCCTGAAGAGCTTGATAAGCCGGTTCAGGTGTGTTTGATTAGGCTTAGAGCTGAACTCTGCGGGACACTGGGACCCCAGGAGACCCCAGGGGGTTGAAGACCTCTGCTCTTACCCCTGCCCTAAAACCTGCTTGGTTAATATACATGCTGTTCCAGGACCAACAAGGGTGTTGATTGAGGAACACATCCCACTTGGCAAGATCACTGTCACCCGACCAGTCCAAACACACACACACACACACACACACACACACACACACACACACACACACACACACACACACACACACACACACACACACACACACACACACACACACACACACACACACACACACACACACACACACACACACACACACACACACAACACACACACACACCAAAAGTCCCAAACTGCTAATAGAAAGCACATACTTAGATCCCGAAAGTAAAAACAGAGAGATCAGAAAACCTGCAGCTCCCCTCGGCTTGTCCAGAGACGCTGCTAACTAATCCATGCTGTTATCCTTAAACACCACAGCTTCACCACGGTCAGACACACACACACACACACACACAGTCACGCGACGAAGAGCACTCTGAGATGATCTTAAACTCCAGACCTTGCAGGCACACACGCAGGCATGCACGTGCATGTGCACACACACACACACACACACACACACACACACACACACACACACACACACACACACACACACACACACACACGGATGAACATAACTCCATTGCATAGAGCTAAATAGGGAGTTGCTCTGTTTCTTTCTATTTTTTTTTACTCCCTCCAGCTGAAAATGTTTTCTGCTCTCATCCTCTCTGGACCGGAAAACTAGGCCAACCCTCTGCCTCCGAAACAAACAGAGGGAACGGAAAGAAAGATGGAAGGATGAGAAGAGAGGGGATAAGGAAGAGGGTGAGACAGAGAAATGGAGGAAGACGGGAAATAAAGGAAGAAATGAGAGTGAGAGAGTGAGATGAAACTATCATTTCACAGGGGACACACTAACAGCATCTCACAACAGTGTGAAGAAAAAGGGTTTAAACAGTTTTCCTGCAGAAAAGATGAGTGGTGCCGCGCGTGCAAACATGAAAACACACGGCTGATGAAGTGGTGATAAGGATGGCTGTACACCTCCAGGTCTCTGATATGGCTTAAGTTCCTCATTCAAAGTAAAAACGTCATGCGGTGTCACCATCAAAAGAGATGTTTCTGCATATTGGAAGCATTACATGACTTTGGTCATAATAAAGTTTTTCACATATTTACAAGCTGTAAAACATTTATTTTCTTCTTCTTGGAAATAATTATAAAATATCATTTCTAACAACTAAAGGATTTCTTTTCAAGAATTTCATTTGTCTGATGAGGTTTTTTCCTTCATTATAATATCAGGACAGAAAGTTGTATCACCAAAAATTTTAATTCAGACAATAAAAACATGCTCATCATAGACGGGGTGAAGTCAATGCATACAAAATGACTTTTACATTTTAAATACAAGTTTAAGTAATTTTGTTGTGGTTTTGTTTTTGTCAATTTATTATTTTTGTCTGTTTAGTTATACAATAGTTTAGTACATCAATTTAAACTAAAGGAATATCAGAAACAAATTATACTGAATTTTATATGTACACACACACACACACACACATATATATATATATATGTATGTGTGTGTGTGTGCGCATGCATGTGTGTGTGAGTTACCTGAGCACTAAATCAACTATAACTATATATATATATATATATATATGGTTTTAAGTATTAGTTAACTATAGTAATTCGTTTAGTTAGTTTAAATTAGTTAACTATAGTAACCCTTCTCAATTGCCATTTTTATATATTTTATGAATATACATTTTTGTATTTATGCCAAGCTATAAAAATATTTTAATGGATAAAATAGAAAAAAAAGTCATGGGGCCTTTGAATATTGTTGTGGACAATAGGGGGCCTTGGAGGCAAAAAGGTTGAGATACGAATGCAACCCCCCCACCCCACCCCAAACAACAATAAAATATTGCTAGTCTCTAACCTGTGTGAATAGAGAAAGGTGGCAGGTGGTTGCGGTCTCCTCTGCTGGGTTTGCTGGTCTGAGTCATGCTGTCTGGAGGCTCTATTACCGCCGTCACATTATCATCACTCTCTGGCTCTCCGGTCGGCAGCACCTGTGTGTCCTCTTCCCCTGTTCTGTGTGTGTTTTTCTCCACCTCATCCTCCGGGACACTAGATGGCGCTGTGCTGTTTTCTGCCTTCCTGCTTCCTCCTTTCTCTTTGGCTGTCGAATCTGGTGTCGCTGTGGGCGGGTCCTTTGTCACGGAGCTGTTCCTTTGCTTTTCCACATCGTCTGGAACTTTGCTGTCTTTACTCTCAGCGCCTTTCTCCTCATCCTCTTCCTCTTCTCCGTCCTTTTCTCCGTCCTCATCCTCGCCCTTCCCTCCCTTCTCCCCCCCGTCCTCAGACCCTTGGTTCTCTGTGTCTGAGGCCGGTGAGGAGGTGTGTTCAGTGGCTGGGGTCTGGCGTGTGGAGGCAGGAGCAGGGGTCGAGGGAGGAGGTCTGCTGGGCCAGACTGAACTGGGGAAGGAGGAGATGACCCCTCCACTGAAACCCAAACCCGCCAGGAGGGTGCTGGTCACCACAGACGCCACCGTCGCTTGGCTCCCGCTGGAAGAGGGGCCAATCCCAGTCGCCATTGACACGAAGGAGAAGGGAAGACCGGAGGAGGTCCAGGTGGAGGAACCGGAGCTGATCGGAGCCATGTCTGCTGAGGAGGCTGGGGAGACAGTTGGCTAGAAGAAGAAGAAGAAAACAAAAACTTTATTTACCTCTGCATTGATTCTAAAAGATGAAGTCTGTGCACATCATGCGAGTCCGATGAGCCCAACAGGTTTCAGGACATTGTTTAATTATAATTGTTTTCAGGCATAACTTTGGATTTATTTCCAAACTTCAGATTTGTAATTGTATACATTTTTTATTTATTTTCAAAAATAAAAAAATATGTTTTTAAAACATATGATTAGCCTATTATACATATCTATTTATATATTTTCTAAAATAAATAATACAGAAAACAAATATATATATATATATATATATATATATATATATATATATATATATATATATATATATATATATATTAGGGGTGTAACGGTTCACAAAATTCACGGTTCGGTTCGATACGATACACTTGTGTCACGGTTCGGTTCGGTACGGTTCGGTACGTTTCCGATACAGCAAAAAGAAAGAAATGCCAGAGAAATTTCCTTGATTTAATTTTTTTTATTATATTTTTATTAAAACTAACATCATAAAGTATGATATTTTTTTAACTTTGAGCAATGATGGAGCTATACTTGACTTTTCTTAGGAGCATATAAAACAAAACAGCTCCTTGGACAAAATTAAATGTAATATTATAGTAGTGTGGCGAACAGGACGGCCGAGGGACGTGAGAGAACGGCGCGAGGCCGGTGGTGCGATATTGCTAATGAGCAGCACCTGTGAAGCACACCGGTCTCGCATCTCTCACGGAGGAGCGGAAGCATAAAGGGGGAGCGACGACGTTGATGATCGAGAGAGGAACAGGCCTGTATTTTAGTTGTGTTTGGTTTTTGTATTTGTATTTTATTTTAGCCAGCAGTCGTCCGCGAGGGGCTGCAGACAGTTATGTTTATTTTTGGTAGCCAGCAGTCGTCCGCGAGGGGCTGCTGGCGGTATTTTGGTTTGTTTGTTTTATTTTAATAAAGTTTATTTGAATGTTCGCCGGTTCCCGCCTCCTTCTTCCCTGAACATTGTTACAAGTAGGTTTATTTTAGTTCAGATTAACATTTGAGGGCAGCAATTGTATTCATAATGTCAAAATAAAACCGACGTGATGTTACTTGAAAGCATTATAGCCTACTATTCCTGCCAAACTTCCATGGTTACAGTTAGTAGTGTTACTAAAGTAAATCCATGGTGAATATTGCTGATCTGTGGACACTGGATAGTTCATTCATGGCACAATGTTTCTTCCTGGTTTCCACGTCAGCGCTGTTTGATCCGTTAATAACGGAGAAATGCGAATGTTTCTCACTAGATCTCGCAGCGATGTTATTATTTAAGTGGCGAAGTCAAATGCTTCCTTTACTGGATGTCTCAGCGCTGTGTAGTAACAGTGCTGCTTGAATAAGATCGGCTCGCGCTGCATTGGCCCAGACTGATAAACGGTCCGTCAACCACACAATAAACGAGTAGCTCAGTTTCGTTCCGCTTACATTACATTTGCCATTTGATGTTGGGCAATGTTGTGGTCACGCCAGCGTCTCTCACATTATAAGCGTGCTTGCCACGCGCGACGCGCCTACATTTGAAATAACGAAATTTTGGTCGGCAGGAAAAATGGTCCAACGAACCGTTCGGTTCAAAAATGCGTACCGAAAACCGAACCGAAAGCCTCGTACCGAACGGTTCAATACGAATACGTGTATCGTTACACCCCTAATATATATATATATATATATTTAAATCCTGTAATTATTGAATAAATATTTTTCTATACCTTCTAATATTACTATTATTAAATTATTGTAAAATGATTATTTGTAATAAACACATTATATTATTTATATTATTTTGTAAAAAAAAAAAAAAAAAGATAAAATAATTTCTAAAAGATAAAATCTGTGCACACCTTTTAAAAGGTTTAGGGCAATTATCTTACCAAGCATAACTGATTCATAGTTCAGATTATTAAAAAAATATATATTATTTTTTGTATAAATATACTTCTACATTTTCTATAGTATTATTCAAATTATTATAAATTATTTGTTGCAATAAATAAACTTATTATACAAGAAATACAAATAAAATATTCAGGTTTATTTTATTTGCCATTGCAAAGAGTAAAGAGACAGTGCTTCCCCCTGCTGGACAGATGCAAACTTACCATCCCAGTTTTGACTATTCTCGTGCCCTCGAATATCCTGGTGGTGTTGGCTACCAAAACAAAGTAGATACATATAAATGAGATGCAACACGTTTAAAAACAACACCCAGCATATCATTGGTAAACATCTTTTTGTGTGTGTAAGTGTAGCTCTGCACCTCTGAAGAGCATGCTCTGGCTGAAGTCACTGCGCTTGTCATTCAAACACACGGCCTGGACGCGGAACAGGTACAGCACATCCGCCGACACCGGTGTGATGACAACCTCCTGAAATACACACACACAGTGTTACACATACTGTACATACACGCCAGGATACGTCCAAAAAGTCCGCCTGTGATGTGGAGGTGTGTTATCATCTGACGCGTCCAGTCAAAACACAAAAGAAGAGTGGTCGACACACACTCACATACACTTTGAAGTGTGAGCTCTTCTGACAGAGGTCTGGAGGATGAAGGTGAACAGCTTGTTCTCCTCTCCTTCGCTTGACGGTAACACCTTTCTTCTCAAGTCATTAGCATTGAAAATAGACAGTCTCTATCAGTCTCTGCCTCACATAACATTCATTACCACCTAAAGCACCTCTGAGCTGCTCAGCTGGGACACAAACACATTGGAATTCAGTGAGTGAGGCACTGATTTATTTTTAAAGGCTGCTTATATAATGTAAGCCTTTATCAATAAATTATGCAACATTGTTAGGATCTTTCTGAGAACATATTAACACACAGTACACTTTAGATTAGTGTCTACTCGATATAAAATGTAGTGTTTAATGAAATTAAAGGACGCTAAATTTAATTAGTTTCTTTATTAGCCGTGTTTGCTTAATACTATTGTTCATACCCAGCTTTAGGGAACTGAACAAACACTTCAGTGTAATATTTTAAAGAGATAGTTCACCCAAAAATCATAAAATACTCACCCTCAAGTTGTTCCAAACCTGTATGAATTTATTTCTTCTGCTGAACATAAAAGAAGACATTTTGAAGAATATGGGTAATCAAACAGTTGATGGGATCCATTGACTTAGTATGGAAAAAATACTTTGGAAGTCAATGGGGTCCATCGACTGTTTGGTAACTGACATTCTACAAAATATCTTCTTTTTTATTCAGCAGGAGAAAGAAACTCATAGAGGTTTGGAACAACTTGAGGGTGAGTAAATGATGACAGAATTTTCATTTTTGGGCGAACTAACCCTTTAATCTTTAACAGATCATGTGTAAAAGGAAGGACAAGATAATAAATCAGCTTTACTGAAACTGTAAGTAGACAAAATCTGAACAACTGTTTGAAGTGGGACTATGAATAAAGACTGTAAATGAAAAGAGTTCAATTTAAATATTTTAAAATGAGTTCAAAGGAGCTAGGAGCACTTAATTCTTATTGGTAGCTGAAACACATTAGTCAAAATATTTGAAAAAAAGAAAGAACATGTACATGGCAGTGCAGGCCTTCAGCAGGTACACACTTGACAAACAAATCGACTTTTAACTCCATTTCCTTCATTGGTGCCTGTTTGAACCTCACGCAGGCAGCCTCATTTCATCTCTGAGAAATGAAGATTCAATACAATTCTAAGTGCATGAGCAATAGCCATTACCATAACTCACTTCACCTCCCCGGGGTCTGCTGAAAAGTGCTGAGGGCTTGAGGGATTTGTAAATCTTGCACTAAGTAAATGGCGTCAGTTCCTCTCCACATGCACCAACACCTTTCTGATTTATGCGAGTTCATTCTTTAAATGACCCCGACTCAAATATTACTCTGTGGTGTTTGGTTATTATAAGTGGAAAGAAGTAAAAACTCTTTCTCTATTGATCTGGGAAGCAGTCCCTCAAAAATCGCTAATTTGACCCAGATAGCAACATCTTGGGATGAGAGGGGAAATAAAAATGGAAATGAAGAACTTAAAAGAAAAGAGGGAGGAACAATGAAAAATAGAGAGGAATTTGAGAATGGAGTGAATCTAATGATGATGTTCCGTAATGGGATGCAATGCCATTTTCAAATTGCACACTGAAATATTTGGGAACAAAATGAACAAAAATGACTTCTTTCTACTGTCTCGTCGCCTCGCAGCCCCCTACGGACTAGAGGATCAGAAATCTCAGCCTGTTATACATTTCACAGCCCACTGAGTGTGCTTGATAGAAAGTCAAGAGAAATGAGACTAAAATACATCTCCGCCTCTTAAACAGTTTTAGTGCATTAGTATTTTGAAATGGAGGGCCTCAAGGTCAGTGTCTACCGCTGCGACCCCCTGCTGACGACCTAAAATACTGACTTTATTCACAGTCACACTCGCTGCGCTCCTGCAAACACGCTCTAGCGGAGGAGATATTACAGGATATTATCCACGAGCCCAGGGTTTACAGGCATAATATCAACATCCTCACATTCAGACAGTGTGTTTTACAAGAACAGACTGCCACAAATCTGAAACCTGGAATGGTTATTGCTTAAGGACAAGCAGAAATCAAAATGAACCAAGAAATTAGAAAAATGGATTACAATTGAATAAACGTATTTAGAAAAATAGTAGGAAAGATAAAATCAGGTCCTATCCTATATATATTTTCCTTCTGAAATTCAGTTCAACTAGGAAATATGTCTCATTATGGAAATCAAGCATGTTGCGAATGCCATTTCATGTGGTCTTTAAAGATGCTTATTTAATCCTTTGCTGGGTTTATTGCGAGATATTGTGTTATAGATGACCAATACAAACACACAGAATCCCTCAACAATATTGGAAATATGTCACTTTATGGAAGTAAAGCACATTGTGAATGTTATACCCTGCTGTCTTTAAAGTATAAGTCAGATATTTTATAATTTTTGGGAGATATTGTGGTATAGATAACCAAAAAAAAAAACAACAACAAAAAAACCCCAAACAATTCCTCTTCACCATGTTTTACACTGAAAATTCAGTTTAGAAATTTCACACCCCACTAATAAACTATATAAACATTTCATTAAAGTTAAGTGTGATAGGAATGCCATTTCATGTGGTCTTTAAAGATGCTTATTTAACCATTTGCTGGGTTTATTGTGAGATATTGTGGTGTAGATGACCAATTCAAACACAAAAAGTACACAGAACCCCTCACCAATATTTTTTCCCAATGAATATTCAGTTTAACCCTGAAATATGTCACATTACGGAAGTTAAGTGTGTTGCGAATGCTACTCCATGTTTTCTTTAAAGTATAACGTCACGACTAACTTATCATTTGTGAGATATTGATAACTCCTCACCAGTTTCTGATCACTTCCTTTGACGTACGTCTCCTCGTATGACTCGTCGTTTCTGGTCCAGCTGTAGGAAATGAGGTAGCTGATGATGGGCGGATCGTAGGTGATCTCCGGACGGGACCATCGAACCACTAACGCAGTCTTGTTCATGTGCTGGACGTTCATGTTGATCGGGGCACTGCTGCATGCTGTTTGAAAGACGAAAAGAAGAAAAGTGTGAGTTTACCTCTTTGCCACCACTCTAACCTTGAGCTCCATTGTTGCCCTTAGATCCCACAGCCACTAGATGGCTCTGTTAGACTACTGACTACATATACTTGGCTTTCACGTGTCCTGAATTGTGTCATGCCCTCTGTAAACACCGGCATCATCCAAGTTGCTGTTAATCTCCCCAGCAGAAGGTGTTTAATCACCGAGCGTGCCACAGTTTCTGGCGGCTAACAGCATGCGTAGGGGCGAGCTTCTATTCAGAGAGAAATCTGACAGAAGAAGCCCTACATTTTCTTTAGTTTTGTGTTCCTAAAATGCATGCACACATTTGCAACACAGACAAGAGCACACCTCCACACACTCAAAACACACTCCCTCCCACAGCCACAGGGGAGCCATTACATCCAAAACAATGCTAATTAAACTAATTCTACCATCACTCCTCTCTCCGAAGCCTCTATTAGCTCTAATCATGAGAGAAGTAATAGTGACTACAGCCGTAATCATACTGCATAAAGACTGGCTTTCACACAGATGGCATGCATTGATGATTACAGCACACAAACATGACTTTGACATTTGGGGATGGAAGCTTGTCCTTTAAATAAGACTTCATAGACATTTCAACAGCCTGCAGTTTATGGAAGAATTACATTCAAAAGCTCATGATCATCCCAATTTGCATATTTGCAATTTTCATCCTAAATGGTATTCACGATTAAAATCAGCGGGTTTCAAATCATGGTACATCAAATATAGTGATCAAAAAAAGTGTCCAGGTGGAACTATTAATACTGCCCATAACTGCCCATGAATTAATTATTTTCTCTTACGACTTTTTCAAAAGTTAGGAATGAGATGCCAATTCTGCCACATCAGTTTTTTTTTTATTCATATACCTAAAAGATAAACAATAATGAATTGTAACCATAAATGCAAACAATGTGTAAAAAATGATTTTGCTGTCATAATATGTGCTAAAACCTGCAGTGCTTACTTGCATGAACGTATTCACTTCCCAATCACTAACAAAATAGAGACCCTAAAGGACAGTTCACAGACAATGCGCGGGCATGAATTTTCAAATACGAATGGTCTGTTTAGACCAATGCATAAAAAATGATGCTTATAGAAAAGCCGAAATACTCTGGTACACAGTTCTGCACCACTGTTTGTTTCATTATTGGTTTTTATTGTCACAATATATCGTGTCACAATATATCACAATACAAAAATGCAACAATATGTATCGTGGATAGAGACTATATGTATTGTGTACAGTTCACCCAAAATGAAAATTACTGTGCGAGAAAACATTAAAGTTTACAGTTTTTATTGTCAGTACTCCACTAAACTACCATATATAATGTTGAATATAATGTATAATAATGCAATGGGGGAATATTTGTGGGTCCGGATAATGCCAAATGTCTTATTTCACCAGTAAAAAGTGGCCTACATTATTTTAAATATATCTATATACAGAGTGCAAATATTCATCTAAAATAATTCTGTTTTCAGCTTCAGCTTTTCAGTTTATCATGAATATTTTTATTCTGCTGTCACTATTGTCCTGTGCATTGGGTTACCACCACTAAATCCAAACCTCTTCATTTCCACCCCCAATGTAATACCAGATTTAACATTTTAATCAACAGTTCATTTTTTGTTAACCTTTTATCATGTCTTTAAGTATCGCAATAATATCGTATCGTGAGTTAAGTTCAGTATCGTGATATGTATCCAATCGTGACATGAGGGTATCGTTACACCACCCCTAGTATTGACGTACATTTTTTTCAAACAGCTGTTCGCAAATACCAAATTTTCACACTGAATGTTTGTCTTGGTGTGAGCAGGCCTTTAAATCGCAAACAATTGCAGGAACCACTTCCTGTAACCTTTTCAGCTACTACCTACTGAAAGTACTAACTACAAATTAGTAGAAGTAGAATGTACAAACTAGAATGCTTGTCATTATCAACGCCTTTGCATGATTCGTGTTAAATATTTTGGTACATTTTATAATGACAGATTTAAATATATTCCAATAAATCATCACAGGCAGAGCCTTATCACAGCATTTTCTCCATCCATGTGTCTGTGCAACACTACAGTATATAACGCATTCCTGCTCGCTCGCCCCACTCAGAAGCACAGTCGCAGAGGTTACTGCGCAAGAGTGCAGGTCTCTTAAGAGATGCACAGAGAATCGTTTAATAAAAAGGCCATCTTTGGCCCTCCGGCTTGTTGACCATGGAGAGCGAGATTAATGGAGGGATATAGCAGGAAAGGAGAAAAGGTGAGAGCAGGAGTCAAATTAGAGAGAGAGAAAGTGCAAACACGCCGTTAACCTTGAGCGGCTCTTTCGAACAAGCTGACACATAAGACCAGTTTAAAGGAACAGTTGATCTGAAAAAGAAAATGCTATACCATTGGCTGGATAAAAAGGTTTGGAACAACATGAGAGTGAAAAAATATAAACAGGATTTTTGTGTACTATTCCTACACTCTTAAAAATAAAGGTTCCAAAAGGTTTTTTTTTTTGCAGTAATGGCATAAAACGTTTAGTGAAATGTTCTTAAAAAAAACAATGTTTTTCTTTCTTCTAACATTTTAATAATCTAAAGAAACATTTTCCACTATAAAGAACCTTTTGTGGAATGGAAAAGTTCCATGGATGTTACAGGTTCATCATGAAACCTAAAGAACTAACCATTAGCCACACAAGAACAGCTCAGATTACGTCAAATTTAGTTTGAAATATTGAATGTTTAACAAAGAAAAAAAAAAAAGGTTCAGTTGACGCAGTTCCTACACATGTGGGGATTGGTGCTGCATCTGAATCAGAATCTCTACTATATTTTGAGTGCTGATAGAACCAGTTTGGCAGTTTCGTCTACTAAGAGGGAAAGCTATGATCCAGCACGTGTTTGGAATTAATCGAAGCTGACAAAAAGTTCAGCTCCAGCCTGCAGGCACCATTGATATGCTTCTGTTCTCAGCCTCTATCACACTATTACTCCACCCTTTCATTCCTTTTCCCCTTATTCTATCCTTTCTGTTCCCTTTTTATTCTTCGACAACAGCGGCGGGTGTCACAATCAATTTTTCACGGAGCTGAAATTAAACGCATAACGAGGGAGCGATAAGAGGAGCGTTTCTCTCTTCGTATTACAGAATTATTTTCAAGCACCCAAATTAATTATATTTCTGTTTCAGAAGGCTCTGGAATCTGGGAAGCTGTTTAGGAGTAATTCGGTGTAATTCTGGGAATCCAAATCACCTGGAGCTATTTGGACCCATGTCAACAAGCTGGTGGGACAGAGAGAGTGCGGGTGGTCAGCTCTCGGTGTTTCTTCCACTACTGGCACTTCTGGGCTTGTCGACATTTAATTTGTCTATTAACAAAGTACAACAGTGGATATACACCGTCACAGAAGAACTATGGCATTTTTGATTTCCTTCCCTGAATCAATTTAAAATGCTATCTGTAAAACAAATAGACAGCCATTTTATTCCAACACAATGTTTAAAATTGAATCTCCATAACAAAAAGAAATGACATTGGAAATGACAACAGTGGAAATTACATTTTTAGAATAAAATGCCTTTGTAGAATAAGTCCGTGCTATGGCTAATTTTATAGCTAGCAAATAGCAATATTAGGTGACGTGATTTTGTGAATTACAAAATTACAGCTTTATAGGAAAGGACAAATGTAGTATTTGTCTCCAGCTTTATCTCCTCTTAAGGCCGGGACAAACCAAGCTGACGGTCGACCGTTTTCGCACCGTTGGCTCTAGTCGTATGCTGTCTTTTTTTGGGGGGGGGGGGGCAATTAAGCATGTTGTATAGGCATCGCGCCGTTGGTGAGAGGGAGAACTCTGATTGGCTGTTCAGCTTAGTGACGAAAGCAAGCAAAGAAGTCAAGACGGTACAGACAGAAGGATGTTATACTTTTACGTCACTTTTGAATGCACGAATATTTTCATAATAACAATGGCCTGGAATGAAGAAGGTGATCAGAGTGATTGATTTTCAAAATGGTAAGCAAGCGCTGCTTTGTTTACAGTTTGTATATCTGCAGTTAGTTTCGGCTTCTCTTTTTGAATGACCAACATAGACTATTGATACCGGCTGATATAGACAGACATTTACTGACACAGACGCAGAACACACATGCTAGTCAACAGCCGCCTTTCGTCCTTTTGGTGTGTTCAAGCGCAGCTTTTTGTCCGAGACGCAGGCGACGAGAGGCAACAACACAGCCGGTTTCATCGCCGCTAGATCTTTGACATCAGCTTGGTGTGTCCCGGTTTTAAGGAACACTGTCTGGCCACGTGCAGATGTCGTCTCTTTACCCTGACCAAGGTGATGAGGACGGTGTGGTCTTTCTGACCTGTAATTTGTGCACTGTGATTTGTATTAGAGCTGTTGGGAATGAGGGATTGTGCTTGGACCATGGATCACCAGGCAAGATTTTATGAACATGTGAGAGAACTGTAAATGAGAGGAGCTACCACGGTATAATGCCAGTGCCAATCAATATCTGTTAAAGCCCTCAAGATATTCTGCTCGGTAACGTACAGAAAAAGAGTGTGTGGATGAATGTTTTGTGAATATGGGGTAAACAATCTTTGTTTGTATTGAGAGGTAGTAGGTATGTGTGTGTGTGTGTGCTCAATTCTGTTTGCCAATCCATGTGTGGATCAAATGTTCCCTTGAGGAAAGCTTCATAAAGGGATGTAGAAATGGCAGTAAGGATGCTTATTAGTATGTTAGGATCCCTGTCACATGACCCACATCAAGACTTCAATGCTCTTCTCAACACAAACGTCAAGTGTCGCTGTGATCTCCACATGAAAAGTGGTTCAGATAGCGCCATGAAAAGTGACTTTACAAGGTTGCTAGGCAGCAAAAAAGCGGGAAGTGTACATAGTAAGTGGTGACAGAAAGGGGTAACATTAAAGTTCACACCAGGAAAAAGTCCTGGGGCCTGATGTATAAACGTGAGGCACAAAATGGGTATAGAAATGTGTGTAAGTAATTTCCACGCACATATCAGGATTTAAAAATAAATTAATAAACTAGGCGTATATATTTTGCACACCATACGGACACTCTGCATGGTAAAACTAGGCATTGTAAGCTCAATATATGGTTATTTCGGGGTATAATCTTCCGCTGACTGGATTTTATAAAGGGAATTTTGTGCCGGTTCTGGCTTTCTGGTGTTTTTTAGCTTTTGTGCATACACACACTTTTAGGATGAAATCTACGAAAAGTTTATACATGAGGCCGCAGGTGTTTTTCTCAACGCAGTGTGGGATATAAACATTTAGGCTTACAATACCCATAAAAACAAATCAGCAACTTATGTAACAAATAAACATAGCTGTCAATAGATTCAATAATTTAATAATTTGTGATCTCCATTTTTTTTTTCCCTAAAACATTTAGAAATATATATATATTTTGTTTTAATAATTATTTTAATTATTGAGTTATGTATATATAATGCAATTATATAATATACACTTCTATATACTGCGTATATTACATTTTTATTACATGAAGAAAAATTGAGCTCAGTACAAATATACAATAATTAAATAACAATAACTTCATATTAATACATGCACAAAAATATTAATTTAATTTAATGCAACAATTTAATTTAACAGCCTGCAAACAACTTATTTCTTTAAACATCTCTTTTCGATTAGATACATCTACTATAATTAAATAGTATAACAACCTCATATTAATATTTGTACAAAAATTTTCACACCTATTCATTTAATACTTTCTGTAATTTGTTTTAAATTTAAGTTAATAAAAAAAAAAAAAAATAACCCCAATAAAAGCCAAAAGAAGGTCCCCACCATGATATAAAAACAAATGTGTGTTTATGGAATGGTCCGATCATTTGTCGATTAAAGCAGGTGTCTTCTGGAGCGTGTGAAGCAGATCTGTGGTGTACACACAGAGGTGAGAAAAGCAGTGTGTCCTTGAAAAGCTGCAGTCTTGTGCATTTCCTGCGAGCGCGGCTGCCACACGGAGCAGAGAAATGAGCAAGAGAATAGGCAAGTAAAGACAGAGCGTCTAATGACACAATAGCAGAGGACAGCACCATATGCCACCTACTCACTCTCATTACACACACGCACTCACACACACTGACGCGCTCGCGCTCGTGTTGTGCCATGCATTATGAGTAAGCACTAATGAGGAAAATTTGAATCTATTTGAATCTAAACTTGTATCTAAAAAGAGTCTAAAGCTTATGAATACAGCATCTGTGATGCAAAGCTATGATATAAAACATCTGGTTTATAAACAGGCAGTCAGGAGAGCCCGCCCACCTTTGGAAGCCTCTGTGCCGTACGGGTTCCCCAGGCTGTCAGTCAAGTCAGGCAGCCAAGCATCTTTGACTGCGGATTTGAAGACCTCTCGGTTGTCCAGACTCTGGAGTGGGCGGAAGTTGTTTCGCAGGTATTCCACGGATTTAACATGGTCCTGCTGTTCTGTGGTGAAGATGGAGTAGAACGCCTCCAGCTGTGAGAGAAAGAGAGAGAGAAAGAGAGAATTCAGTATGTTTTCATATGTCTCTTATTTTTTAAGTAAGTCATCTCCCTAGATGCCCGGAGTCTCTTTTCTCTCCTTCAAAAGTAGTGACTCAGAGGAATGTTATTTTAGCTCACAGGCTGATCAAAATCCGAAAACATGACCGACTGTCTGTCTTATTTCTGCCTCAGCCATGCCTCACTAACCTTCTGCCTCCTTCCCTCTCTTGCTTAAAAACACTGAACTTCAGAAAGCCGAAACTGCACATCGTCCTTTTAACATTTATTAAATCCTGTGGAATCTGAAGTAATTTGACGGATCACTTTAAACTAAAACGCGCTAGTATAAAGGATGCGACACACCAAGATCTAGCGGCGATGAAACCGGCTGTGTTGTTGCCTCTCGTCGGCTGCGTCTCGGACAAAAAGCTGCGCTTGAACACACCAAAAGGACGAAAGGCGGCTGTTGACTAGCATGTGTGTTCTGCATCTGTGTCAGTAAATATCTGTCTATATCAGCCGGTATCAATAGTCTATGTTGGTCATTCAAAAAGAGAAGCCGAAACTAACTGCAGATATACAAACTGTAAACAAAGCAGCGCTCACATCCTTACATTTTGAATATCAATCATGTTAATCACTTTCTTCATGCCAATATTTCTTCAGCCTAACTAGAGCTGGCATGTAGAACACACCATGAAAACTAGCCCGACCTACGCTCACCGACCGGCTGATGTTGGTGTCACGGCCCTAAGAAAGAGCCAAGGCTGAGTGTTTGGGAATGTGTGAGTTTGAGGCTGTACCATTGAGAAACAGTACTTTGGAGAATTTTTTTTTGAGGACAGAGAGCTAAAAATGGTTAAACCTCCATTGGAAAACATCCTCAAAGGTTAAAATGGTTCATTCATTTAAGAAGAAAAATTAGAAAAATTATCTTCAGCATTTTTTCACTTCTTATGACACCACAAACTGTTCCATCTGTCTGGAATTGTACCTTAATGAAAATAACACAATCAAGGTTTAGGTTAAACATGTTATGTGTCAAATTCATAACATGGCTGCAGTTCTTGCTGATAATGAAATGTGCTATAAATGCACCATCGCTGCTACATTTATCAGTAAATGATGAAGAACGGCCTGAATCAGCTCACCCGTGTCAGACAGCCGCACCGGAGAACAACTCGTCCCAGGATTTGCCAAAGTTCATGGCATGGGATCTTTGAAATATCCAAAAGTTTTGTTTTAGACCATTTGGACTAAACAAGACTTTTGCATTTGTGTGTTTACAACATAAAAAAAAAATAGTCTAAAATAGTTTTTGTAACTGTATTAGTTGTTGATAAAATGAGTGATTAATTATATATATATATATATATAAAAGATAAACAGTAATTATTATATATGTAAATTACACTATTGTTTAAAAAGATTTTTTTTAAATAAATTAATACTGAAAAAAACAACACTGAAGCACTGAAAAAAATACGGTACAAATGTTTTTTTGGATAATAATACATTTCTTGAGCAACAAATCAGCATATTAGAATGATTTCTGAAGGATCATGTGACACTAAAGGATGGAGTCAAATTCAACTTTGCCATCAAAGGAATAATAACAATAACAATATATTAAAATAGAATAAGGTTATTTTAAATTGTAATAATATTTCACAATATTACAGTTTTTACTTTATTTTTGATCAAATAAATGCATCAAATAAAATCTTATCGACCTAAATTTTTGATTGGTTAACATTTAACAAATATATTTGATTTCTAATAATAAAATATATATTATAATAATATAATAAAGAGTAAATATATAATTAATTATAATTATATTTAGAATATATATTTAGAATAGTAATATCAGCAAACATTGATGTATGCAATAAATTAGCTACATTAATAAGCATATCATGTAATTCATTTGATCACATTTTTTAATTGATCCATACTCCTAGTTGCAATCATAATTAGCTTTATATAAAAACAACAGAAGTTTATGGTGTCGTCACGTATAGCTAGGTAAACGTGAAAAAGCACACAAAAAAGAAAATGTGTGGCACAAAAACCAGCCTGAGCATCTGTGTCTGTGTTTCAGAATCCGACACACATCTGAATATGAAAACCCTCACGAGCGTTTCAAATCCTACATTCCCACATGCTGTACCGATCCAATATTCCACCAAATCTGATCTGTGACATCATTTCCTGTGCTTTAGGGTCACACCGAAACCCGCTGCATCAATATGGTGCTCTCGGATAATCTCCTGATCACAATCCTCATCTATTAATCCCTCGTTCGCCCAAACCTTGCTTCTAAACAGCTTACTGGGATTGTGCGTCAGCTACAAAAGCACGTCTCTCATTGTGTACAATTCTTAGCGCTGAAGTAATCCGGGACAGATGTGTTTGTGTGTGTGTGTTTATGAAATGACTGTGCATCATGGGTATGAAGGTTAAGTAATCCCTGGTGGGAAATCACAGCAACAGGGCCGTTCTGGGTCACACATCTGTGTGTGTGTGTGTGCGTCACTGCTCAAAAGACATGTTGGAGTCTGATGGTTGAGTAATCCCTTATGGCAAACAGCAACAGGGCATTCTAGGGGCAAATGGCAAGACGTGTGTGTGTGTGTGTGATGTCCACCTATGCTCCAGATGTTGCAAATGCAGTAGACTGGCTGAGCATCGATCGTGTCTTAAAGCGCCCCAGAGCTCAGTCTGTCAGTCTCTGTGACCTACTTCCTGCTTTGATGAAGAACAAAGGAGCAAGAAAAATGGGGAGTGAAGGACAACTGTCTTCCTCCATAGACTCACTTATATCTGCCTCAGCAGTGTTTCCTTTTAAACAAAATCACCTAGAGACGAAAGGGAACAAAATAACTTTTAGAGGTGTCAAATGAGAGCAGAAAGCTTCTCTGGGCAGTGTTTACAGCTCTAAGGAAGGGACTGTGTCTTCCTGTTAAACGCTCGGTGAGCTGTGACCCGTACACGTATCACTTCCTGCAGTTTTGCTCAGACGGGCTCAGAACATTTGGATACTGGTAGTGACTCACCCATCTGACAAAATCTGGGCTATGACTGAGCAGATTGTCCAGTGATCATTTGGCTATATGTAAAGTCATGCAAATGCCTTTATAATGCATCAGAAATGGTGTAAACTTTAAGACTTTTGTCCATTGTCCAAACAATGTGAAAAAGTGGACTAACCTGTTATGATTACCACTAAGAAACCCATCATGGGTGCACACTTAAAAACAGCACAAGACATGGCACAACTGTCACAGCCATTGGTCTGAATGTGTGTGACTATAGTGGCGCGTGCTTTAAAGGTGAAGAATTGAAAAGTGTCCCAGAGGAGTTTTGCTGTGCAAACTTTAGCTACCAGCTAAAGCACAAGATGCTATCAGAATGCTAATTAAAGTGCCGCCAGTAAAAAATACCAATAATAGTAATATCAATAATAAACAAAACTAGAATATTCCGTTATTGTATGACTTGGATTGTACGAACATGCACGTACACCTTTTATACTGTATGTTTTTTTTTTTTTAATTGTGGTTAGGTGTAGGTTTTGGTCATGCATTTTATGTGTCTTCCTCTTGTCTACCTTGCTGACAAGTTTCCACGGATTTCAAGTGGACAAAAATTATGTATTTTCAGTATTGCGTTGGCTGAACATTCAACAATCAGGTACACAATAGAATGGCATATCAAGCCCTATACGCTGATTTCACGCAGCCGTTATTTTGAAAATCGAAAGCGAGGCTCCGGAAGTGTCGCCTTTAATCATAGGAGAGTCGCGAATGCGATGGCGTATTGTTGTGTTTAATGTAGAAATTAGTTATTCTAAAAATGTACATACATTTCTTTCATACTTTAGACTATATACAGTGAAATTCATTTATAAATATATATTTTTTTTTTCAGAAAGTAAAAAAGAAGCAGGAACGAACTATATACTTATCCTATATTGGATATTAACACATCCAATAGTGTAAATCGCGGCAGCAGCTTCAGGTTGGTAGTCCAAGGCATTGTTGTTTATCTTTACTTCCGGGATTCTTCCCACCGGAGCCTCGCTTTCGATTTCAAAATGGCGGCTGTGTGAAATCAGTGTATTCAAGTTAAACGAGCAGAACAAAAGTATCTGTAAATAATTCGTAAAACCCATATATGAATTGAGCAATAATGGTTTTACGATGACTTACAAAGAGAGTTAGTGCTTCCGTCCATCACGTCTCGTTTTAGAGTGTGAAATTAAATATGTGTTCTCTGCTTGTCTATTTCTTTTTAAAATATTGATTTTATCGTACAGCCTTACACCATAGTGTTATAAATCTTGAAATGACTTTGAAATAAAATGGAATCTTACATGGCCGGCCGGATGAGTTTTGTACAGATGTCCTTTGATCTTTCACATGTGAGAGCAAACCCTCACGCGGTGAGATCAGAGATGGATTGGTTTCTGACGGAGAACAACCTTTATAAACAGCCACTGTGTTCCCTGCCTGTACATTATAAACATTAGTCCTCACTTATCACGTCTCTCTTTGTTTGGTATCTGAGTCTAACAGTGGTGATTGTGAGACTGATGATTTCTGCTCTAAAACCAAGCTTCTTTCCTCTGCACTTTGGAGTTAACTCATCTGACCATCACATAGCTCTTCATGCAGCCTGTTAGCGCGAAGATGCCCCATTTTTGGCTGTTGGTTTTGTTCTATCACAGTGTAAACTCTCAGTTTGAGAGTATTTCTTATCAATCAGAGCTCAGGAGCATTGCCGAGAGGGAGAACAGGATGTATGTGCGCAAGCATGGCATACAAATGGAGAGGCATGAGTCAGTGTGGTGAAAGTCTGAGGTCTTTTAAGGTCCATTCGAACAATAATAGGTATTATACACACTAGTGTATTCTATTATTTATCATACTGTTTAGCTCTTGTCCCAAACCCCAGGTGTTTTTCGTGAACTCTGTCTAATAAATGTGTAACAGTTTTAATTCCTCAGACTTCTAAACTGGGTCAGCCGCTCTGTTTAATGGGAATTCTGACTTTGTGCTTTGCTTTGAATAAAGATGCATAATAAGTTCCCAATCTTGTTTGGTATAATTCGGCATATGTCTTAAAATAAAAGTTTTTTTCTAAACCCTCGACTAGCATGAATAACTTCAAAACCCCTACATATGTGTGTCAGAAAGACTCACCTGTTTGTAAGAGAGGAACACAGGTCGGCTGAAGATGATCCACTCCACCACTTTACTGCAGGGTGGGGTGGTCAGAGAGCCGATGTAACGGTAGTAGCTCCCGATTGAAGACGGCAACAGGTCTCGGAGCACGAAGGGCTCTAGAAATGTCTCTTTCTCTGGAACGACAACAACAACAAAGAACATGTTGAGAACAAGGATTTTAGTGGTTGTTGGTTAGTAGTGGTTGTAGAAAGGCGTCATAATTAGTGCTGATGCTTATATTGTTAGGATTTTGAGCAGGATTCTTCTGATTCTTCTTAACTCTTTAAGCCATTAACAGAATTTTCCGGCTTTCTGTGTTTGCACTGTTGTACACATCTTCTGAAAGAGTACTGAATCTCCTGATTAAAACAGGTGAAGAGGAAGCAGAAACAAGCGATAGGATATGTAAGGAGATGTATATGTAAAATTACATGATCATCAACATTAAACAGCATACATCGTTACAGAATGAAACGTCAACCCAGGACGAGCTATAGGACTGTGAAGCTTTGGGGGTGTTGATGGACTCGATCTAATTCATCTGTGTTTTGATCATTGCTCTGAATCTGATCTGGATGTAGTCTTTGACAAAAACGTGACTTTCTCAGCTTTTTGCTCAAAATGTTTTTTTTTTTTTTTTTTTTTTTAATGAAACCCACAAAAAAGATTTCATGAAGCTAGAATAAAACGGATTTTTATTTTAGAATAGAACGGTCTGTTCTTTCTTTCGATATATTTCATGTTCAGATATATTTATACAACAAAATATTCTGGGGGCCATGAAACTTTTGTGAAAATGATCAAAAATGCTGGCACTGATGGCAACTTTAAAAAAAAAAAAAACTGTCGGGGAAAGAGTTAATAGTTCTATTACCAAGTCTTTTAGTAATTGAGATTTAAATGACTTGGAATTGAATGGAATCCAATAATCAGCCTTAACTACACATTTTCTTTAGAAAGTATATATTTTTTATTCATTTATTTATTTTAACAGCGAAATGGAGCAGCTGCAACTTTGAGATTAATCTCTGATTTGTCCTGGAATGGTTTTCCTCCACTTGTTGTGTCTGTTGTTATTCCAAAAAGGGACATGGGCCAGACTAAACGTTCAAGCTGTAGATGAGTTGTGCGTTTAGCGTTTTAAAGCCACTCAATCCTCGAGAGGACACAATCTGCAGATTTCTACCCATAATCCTCCTCTGATTGAAACGCTTATCAGTTCCATCCAACAATGCCTGCCCAACATATGGCTGGCCTGGCGACATGATAAAACCAAAACCGCTTTCAACTTGAGTGTTTCTTGTTCTGATTTTCAAATGCTCAAACATTGTGCCTGAAATCAAGATAAACAGATGCAGAACGCTGATTGGTTTGATGCGAAGCGAGGATGATGCACAAAGAATAAAGTATCTTGCTGACCCATTTTCCAAACCTAACATTTAGAGGAGCTTAGCATGCAAATGGCATTTGATTTAGAAATCAAATTCTGCACATTTGATAATAGTACAGCCTGAACAATCCAACCCTTTAAAATGCAGTGTTGACACCGTCTGTCCCGTCGTTGGGTTGTTTTTGTGAATCTGTATTGACAATCAGAGTGGCGACGGCCAGGTAAATGGAGACTTCAAAACGTCCCTGGAAGACTGAATCAATGGACTTGTAATGCATTCAGTAGAGAAACATAGACCTCATTTCACTGGTTTGATTTATGCACCCCAGAGAAGTGATTCTTAGTTGAGCGAACAGTACTTGATGACTGGTGTGGCTTGAGAGGACAAACATGAACTCGCGACGCACAATGCCACTACAAATCACAGCAGGGTTTAGAGATACTGCAATCTGATAGCCGTCTCATTATCACTCACCGAGAGAGATAGCAAAATAAACAGAAGCATGCGCTCATTTATATGCAGCTGGATGGCTAGTGTGCAAATGGCAAGGCTAACATGCCTTGTGTTGTGTGTATATTGAAGTTAAGGTTGAATGAATGGTAATCCCCTGAAGGTTGGACTGGGAATGTAGAGCTACAGAGAGAGAAGCTTTTGCTGTGCCTCAGTGGCATGGTAATGGATGCCACAGAGCGCTTTTCTGTCACACGCACACACAGCCACAGGGCAAACACTCCAGTCACACATCCGTGTCTGAACCCAGCACGCCATGGACTCCCTCCGCCACACGCAGTCCCGCCGCCCAAACGTCCGTCATGAGGTTACATCAGCTGCCTCACACTGGGAGACTGCGCAGAGCCAGTGCAAGAGTAAGGAAATGTTGATATTTTGGGCTACTTTTAAGGCACAATTTCTAATGGTTAAAATGAAGCCCCATTATTGTGAATGCTTTTTTATGTTTAAAGGGGTATCATTTAACATCCCAGGTGTTTACATTTTTCCTTTTTCAAATAAACACAAACAAGATTCTTAGAAAAATAATCCATTTCTTTGAGTCCATATAATGCCAGTGAATGGAAGCCCACACTATATGCAAAAAAGTACAAACAGTCATCCACAGTAATCCAAACAGTACAACCCCAGTGGATGAATCAATGGATTTTGAAGCAGAAAGGTAGGTGTGTGTTAAAAATAATACTATTTTAAAAAAAATTTTACCATTAACCATAATTTCTCGTATGCATGTTCACGAGGGGGTTGAGTTTCTCACACACACACACACACACACACACACACACACACACACACACACACACACACACACACACACACACACAAACACACACACACACACACACACACACACACACACACACACACACACACACACACACACACACACACACACACACAGTTTTGCTTGAGAAGACATTGATTCATCCACTGGGGTTGTATGGATTACCATCACCATGGCTTTATGTGCTTTTAGGAACAGCAATATTCTGGGAATATGATGAGAGATTTAGCATTTTGTAGGTAGAGTAACAAAACTTTAGCAAAAAAGAGGCCATATTGTACACTGTTGTAGCATTGTAAATGCACGATGCATCGATATTGACTACCAGCTATATACAGCGTGCTAACCTCGAAAATCCAGCTGTATTCTAACAATAACTTAGCTCTCCTTATTAGCTAGGCTCCTTGCATGCTGGCTAATAACTTTTTTTAAAGCTGGGTCTCCAACATTGACAGCGCTGTGTTGAACAGATTTGTGCAGCGGTGTTCCATGAGGGAGAGAGAGAGAGGTACGGGTGAGAGAGAGAGAGAGAGGTACGGGTGAGTGAGAGAGAGAGAGAGGGACGAGCGAGAGGAAGTGCTGCGCGAATGCGCTACGGCGCTCTGCAATCAAATACGATTTTAAATAGGCTTAGTAAAAGACAAAAAAAACAAAAAACAATCAAAAATCAATGTGTGGCGGTCAGCGTTGATATTGTGGCGGGCCGCCACAAATAAATGAACGTATGGGAAACCCTGCACTTATACTATTAGTGAAGGTTTCTTGCACAAAAAAACACATCATTACGTTTTACATGCCCATTTTCTGCCATCTCTCTGACCATCATTTTGTGTTACTGCATCTTTAAAACTTTAATATTTAATGACCTTTATAATGATTGGCTTTACTCTTCCCGTGTGAAAACTATTGAATTGGACCAAAATGTAATTTACAATGACGTTCATGAGGGCAGGCCAAGTTACTGAACACTAAATAGACCCTAATGTGAAATGTAAATGTCAGTCTGGGTCATCATATATTAATGTGCATATTACGATTTAATCACAGACATAACAAGCATTAGAAAGTTTATCCCTGCACTTTTTGGTAAACAATCCAACAATTTGGTATATAAGAGTGGCTGTGTTCCCTGACTCAAAACAACTTACTACTTGGTGTTTTATCGCCATCGTGATAGGGTTAAGACTGTGTCCTTCAGGCTTTTCCTATGTCATAAATGTGAACATTTCTGATCAAATTGCTTTGTTTCCATAAATAGTCTGAGTGGACTGGAGAGGGAGTTCAATCTACATTGTACATCTGCATACTCTGAAAAAGCAAGTAATTTCTTGTTATCCATTATATATCCTCTTTAATAACTAAAACTACTGACGTGAGCGAACCCGTGAGCGAAGCTCTACACAGACCTCATTTGTCCTCGCCACTGACGTTAAAATGAAGCATGAACTTCATGAGAGATTCATTAAAGCCTGCTCATGTTAACGTCAGGCGAAAGAACAAAAGCTTACATTCTTGAATTAAGGATTCGCAAGTAACATGTTCCCAGAGGGCCTGTATAATGTGCCTGGATGTGTTGCCTCAACTCAAACTCCATTGTAATCTGTTTAAAGCAAAGGCAAATGCACTGATGTTCACACTGGGCCGTTCTCACAGAGTGCACGCTGTCTTCTAATATACGGCATGCCCGCTTCTAACATATGGTTAAATATTAAGAGAAATTACTTTATAGGAGCTTAATGGATGATCACTTAACAAGACAGCTCTTCTCTTCCACCAGCTGAGGGCTTTAGATACAGTGTGTAAAATTGTTCCTTGTGCTTCTCAAAATGGATGCATGCCTTAAGAGCCAACATTACCCAGACACTGCTTAAAATCTTCATTTTTAGTAGTCAGAGTGTGGAGAAACAGGTTTAAGAATTTACATACAGCCGCATCAGTGTCATTTGAGCTGCAAATCACTTGTTTCGGTTTCCTGTGCGTAGTATACATATGTGGCAGAAGATCGGCAGGTTGAAATTATAACCGTCTAAGCGTTGACAGCGGAGACACGGCTCTGAATGTGTGTAGACCCCCTGCTCCTATCTGTCTGGGATAAGAAGAGAGAACACAGCTCTGTCCCACCTCCCGCAGAGAACACACACACACACACACACACACACACACACACACACACACTCCTCCACACCGCCCCCTACTCTAACCCTACTGAGCAAACAAGATCAACACGCTCCAGCAAACAGGCCGCAGTAGCCTGACTGGTGTGGAAAGACTTGATTAAAAGGAAGAATAAATGCGTCTCTGATTCAAATGATACTCTACGAGAGGAGAGCAGACAAAGGGTCAAGGTTTGGCTGTAGATGCTGTAACTACACCAATATGGGACAAAAAGCATCTTTCTTTATTGATGAGCGTTCAAAAGTAGCCGTATATTCTCAGAAAATATAATTTTAGAAAGCAACCGGCAACAAATCCTGTGGATTTACGATAGAGGGAACAGAGAAGGGTAGGGAACTGAATTTCTCGCTTAGCTCTGTTAAGAGTTTGTCAATGTGAACAGAACACCATCTTAAAATACTCTAACAGAGTTTCCTGCACTACTTACTGTATTCAGCTGGATAAACTAAATCTACAGTGTGAAACAGAGCACGTCCAGTGCAGTTTAATTGACGAATGACTCTTATGAGCTTGTTCTTTTTAGTACATCATAGACATAGCACGGCGAATGTAGTCTGATTCCTGAACAAATTCAGCACATCCAGTTTGCAACTAAAGGTGTATTGACATTAATGAAATTTCGTTGAAAATTTGGGGGCAGCAAGGTTTATGTCAATTGCGTAGTGATGTATGAAGCACAGTCCACATAGAAGATTCTTTCAAACCAAGAAGCTTTCTGTTGGTCGACGCAGTGAACTGATGTGACCAACTTGAACCGGTTGCGAAATTTGGTCTTTCAGAAATCTTTAAAAAACTACTGTCAGGATTTACGCAATGAAAAATTAGCGCTGAAAAGGCATGGACAGTTATTTTTGCGGCTGACCTTATTTAAGAAGCATTTGTAAGAGTTTCCCTTTCAGATGAAAAATTTATGGGAGGAGAATATTCAAATGAATCACGCAAGGTTATTTACTAAGGTTTGCAGCAATATTTACCACCCAAAAAAGCATGTCTTAAACCAGACGCTAATTTGCGCTGCTCTTGATAGACTGCGTTGGTCATTATGGAAATTATCCGGCTGGGTTTGTGTTCTTTAATTTGCAGTAGATCAAGCGCAGAACTTTCCACTCCCATCTGTGTTTTTTTTTGGAATTGCGCTCTCATGCTAATATGCCCTAATAAAAGCCTTGTCAGTAGTAATTTATAAAAATAAATGAATGAAATGTCAAGTTTTGCTTGTTTAGTATTTGTATATCAAAGGCTAATTATTGAATTTCATTTATCGCACCTCGAAAGAAATTATTACAAAATAAAAAGTCTGTGTAAATACACCTTTTGAAACTGTTAAAGAGCAAGATTTTAAATAAAACATTTTAAAATATGATATTTTTCGTGTCCCTAGACCTGGGCCGCGTTGCGAGACCAGAAGAGACTTGGGGATGGGCTCTTTAAACCACATAAAACACCATAGCAACTGCATAACCTCATCCTGGCAACATCCTAGCATCATGGCAGTGACTTTTGCAAGTGCGTGGATAACTCAGAATATCAGAAGATGTAAAAATTGAGTTAATCACCATCATCACATCTTGGTAACCTCATCAATGTCATCAGATTTAGCATCATCATCTTCGACTTTTGGCAGCCGGTGGAGGCAGAACTATCTTGGTGAAATTCCTTTTGAGTGGGAGCCGTTTAAAGTGAGTGCCATTATTACACTGCATTAGAGCTGATCTCTTTGTCAGAATGGCAGTGCGATGCTTTTAGTACCACGGCCGCCCGGATTACACCACGACTTCGTCATTCTCTCTCTCTCTCGCTCACTTTCTACGACTGTCTCAGTGGGCAGCACAAATCGCAGGCCGGTAATTACCATCAAAGCCTCGCCGTGCCTTTAAACTTCGCACGGACACATAGAGAGATGTTCCTGAGATGACTAAAAAGCAGGCAGAACAAGAGTATATTAACTAAGAAACCTTTAAAGATGTAAATTTACTGATGTCTGAATCATGGACAGACCTCGCTGTTTCATCTTAATATTCCAGAATATACAGTTCAGTTCATGCTGGGAGCAGTTGGTGGTGTCTTCATCATTTCAGAGCTTTTAAAGTCTGGAAGCAGACAGAAGGAACATTAAGGGAAACTATTCAATGACTTTTAGGGGGTCAACTTACATAAGGTTAAAGGAGCAGTTTGTAAGAATGACAGCTAGTGGTCGAAATAGGTACTGCAGTCCAAATAAAAAAAGATAGGAGATCGTTGTTTCCCCCGCCCTGTCCTCCTCAGACTCAACGCTCATGCGGGTTGCACGTTTGAGGACACACAACAGGGACGAGCGCAATTTGTTGCAGAGGAGACTTACACACTGTAAGTTGATGTGTTGATTTATCCGCGTTTTAATATGCTCTTGTTCTTAGAGATTTTTAGATGATACCGAGGCTTTTTAGGTTGTGTGGAATCTACAATCTCTGACCCAGTTTGTTTGCTGGCAGCAATACGCTGTGTTTCCTGCTAACTGGCATCCCGGGGTGTCAAATAACTATTGGGTGAACTGGCAGTGGGCGAGATCACACAGACCAAAACAAAAACAACATTGAACGTGTAAAATAATAAGTAAAATAACTGGCTGTAGAAATGTTTTTCAGAGAAATTAGTATGTGAACTTAGCATGTTTCCTAAATATCTGCAAATATATTATGGTACTTTTATGCTCTAGTAGTGTGAAAAAGTTACATACAGCATCTTTATATAAAAAAAAAGTAATTTTCAGGGGGTACAATCACTTTTGGTGCCCCTAGCACAGTTAAAATATAAAATCTTAAAGGGGAAGTATGTTATTATAAAAAAAAGCACTTTCTCCCATATAATTTTAATAAACAAAGAGAACTATAAAGAGCAGGTTAATTTACAACAGAAAGAGTAACAGTGTGTCTGAGCATGGCGTGAGTTTGGGCGTCAGGCTACCTGGAAAGTGGTTAAACAGCCCACCCTTACAAAAAAGTAGTATGATGGACAAATAGTAGCTTTTGGTACTTTTCTGTTTGTATATCAGCTTGTACTTCCTTAGACTAGCACCACTTTTGTTCATCTAAGTGCCTACCTTAACTTCTATCACCTGACAACAGAGATTGCCAATCAAAAACACAAGTAGAAAATTACACACATTCTCAACAAAGCTTGAGACAAAATGACACAGAGTAGATAATGTGTTTGTGTACGCATGTATGGGTGTTTGTGTGTTTGCCAGCCTGGATACATGACAGGTATACACCGTGTGTTTATAGTATATATATATACAGGTCCTTCTAAAAAAATTAGCATATTGTGATGAAGTTCATTATTTTCCATAATGTAATGATAAAAATTAAACTTTCATATATTTTAGATTCATTGCACACCAACTGAAATATTTCAGGTCTTTTATTGTTTTAATACTGATGATTTTGGCATACAGCTCATGAAAACCCAAAATTCCTATCTAAAAAAAATAGCATATTTCATCCGACCAATAAAAGAAGTGTTTTTAATACAAAAAAAAGTCAACCTACAAATAATTATGTTCAGTTATGCACTCAATCCTTGGTCGGGAATCCTTTTGCAGAAATGACTGCTTCAATGCGGCGTGGCATGGAGGCAATCAGCCTGTGGCACTGCTGAGGTGTTATGGAGGCCCAGGATGCTTCGATAGCGGCCTTAAGCTCATCCAGAGTGTTGGGTCTTGCGTCTCTCAACTTTCTCTTCACAATATCCCACAGATTCTCTATGGGGTTCAGGTCAGGAGAGTTGGCAGGCCAATTGAGCACAGTAATAACATGGTCAGTAAACCATTTACCAGTGGTTTTGGCACTGTGAGCAGGTGCCAGGTCGTGCTGAAAAATGAAATCAGATGGAAGCATGAAGTGCTCCAAAATCTCCTGATAGCTAGCTGCATTGACCCTGCCCTTGATAAAACACAGTGGACCAACACCAGCAGCTGACATGGCACCCCAGACCATCACTGACTGTGGGTACTTGACACTGGACTTCAGGCATTTTGGCATTTCCTTCTCCCCAGTCTTCCTCCAGACTCTGGCACCTTGATTTCCGAATGACATGCAAAATTTGCTTTCATCCGAAAAAAGTACTTTGGAGCATTGAGCAACAGTCCAGTGCTGCTTCTCTGTAGCCCAGGTCAGGCGCTTCTGCCGCTGTTTCTGGTTCAAAAGTGGCTTGACCTGGGGAATGCGGCACCTGTAGCCCATTTCCTGCACACGCCTGTGCACGGTGGCTCTGGATGTTTCTACTCCAGACTCAGTCCACTGGTTCCGCAGGTCCCCCAAGGTCTGGAATCGGTCCTTCTCCACAATCTTCCTCAGGGTCCGGTCACCTCTTCTCATTGTGCAGCGTTTTTTGCCACACTTTTCCCTTCCCACAGACTTCCCACAGAGGTGCCTTGATACAGCACTCTGGGAACAGCCTATTTGTTCAGAAATTTCTTTCTGTGTCTTACCCTCTTGCTTGAGGGTGTCAATGATGGCCTTCTGGACAGCAGTCAGGTCGGCAGTCTTACCCATGATTGCGGTTTTGATTAATGAAACAGGCTGGGAGTTTTTAAAAGCCTCAGGAATCTTTTGAAGGTGTTTAGAGTTAATTAGTTGATTCAGATGATTAGGTTAATAGCTTGTTTAGAGAACCTTTTCATGATATGCTAATTTTTTGAGATAGGAATTTTGGGTTTTCATGAGCTGTATGCCAAAATCATCAGTATTAGAACAATAAAAGACCTGAAATATTTCAGTTGGTGTGCAATAAATCTAAAATATATGAAAGTTTAATTTTTATCATTACATTATGGAAAATAATGAACTTTATCACAATATGCTAATTTTTTGAGAAGGACCTGTATATATATATATATATATATATATATATATATATATAGTGACGGAACAGCGGCCTCCCTGTGGCTTAAATTGCCTCCCTTCGCCAGGTTCACAGCTAGAGTGGGTGTGAGAGAGAGGAGGAGGGCCGTAACAACCAGGACTGGAGGCACAATGTTGAGGGACACCTGAATTGAATGGAGCCTCGTCACCAGCACTGTTAAATGGCAAACCACTTTTCGGAAGACCGGTCTCTTTTCCCCATGCATGTACACTTGTGTCCTTGTAGGTCCAGGAAGGGAGCGGGGAGAGACTCCTCACGTGCCAAGCCGTGAGTCGCTGGACCCGTATGCCCGTGCAGGGATACATGTGTCGCCGGCTCCAGGCTGAGAATGGCCGTCCCTAGGGAAGAAGCTGCCACCCCTTGTGCACCGGACCGAAGAGGGCAGTGCGTGCGGCCGCAGGGACCCCGCCCCCTTTACCTGGATCAACCCATCTGAGCACTACCTTTTCTTTCACGTGCTCCAGCATAGTGAGTACAACAGACCCCTTGTTTATTTTGGACACTTTATTCGCCTTTTTGGACATTTTATGTTTATTTTTAAGTTAAATAAAAGCTTCTACTAGGCCTGACACAACACCCACTGTGACTGTAGTAGCTTTTCCCACCATTATATACTTGCAGAGACAGGTATTTTAACATAATTTTGTGTGTATGTGTCCGTTCAAACACAAGGAGACACGAAAGAGGAATCAATTCGGTGTTCACGAGCTATCCTAAGCGGCCCTTTCTGTAGCTATTGTTCCATCAGCCTGTTTTCATGTGCATTTTGAAGTATCACATCAGAAACAGCGCTCGATCAAGTTCTCTATCCCGTCTTCTTGCGCTTGAATGGTTTAAATCGATTATATGTGTAAATTGTCAAGAAAAAAAAAACACGTCCAAATGATAAACTTTCACTCATGATGGTTAAACTTATCAACTAATCCGCAAATAACTTGCGTACCAAACCGTGGGGCCTGGTCAATACGGATCACGGATCATCTGCAATCCGTTGCACCCCTAATCGGTTAAAATCAATAATGAAAATAATCGACAACAAATTTGATTATCCGAATTTGATTATCTGACCATCTGCCAGTCACAACGGTTTACAGTAGTGAATAACACATTTCTATGGACAAAACACATACGGAAAATACAGAGCGAGCTGCTGCGGGAAAGGTGCAAAAACATGAGCATGCTTTATATTACAGTAAGCAAGCGCATCAAACAAAAGCATTTACTGTGGCTTGTACATGGAGTTTGAGTTTGATTTGATTCCAGCATGTAGAAGACACACTGGTCATCAACAAATTAACAGGAGTTGTTGCCAGAACGATTAACGAATGCATATGACTAATAAAAAAATAACATATCATAAATTTCAATACTAAACCCTCAACCTAAAATAGCCTATTCATGAAACATCTACTAACCGTGATGCACCACTCCTCTTAGACCATGAATGATCGGATCTACTGCAGGATTGTCCTTCATCCCCACCTGAGAAAGAGAGAAAGAACACAAATAAAAAATAATGAGTTTCCAATTCATGTTGGATGTAATACAGACAAACAGATAGATAGAAGAATAGATAGATAGATAGATAGATCATTTTTTATACAGAAAAAACCTGGTAGATAGCTGATGTCATACAAGCAAAATGATTGCAATCACACACACAAACACACTCTCACATAAGAGAACCCATTATGCCTCACACCCCCTCAAAAGCTGCCTGTACGCAACAAAAGACTCCAGTACGCAATAAAACCAGAAAGAGGGAAGCCATAGTACTGACCTTTAATGTCTGTTTCTGAGTGTATGTGGCTTAGCAAAATAGACTGATAGCTTGCTCAGTGCTGACAATATACAAAAATAAAATGGTTTGAAAATAATTTGAACAATCTTGATCCTAAAAAAAGCACAGATCAGGTAAAATCCATAACAGGTGCACATTTCCTTTGCTTCTCTTGGATGGAGGTATATCAAATACAGGTTTGTGCTTTTAAGAAGCCCCTATAGGGTTGAATCAGGAGACAGGCTTTGACAGAGAGGACCCGAGAGGTGAGGTCTATTGGTGAGTTTGTGTGTGTGTGTGCGTGCGTAGGTTTGTGTATGAAGGAGGCCAGTGCTGGTTAGCAGATCTAACCAACAGTCCCATGAGGCAGGAGTGAAAAGGATTCACGCACTTCCACACTGGCCCTTAGCCACCCCCCCTTCTCTCTCTCTCTCTCTCTCTCTCTCTCTCTCTCTCTCTCTCTCTCTCTCTCTCTCATAAATCCCTCCAGGCTCTTTGAACACTCTTGTGCTATTTCTTGCATGAAAGAGAATTCCAGAAGCTCAACACAGGAAGTGGGCACTGAACGTAAAGACTGCTCTTCAACGATGTCACACGACAAACAGACAAACACAGACAGACAGACAAATAGATCTGAGCAACAGATAAAGAACTGACAGTGAACGACACAAATAGAAAGCAGACAGGCAGATACAGAGACAGACAGACAAAAGGACAGACAGACAGACAGACAGACAGACAGATAGACAGATAGACAGATAGATAGATAGATAGATAGATAGATAGATAGATAGATAGATAGATAGATAGATAGATAGATAGATAGATAGATAGATATTTTTCTTTATTTTTGTATCAGGACTGGCGTGCCTTAGGACAGCTACGGCCAGAGTGTGTGAAAAATGACGGAGTCAAAAGTGTCAGGGCCGGAGGAAGAGAGAGAGACAGTGAGAGGTTAACAACATCAGACTGACAATGGAGGGAACTTAAAGAGATAGTTCACCACAAAAATGAAAGAAAAAAAAAAATCTTCATTTACTCACTCTCATGTCATTCCAAAATGATAAATGTTTCTGTTTGTTTTTTTTGTCTATAACAATAGAAGTCAACTTGTTACCAAGATTTTTCAAAATATCTTCTTTTGTGTTCCACAGAAGAAAGGAAGTTATTCAGGTCTGAAACATGAGTAAGAGTAAAAGATGTGTGTTTGTTACTGAGATGTTATGTAGAGAATTTCAACTGAGTTGCTTATGAAGTTCCCATTTTGCTTTAGCAAAATGTAGACAGTGAGAGTTTTTTTTTTTAAACAGAGCTCATTTTGTGTTTAACATTGCATTCATATGGACTAGAATAGTGAAAGCACTCTACAAATGAGCCAGTATGCCAGAGGTCACCCACAACCCACAAACACCTGGAGTTCCTTGTAGAACAAACCCTGAGGTAAAATAAATAGCAGCAAACTGCTTTAAACTCAGTTTAAGAGCTCTCTTCCACCTCACAAGTAAAAATAGCACATGCAAATCAATAAAGTTCAAAGTACGTTTTAGCAGATGGAAAATAAAAATGCTCATTTGTTGTATTAAGCTCAGAGTGAGCTTTTTAATATGGCAGCTGTGAGCTCTACCAGTGAGAGAGCGAGAGAGAAAAAAACAGAAAGCCCTGCAATTGATTAAAAGTAAATGAGGAACGCAAATAACTGCCAGCTATAAAACAGCACAAGAACATAACTTGAAACAATAACCAACAATGAATTATATAAAACCAAAAAACGATTTATTATGTCCCGGGCCACCAACAAGCCTGTGGTTTCAAGTGTATTAAAGAAAAGCTTTGGCTACATGCTAACTGCTAATAGCTGCGTTTTAGTGTGTGGACATGTGTCTTGTAAATAAGCCTATGAACGTATCATGACTGATGTTACGACTGTTAACTTCCTTAATCAGGAACAGATAGACTAAATGTTTGGGCAATAAAGAAAATGGTGTGAGTTTCAAATAAAAAAAGATATCGAGCGAGGCACATGCTATGAAGATTTCCTCAGATAATAGCCTAAGAGAATGAGAGAGACGAGAGAGCGTTCGGGGAAATATATAAAACTCTAGTCAGATGAGATTTCGACTTATCCATTTCAACCTGAATGTCTGTGTTGTCATTTATTGATTAGTCTTCCCAGTTTTGGGGGTGAAGAGTGCAGAATTTCTCAGATGAATTAGTTCTTCAAAGAAATACTGCGGAAAATCTAAAGTTGCTATTTTCTATAGCAAACATTTATGTATGCATGCGTTTTTGTTTTTCTGTGCATTTTTTTTTATTTCAAGTATATATAGGGACTTTCAGATTTTGTATTCTAATTTAATTTTCATTTTATACATTGTTTTTGTTCTTCGTTGTACTGTACAAATTATCTGTTTAAGAGTAACTGTTTAAATGCTTAACAAGGCTGCATTTATTTGAGTATAGTAAAATTACAGTAAAAACAGTAATTTTGTGAAATTTTATTATAATTTAGAATAACCCTTTTCTATTTATTTTTTCAAATTTATTCCTGTGATGCAAAGCTAAATGTTCAACAGCCATTACTTGAGTCTGCAGTGTCACATGATTCTTCAGAAATCATTCTAATATGCTGCTTAATATTCTGTTGAAACTCTGATATTTTTCCAGGATTAATTGATGAACAGAAAGTTCAAAAGAACAGTATTTATTTGACGTAGAAACCTTCTGTGACATTATAAATGTATTCACTGTCACTTTTGATCAATTTAATAAATCCTTGCAGAATAAAATCATTTATTTTATATACTGGTGGTGAGATGAATCAGCTTTTAAGAGTGCTGAATGCTACTACTGTGTTTTGCTATGAGACAGCAACAGAAACTACCCTGTTTTTGTTTCATGTGGAAATATTTTTGCTGTTGAAGCAAATATAGACCAAATAACTTGAAACACTGTCTAGATACTCAAAATCAACTCCCTATTTATACTTATAACTGACATGTTTGGTTTTAAATGTGACCCTGCATCTATGCCATAATGTCCGGTTTCAAAGACAAGGCTTAAAGGGTTAGTTCACCCGAAAATGAAAATTCTGTCAGTAATTACTCATCCTCGTGTTGTTCCAACCCCGTAAGACCTTCGTTCATCTTCAGAACACAAATTAAGATATTTTTGATTAAATCTGAGAGCTGGATCACTCCTCCATAGGCTTCTAAGGCATTGAAACTTGCCAGCCCAAAAAAGTTATTAAAGACATCGTTAAAATAGTCCAAGTGACTACAGTGGCTTAAGTTTTTCAAGCCACGAGAATACTTTTTGTGTGCAAAAAAACAACAAAAATAACGACTTTATTTCAACTATCCTTTTCCTTCTCTGTGGGCCTCGAGTGAGTTCACGTAGTGTAACAGCGTAGCGCCTCTGTGTTGTGCGTCACACGCATCACACACATGACCAGCGTCAGCCAATAGTGAGCCTACGTGTGACGTACAACACAGAAGCGCTACGCTGTTACACTACGTCAATAGCTTAGGAGAATGACATGGAAGAGAAGAGATGGTTGAATAAAGTCATTATTTTGGGGTTTTTTTGCGCACAAAAAGTATTCTCGTCGATTGATAAACTTAAGATTGAGCCACTGTAGTCACTTGGACTATTTTAACAATGTCTTTACTAACTTTTCTGGGCCGGCAAGTTTCAATCCCTTAGAAGCCTATGGAGGAGTGATCCAGCTCTCAGATTTAATCAAAAATATCTTAATTTGTGTCCACTCACTCACTCACTCACTCACTCACTCACTCACTCACTCACTCAGTAATACAGTCTCTCAGTCACTCAGTCACTCACTCACTCACTCACTAATACAGTCTCTCAGTCACTCACTCACTCAGTAATACAGTCTCTCAGTCACTTACTCACTCACTCACTCACTCACTCAGTAATACAGTCTCTCAGTCACTCACTCACTCACTCACTCACTCACTCACTCACTCACTCACTCACTCACTCACTCAGTAATACAGTCTCTCAGTCACTCACTCACTCACTCACTCACTCACTCACTCACTCACTCACTCACTCACTCACTCAGTAATACAGTCTCTCAGTCACTCACTCACTCACTCACTCACTGTTTTGAAGTGGTTGATTGAGTCTTTTGAACTCTGGATTATTACTCTGCACTGACAGATGTGTAATTTCTCAAAATTTGAGAAATGTGAATACAAACCCCCACTCACAATTCCTAGTAAAAGACTGTGAGCCCGACTGTGAGCCTTAAATTGCTGTTTTGTGATTATTGCAGAGGGGTTTACAAAAGAACAGCACAGAATTGGAGAATTGTGTGTGTGTTTTCCCATACAGAAAACAGAGGCAGTGGGTTTTCTGTGAGTGTGAAGCTTCAGTATCACTAAACTTAATGGGACGAGAGAAAACCTCCTTACAAAATCAATGCTTTTTAATGCTAGCACTTAACACTGACACAGCTCAGCAGCCAAACATGAAGACGCTTTCGAAACGAGCGAGCTCTCACCTGAAAGAAGACAGACATAGCCGCAATTACTCGCTTCTCCCGTATGGCTGTGTTGAGACTGTCAAAGTCGTCCGAGTTATACATGAAGATCTGCATCTGTGTGACAGAGAGAGAGAGAGAGAGAGAGAGAGAGAGAGAGAGATAGAGAGAGAGAGAGAGAAATGTGAGAATCTTGTTAGACAGAGACCTTTAGCCAATCGGATTTTAATTCTTATATTATCACTGACAAAACACACATAGTCCATTATCAAAGCTAATATCTCATAATCTCATGGCCTCTAATCCGTCTCATCCTGTAATCTCCCGAGCGTTTGGCCTCCTCGTGTTTCCAGTCCAAACGTCAGGCTCTGTCCATCCTCTTATCACTTTGATGGGATCTCTGGCAGTAGATCAGGCTAATAAATGTGCTCAACTCTCCACGGAACCCTGTCTAAATTGGCAGCGGCCTCCTGTTATTCTCTGTTGTCAATACCTTTTCCCACAAAAAGGCTCCAAAAAAAGACAACAAAAATGAACGATATTCTCGCTGGGAGATAGCGATCAGTTTTGTGTCAATAATAGGCGTAGATTCAACAATGGAGAAACAGCAAGTCCTGTTGAGTGTCGGAGACTTAGAAATGAAGGAAATAATAAACATCAGCTAAAAACAAAGATTTAGAAGGGCAGGAAATCCGAAAATTTTAAAAGAACTTCCCTTCCAACCAGAGTCGCTTTATCATTCTGTTGTCATGGCGATAATTAGGGATGAGTGACTACCGCTGTCAGTGTATTAAAAATGTAATTTATACATGAAATGACTTGATTACAGCTCTTCTGTGATGAGAATGTTTTTAATTTCTGAATTCATAATTATTTTGATATTTTGGGACATACAGTGAAGTCAAAAATGTGATACAACTGTCCTGATATAACGTTAAAAAAAACCAATGCCTCATTATTATTGAACATAAACCTTATTAAGTAGTTTTGTATAACCTTTTGTTATTGACAATATTTTATTTAAGTACCATACAATATCAGATAATTTGACCTTTTCATGGCAAGACAAGCTCTGCCAGTGCTCAGTTCCTGTGGTTTAGTTCCTGTTTACCTTTGTTTCTATAGTCACCACATCAACTAATCACCTGCACCTGTTCCTCATTATCCCTCTTGTTTCTCTGTGTATTTCTACCCTTCTGCAGTGGTCGGTAAAGCTGTTACTTCTCCTGTGTTCACGTTCTTGTTTGGATTATTGCCATCAGCTCCTGGTTTGGATTACCTTTGTGTTTATGTGTTCATTGAATAAAGACTGCTTACTTAAGACCCTCACCTCTCCTCGTTCCTGCTATAACCACAACATATATTATGGACACTCTTATGGCCCTGTTTACACCTGGTATTAAGATGCGTTTTGGTTGATCGGATCACAAGTGGACGACGCTAAATACAGGTGTAAATGGGGTCTAAAATGCTTTGAGCATTGTTTACTTTTGACCATTTCCAGAGGTAGTCGAAAACGCATTTGACTGGATTGGTTTCATAGTGTAAACGCTCATGTGGTCGAATGTGTTCAAACAGCCACAGAAGACCGCCGACTCTCCGCCTACTGAACTAATGCGTAAACAGATTTAAACTTTGTCGGCTGGAGACCCAATGTTTGGTTTGAAGAAGAAAATGTACCAAGCACAATGTTCTCTCAGCATTCCTGATTTCTAACACACACTCACAGCATTCGGCTGATCTTGATGCTGTCAGAGCAGAAACAAAAGCTGATGCTCTCCGTATGTTTTTCCGTTGTCTCCGGGCACGTTCAAATGTAAATTGCACAAGCTTATTTACATTTTCCCGCTCAAAGACCATCCCCTCGAAGAAATCAGGACAAAAGTGTTTGAAAGTGGACAAAAGAGACGGATTAAAACACCAGGTGCGAACGTGAATGTGTCTCCCTCGTCTACCTGTGATCCGATCGACCAAAATTCATCTTAATACCAGGTGTAAACAAGGCCTAAGTCACTGACCTACATAATAGAGCCGTGTGCTTGAGGAAGGGCCCTGATGACATCAGCCGATGTGAAGAATCTTGTTTTAGAGACGGGGCAAGTTTTATCATTTTTATGAAATATTACAAAGACAAACTTTTCTTTTCCCTTTGGTATAACATGCACGTTAATCATTCACAAAATGTAATAAATGTTATGTATCTTGACTTACAAATAAATAAAACATTTGCTTTATAATTAAATTCGAAAAACGCTGAGGTATTACATGGCAAAAGCAAATTTTGCTGAAATTACTCAACAGTTCAAACGAAAACAACAATGAATCTCCACAAAAGATCAGTAGCATTACATATACAGTATAGCCCAAAGTACAATGCTCATAAAATCAAGTAGAAATCCTTGTTGCCTTCCACATCAGCTTGTTTCTCCACACTTCTCCATTAGCATTGTCAATATTATGCCTGCTGCATTTTTCTCGCCTCTGTAATCCTTACACGAGACCCACTTTGATCTAATTCAGTACAAACACCTCCATAGCTTCAGATCGCAAGGAGCATGAAGGAGAATTCAGGAGCCTACAGGCCTGAGCTTAACGCCTTCATCCACAGCGCTGTATCTTACAGGCAGTGATTAATGACATAAATAACAGGGCAATTTCTGAGAACACGCTCTCAAATGAAAGTAAACAGCAGAGGGAGAAGGAGATTAACATAACAGGGTCGTGAGTATCTTAACCTCTCGCTATTGGAAGCTGTCTACAGTCTGTTTGTATTCAAGCAAGAGGAGAGGTGACAGACTGATGCGTCCTCCATCCGAGACAGAGACAACTAACTTTACACTGGATCAAATGAAAGACATGTCAGTCTTTACAGTGAGATATGCAAGAGTAGAAACCAACGACATTGATATAAAGAAAACAGATTAAGTTTTTGTTAAGGCAGTTGGAATACTGGCATTGTATAAGGTCAAATGTTTTTTATGGTTTCAGTTTAGTATATTATTTATGGTTTTAGTTTTACTACAATAACCCTAATTATAGGAAAAAAATATATCATAAATGTACTGTAGTAGGTCATTCAGGTATTCTATGCATAAATACAATTTGCATACTGTGCACAATATACATACTGCAAAATAGTGTATGATAGTAGTAGTACTATGGTATTCTGAATGCTCTGTTAAAGTCTATGAAAGCTAATATTCATGAGTCATGAGAATCATGAATGTTTGTGTATGTGAGTGTGTGTGTGTGTGTGTGTGTGTGTGTAGGAGGTTGATAGACTATGCTAAACACTAAACCACCAGCGGCTTCATTACAGAAATGTCAATAATTTATTCTGATTCATGAAAGAGAGAAAATTATAGCAGTAGAGAGAGAGGTGAACCTTGTGTCAGGTCACCTTTATAACACAACATAAACACTAACAGTATTGCACACGCACGCACACACACACACGCACGCACGCACACACACACACACACACACACACACACACACACACACACACACACACACACACACACACACACACACACACACACACACACACACACACGCATGCAAATACATGCAAACGCACAAAGACACTAAAGGGCATCGTTCAATCAAAATGCAATGGAGCAGAATTTACAATAATGGAGTATCGTCCTTAAGCCTAGTAAAATAGATGAATAAATACAATAAAAGCGCAATATGATGGATAACCCACCAGCAGCTTTATGTAGTTAAACAGTTCTATACAAGGGTAGTGCTTACTAAGGGTATTGTTCATCATTATTGATACTTGGGTTCAGGTATTACAAATAAAATTTCAAATTTGGTTTTCAACTGATGGACGATCTAGATATTGCCCCGTCAGAAACCGAGCACAACAGTTTTTCAGCACCATTGGTTACGGAAGCATTATTTATGGAAAAATGTCTTTAAAGAGTTATAAGCCATAAACCAATCAAACCTCCTGTGAGGTGAATTGCAACATTTCAAACTTAGCTTTGAAGCAAAAAAGTGTATGGAAATCTGACAATAATGTGCACTGAACAGCTTTAATGAGGAAAAGAAGTACTGTACAATCCAATTAAGCAATACGAATGACATTAACAAATTAAAAACAATAGAGAAGTACAAAACTATTGGTTCAAATTTTAAAACTACCATCATGTTTATTTTTCTTTATTTGGCTAAAAGCACAATACTTTGTTTATATTGTGAGTATACACAAAAAAAATGGACACTTAACAGGATCGAATGATGTATAACACAAATATGTAAAATCAAAATCAACAGAGTATTTTGAGTCTCTTTTGCACTGATAAGAAAAAAAGCGAGGCTATCGCGCCGACCTCAGAGGGTTAAAGTATTAAAGTTTTGTGGTTTTTAGTCATGTCTGTTAGCTATGAAACCATATTTATGCTCATCGACACAATTCCCTTTAATCAGATATACACACTTACATTTACAGATTTTCTCTTATGGTAAAACAGACCAAAAATGATTGATGACTCATCTTGTACTACACACTTTTATCCAATCAAATGCTCTTGAATGTGAATGCCAGCTACGCACATGATTTTCTGCTTGTTAGTTGGTTGTATGTAGTTGGTTATATCAATCAGAAAGTAATGGTTCATAGCTGTGCCATTAAAAATGAGATGAGATCTTCAATATATCCCACCCACACTTCCTGTTTCAATTGAAAAAAAAAGTGCTTGTATGCAAACAACTCACAAACCTGGAGTAAAGAGCAATAATATCGACATTTCTGTGTAAACATAAACATACATAGGCTTTTACCTCTGACAGCCCAAGAAAGCCAAAGCAAATATGTAAAGGGCATAAGCAGCACTCTGGCAGCTAGCTCTCTCTCTCTCTCTCTCTGTGTGTGTGTGTGAGGAAGAGAGAGAGAGAGGGAGAGTGTGTACTCTGAGATAATTAACATACAGGTCACTCACAGGTATCCGTGTCTTGTATGTACTTAGGTAAGTGTGTGTCTGTGTGTGTTTGAGCGTATCTCAGCAAAGTTTCATTAGCACACAGGTCACACACACAACCTGTGAAATCCTCTGCTCTGGTTACACATATCACTTACATTCACTCGTTGTTAGCCAAATGTGCAAACACAAATAAAACAGAAGGAGTATGTACATGCTAATGTACAGCAAAGATATAAAATTTGATCAAAAATGCCAATGTCAAGCGTCAAGAAAATCAAGCAGCTGAGAGGAATTCAAAGCACATCTCATTTAAGCAGACACTCCAAGAAGTCTGCCTCAGAAGCCTGATAGCACACGTCTTTCATCAAAATAACTATTCGGTGTTAGTGATGGGATGCCTTATTCATTTCTGCTCTTTTGAACAGTTTGCTTTAATGAACCGGGTCAAAAAAACGGATTGTTTATCAGTATTTCTTTACATCAGATCTTGCTGTTTATGTTTCATGTAAAATAAATGGTATTTTCATGAATAGTGTACAAAATACAGCCTGCTGATTTTTTTTCTCCCTCAGACAATTCATGTTCTGAGGTTTGTAGTTTTTGTAACCCTGTTAATTGAAATATTTGTTTAAATAGATTAAAACATAAAAAAAACTCAAAATTAAAAACCAAAAAAAAAAAACCAAAACAAAACCCTACGCCAGAAAATGAATAACAGGATTAACAATTTAGCCTAAATTAAGTTCTCATTCAGAAGGTACAGTACTAGTTACCAACTTGAGACCAGATGTTGGTATTTATTGATAAAATTATAATTCCTATAAATAATCATTTTTATTTTTATTACAATAACTTGCAAAACAAGACTGAATATTTGAGCTTGAGAATTCTAAATATTGGTGTAAAAATCATAAAAATGGAATGACTTACATCGATTTAATCGATACTCGATTTACATTTTTGGATACAGTTGAGAAGGTCAAGACCACTAATGTTGAGAAATTGGTGGGTTAGCTGTGTGAACCATTTAAATAAATTCATGTGTTTTCATCTCAACTGACAATGTAAGAGTGTTAACCGTTTAATCATCTGCAATTATCTCAGAACATTTCCTGTCAAATATTAAAATGACATTAAGCAAATGTTTTTTTCTCTAGGTGTATGAGTTTTGAACATATGTGAATAGTGACGCTTTGCTGATTATGCACTCTTTAACAGATGTTTCAGATACTTCTGTGTGTTAGAATGTCTCTAACATGGAAGAATCTCTAAAAGTTACCACTAAAAATAGCCACAACTGGAAAAAATGAGGTCTGTGAGGCACACTATTATGTGCACGGGTGGATGTAGCCTAGTCGCTTAGGCCTTGGGCTGCTAATACAAAGGATTCAGGTTCAATCCAAGGTAAGAGGTGGAATTGGACAGCTACTGTAATCACAATCCAGCTTTATAATGATTGTGCCCTTTAGCAAGACACTTAACCAGAGGCTGCCCCAGCGGGACCATCCCTGAAATTAGTTACTGTAAGTCACTTTGAATGATCCATATCCGCTAATGGCGACTTTCACAGAATTCTCACAGAGATGCTGTTACTGAGGTGGCTTTGAAGAACGATATGATTGGGAATTCACTGACTAAGATCCAAATTGTTTCCCCTGCTCTACAGAGAGACGGACCTTGATCTACAATCAGCTTTCTTCCTCTACCTTGTCATCCTGTTCGCTTTGTTCTACAGAGCAGACCTGCCCATAGATCAGTGCTTCAATTTTGAGTCACATAACAGGTCCTGAAGTCATGGGTAGGGAAACTCACTCAACCTTCTGGAGAGATTGCTGAGCTATAATTTGATTTCCTGGCACGAAACTTCCAATAACAACAAATCTAACTGGTTGGTCACATTTAATTGTAGGTCAAATGGCATTTTCCTGATTGAGTGGGCAGTTCTTGAATAGAAAAAGGTAAAAAATCATCTCGTCGATCGTTAAAAGTTTAGCTAAATGAGAATATGACTTTATAAACAAGAAAAATGGCTGCAAGGTGAATCAAACCTCTGAGAAGTTGTCCTTGTAACAACTCTGAGGGGGTTTCCGCAGCATCAACATTCACAAAGCCAAAAGAGCCTGAGGTAAATAAATGGACTCATCTAGGATCTTCTCCTGAGGAGAGACTGTAATTCTCCTCACACCAAATGGAGGACGAAGGGGGAAAACAGGCATCAGCGCCTCGGGGAGGCCCAACTTGGCTTCTGATGTTCCTTTGTTTCTGAAAAACATGCAAGGTAACCCTGCTGAGAACCGAACCGTCAATGGACAACACCTAAACAAGCCTGTCTGCCGTCGGAGGGGCTTTAAATGCGGAAGCCCTGCTGTTCTTCAATGCGGGACTTTCTTCAAATCTCCCAAAATGACTACGACTACCCCTTTCACCTAACCACATGAGGTCTATATGTCCTTTCTGCTCACATTCCTGCTAGGGTCAAGGTCAGTGTGTGGGACTATGCCTGTCTTCGACTGATGGCTTCTCAAAGGGCTCCCTGTTGCTACAAGTCCTGCAGAAAACCATCAACGGCTCTTCAGAACTTCAAAGCTTGAGGAGGAAATGTCCTTTCACCTGCTAATTATAAACCAATCAGGAGTGTCTCGCTTTGGCTTACAGAGAAGCGGACGTCGGAGATTGGCAGGGTTTCTTTCTCTTTGTCTACCTGGGCAAACATATTGACCTGCCTCTCAATTCAAACAGGAGCCAATTAGCCATGGCCGCTGAATTAATTTAGCTTTTGTTTTTATAAAAGACTAAATCTGTGTCCCCAGTGTTTGTTTGCAGCTCAGTCATCCATCAAGGTCAATCAGGGGGTTGAATTAGAAATAATAAATAAATAGCAGAAATAATAAATAACCTAGAGAATTACCTGTCATTAGGAGCTCTAAACGTTCCCTGATTTGGACATTGTGTTTGCACAAAGGCGACTGGCTCAAGTTTTCAAAATCAAGGAGCAAATGAAATATTGACAAACTGGCACTTCCTCTTTGGGACTGAGCCACATTACAATGCAGGTGGCAGAGCGTGTCTACATCCAACACGTTCTGGATGAGTGTACAAGCTCTAGTCTATTTGTCTCTCACGGACCCTTGCACTATCAACTCCCGCACTGTCTCGGATGTTAATTATGTCAAGATTGAGACATTTTAAATAACGAAGACCATACGAAAGGTGTAACCTCAATTCGCTAAAGTTTTTTTTGTTACATGTGTGGAGAAACGAGAGCTGTTGATCTTGCACAAGATCAACCAGAAGTGTGACCTCAGAGGATAATAATGCTCACCTGAAATAACTGGGGCAGCCAATCAGATGCCTCGGCCAATTTGCCACAGGCTGCAACGGAATCAAGGTCATGAACAGTTCTCTAGTTTGTTTTGTTAAATGTTCAGAGAAATGAGAGCACACCTATCTTTATCTTTCTCATCACATATTTAATAGTAGAAAGCATTACATTAAGAATGCAACAAGAACTCAAGTCTAATGCATATGTAACTAATCATATTAGCTAGTAGATGACAAGTTAATGGATCATCAAAATAAATATTCCATATGCTCTAGCGGAGGTTACTGTATATACACGCACATACGCACACAGACCTCCCCTAGCTGATCCATTCCTCTAAGTGTTGAATTTGAGTGACGGGACACATATATTGATTTCGGCACTTTATCCCTTTAAAACAACGGCCGTCACCGTGAGAAAGCAAAGGAGATAAACGAGCGGTGCGGTCCGCAGGGAGCTGAGCCTAAAGATTTCCCATCAGTCCTTGCTCTCGCTGACCGAATGCCCGCTCCACAGCTCTAACATTATTCCTTCTGTACACTATCCGTTTACTCTTACTGAGAAATTTTACAGAAAAAATCCAAAAAAAAGGGCCTGAAACTCTTTTATTCTTTTATTAACAAATAGTCAGGGGAAAGGGGTTGATTTAACCATAAGAAAACGTTTGTCAAACTATTAATTTTCTCCACTTTTTGGACGAATTTAGGACGAATAGATTTGACCATGATTTGTGTAATTATTTTAGCAATAAACATTAGATTAAAAATGATTAAATAAAACATTACATTAAATATAATAAAAAAATATATAACAGAAAAAAAAAAAGAAAAGAGAAACGGGTAGCCGTAAAAAAAAACTCTTTTAAACTCTTTTAACTAATTTTCATGCAAGGTTAATTTTATGCTGTTAGATGTGGCCTTCTTGAGCAAATTCTTGGCTCTACAATATTTTCCATACCATGGTTTTGTCTGATCCTCAGTTGCTGTTTCAATTTTAGCATTGTTTAAGGTTTGTAGCTGCACACTCTTTGAACCAAAACTGTTAAGAAAAAAAAACAAAACTATCTTTTCTGAATCAGAAACAATCTTGCCCCCCACAGCGTGCAGACATTCTGAAACGGTCTTGCGGAGTTTATTGTCAAGTTCAGGATGGGAGAGGGCAGGGTGCAAGCAGACAGCCTCTAATACCTGTAATATAAATGGTAATAGTGCCAAGCTTCCTCTGAATCCCAAAGAGACAACCTGGGAGTTTTACCTCAGACGAGGCCTGTTATTCCTCTCTGGGCTTTGTCTCTAAAGAATGCACTCTGCACACCACACTTTGCCAAATTGAATTTATCCCGTATTGACATCACTCCAGGTCCCACAGTTGAAGGTGCGCACACACGCACATCAGACTGACATTCACAAGGACAGACAAGAGGGGAAACCCTATTGCTTTATAAAGCAGGACCCAATATGCAGTATGTGTGAAATGAGAATAAACCAAACCATAAGAGTGTGTGTGGATATTAGTATGTAGATCAGTGTATAAAAGTTTGTATTAAACAGCACAATGCTAATTGATACAACTAGCAAAACTAGTATGCAACAAACATCACACACAAAAATATAGGGCATAAAGGCTGTTTAAAATTTGGGGCATTATCAGATGTGATGAATGCTTAATATTTACACTCACAATACTTTATCAGCATCAGACATCATAAACTGCCTTTGTGTTTCCAACTTAAGAGTTAAATCATGGTTATGATGTTACATGGTTACAATGTGGTGAAAAAAAAAAACTATGCCAGAATGGGTAACACAAACAGGGCCACAAGTAACAGGGTTGTAAATTTAGCCTAAATTAAGCTGTCATTCAGCAGCGGCTAGCTTTCCCAAATATTATTTTGTAAAAATCGCAAAAAAATAAATACAATTGTTTTGTAATCCTGTTACCAAAACAAAATAAGACAAAAAACATGCAGGGCCACAAGTAACAGGGTTGCACATTTAGTCTAAATTAAGATGTCATTCAGCTTTCCCAAATATTATTTCGTAAAAATCGCTAAACTTATAATCCCATACGTTACAGAAAACAATATTTGTTTGATCAATTTCCCCATTGTTTGATCATGTTTGATCCTTTATCTATGTATTTTACCATTCTGCTGCAAAGATTGATTGGAAAAGTAGTTTTGCCATGCAGTCCTGTAGTAGACTCAGATTATTATTTTACGGCTATTTGAGCAGTAATTTCTTGATTCTTCATTAATAGCTTAAGTCTCTCATACTGCAATTAACCAAACCATCTGAAAGACCACTACACAGGGGTCTGAGAGTGATCTAGTAGATAATACAGTATGAGTTCACAGATACATGACTGCCTGTGAAGTGCTTTGACCTTCTAATGAACTGTTCTTCAATTCTCCGTACAGCACCAGAGCTTTTTCAACCATGCATCAAGGCCACACGGTGTCGCAGAGAGAGAGAGAGAGAGAGACAGACAGAGAAATGGATAAAAACTTTCATCCTTCTTCCCGGAAAATGAAAGAGTAACAGAGACGCCCTGAGATCTGTAAAAGTGTCATGTGCCTTTTATTTCCCATTTCACGGGTATTACATCTTTTCATAAAATACAGGAAACACTGTTTTTGAGCAAAGAAAGGCAGGAGGGGACGGGATCTACGGCAAGATTATCACAAAATGGTATCTAGCAAAACAAAGAACTGGGACAACATCTATTTGGCCTCCAGGTTTCACATGGCTTTTAAAGAATGGATGTGTTTTCAGTGTCAGAGGAGGCAGAGAGGAAAATATAACATTATGTCAGGAATTGGATGTGGCCCTTTTCTTGGAAGGGCAATAAAAATGCAAAGATTGAAAAAAATGGGATGGCATGGATCTGTTATCTAAAAAGATTTTATAGGATGCTGTTCAGTGACAGAGATGGAAAGAGCATAGGATAATGCATTACTGCGGAAAATAACTAATTTATGGCATGAATCCAGTTTGTGGAGTTGGAACGCTGGAAAAATGTAATATATACAGTGCTCACTTAATGTCAGAAAATATATATGGTTTGTGTTGAGGTTTCAGTGCTAATTTGTTTTTAAGTCATTACTTTGGGCCTTGTGTGAACGAACAACATCGGGAATTTATGACATGCCATTAAAGTGCATTAACATTGTTGAAGTGGAAAATCGTTTTCCACTTGAATATTGCTTACAATGTTTAAGCTCCATGGTTTTTCCCTGAGTGTGTGTGCTGTGAAATGGATTCCTCTTTTCATGTATAACCGTGCACTGCTTAGCGTGTGTGTGTGTGTGTGTTATCTCACCCTGGCTAAACAAGGAAGAGCATTGCAGGCTCAAGCGAAACTAGAGCCCTTACATTTGTATAGATGTGTGTATATTGTTATTTATATGATTTATATCCCACACACACTCTAATACTTCAACAGTTTACAATTTTGTGTCCCTAAATATGCATCTTCTCTCATAGGGTCTCTGATGTCAAATGTGGCCCTGAACCTAAAACATATGAAGAGCCTGTTTGAAGACACGATTAACATGGTCTCTGAAGAACACCAGAGAGACAAGAAATAATGATACGCCCTGACCCCATTTCTTGTTGGTTACATTTTATCAGTTTATTTGCATTTGTCAAAAATAGCATATGACGGTTTGTACCCAGTGTTTTCCACTTTGAAAAAAAAAAAAAAAAAACAACAACAAATACACAAAATACAAGTTGTGTATTTGTTGTATTTTCGTTTATTTAAATAATAAAATAAAATTAAAGTGAAAATGCTGATGAAAATATAAAAGCTTAGGGATGCACCGATGTGAAAATTGTGGCCGATACCGATAACCGATATTAATATTGCTGTTTATGGCCGATACCGATATTTACCGATGTCGATATCTCTGTATAGAAAACAAATTTTTATGATAATCAAATAAAGCGCTATTTTCCAAAACACTTTTTTTTTTTTACTTTTGTAATTTATTTTCAGAAATGACTGATATTGGGCACCTTTACCTGTGTGCAAAATATGTCATCAGATTTTCAAAAGAAAAAATAAATATTTATATAAAAATACATTTTTATAAAGGATACAAGTGTGTCCTGAATTCACACTATGAATAAGCCAACCCTGAGTATTCTCAATAAACATCTAACTCACTTGAGACCAAGTCACTGTATTCTGTGAACATTGTACAACAGTTCAAAACTTTAAAGTACAGTACTGTCCTAATAAGGCAAAAGACCTTAACTTCTATTTTATAGCACAATGTTATGATAACACTTAAAATGTAATCAATATTAACCCTATTAGACTCACTATGATAAAAATGGCTTCACTTGTATAAACAAGAAGTTGAAGTAGTGAGCATAGTTGGAATGTCCTGTATGAACAAAATGACGGAGTATGTTTTTGTTTCCACTGTTCGATCTCGCCCGCGCCTCTCTCTCTCTCTCACACGCGCGCGCCACACACACACACACACACACACACACACACACACACACACACACACACACACACACACACAACATATTCCAGCATTGCAATCTTGACGTCGCAGACAGTTCATAATAGTCACAGAGCTTCAGAGCTAAGGCAGGGCTACAGATTAGGTGTCCCTAAAGAACTGTAACAGTTATCTAACAGTTAGTAGTTCCGCATTGTAATGGATTTGCTTTCTCGTCGGTTGTTTGACATGGATTTTAACCAGGGTTCAACAAAAGCTAGGCTTTAAATTACTACATTCCCGCTGCTGGTGTATAATGGGTGTGTCGTTGCGGCTCCAACTGACCACCTCGCGTAGTTTTCAGTCAATGGACTGTCATTGACAGGCGAGAGCTAGCATTTTATTTCAGTTGTAGCCTACATGTAGCCTTACGGGCTGTGAATTAAGATATCCTACAAGCCTGCTCTAATGCAGCGCTTGTTAATAGATAAGTTGTTGATTATGGCTCGAAACGTGTTTGTGTCTAGTTTGTGAAGTAGCATCGCTAGCTAAAGGCTACCGCTAGCTATTACTGGATTTTAAAGATTATCTTTTTTATGCACCCATGTCGTGTGTCATTCTTACCTTGATCATTTTCATCATCATTTTCCCCGGAGAGTATGCCATTATTCAGTAATCCAACAAAAGCAATCACTGTGAAACATGTAACTTACATGTGTGTCTGAGGTGATTTAATTGCTACATCATAACCCCGTAACTCCAGCGCGACAATACTTTGATGGTCGGTCAGAACAAGGCAGAGTGCCGTAACTTGCCGCCTCCAGCACCTGCTTCAGCACATTATGTGTGTAATGTATGCGCGCGTGCAAAAACAAACATCCCCGCCGGCCCCACATAATCCTACACACACGTCAAATACACAGGAATGATTATCGGCCTGTTCACATCGGCCCTATTTTGACATCGGAACGATACCGATGTGTAAAAAATTTACCATATCGGCCGATATTATATCGGCGGCCGATATATCGTGCATCACTATAAATAGCTCATTCAAAATATTAATAAATAATATAAATATGTCTATATATAAATAATATATGTACACCCACAAATAAAAATTCTGTCACAAAAATTTTCTCACTCATGTTGTTCCAAACCAGTAAGACTTTCGTTCATCTTTGGAACACAAATCAAGAAATCTCAATAAAATCTGACATATTTCTGTCCCTCCATTGACAGTCTACGCAACTACCACTTTTACACTTCAAAATGTTCATAAAGAGATCGTAAAACTATTACATATGAATCGGGCAGTTTAATAAAAATTTTCTGAAGTGACTTGATCGCTTTATATGATGAACAGATTATATTTAGGCTTTCATAAACATATAGGCATTGATCAGCGAACATAAACAGAAGTTCAACCAAACCTGCTTGACGTGCGAGAATGAACCTCATTGGTTCTCATGCTTGAGCTTCCATTTACCACAACTGATGTGTGCGTTGATGAATGTTTATACGTGTATAAAAGCTTAAATGAAATCTGTTCATCATATAAAGAAGTCGAGTTTATTCCGAAAATTTTGATTAAACCGTTCAATTCATATGGATTAGTTTTTACTATCTCTTTATAAACCTTTTGAAGCGTCAAAATGGTAGTTGGGCAGCTGTCAATGGAGGGACAGAAGTGTCTCAGATTTCATTAAAAATAATGTTCATTTGAGTTCCGAACAAAAGTCTATGGGTTTGAAGCAACATGAGGGTGAGATAATTCAGTAATAATTCTGACAGATTCAGTTAATTACACATGAATCTGTAAATCTTTTTGACCAATTCACTAAAATTACCTGCTCGTATAAGTTATTTGTTCATGTTTTGGACTAAATTAAACACACTGTTTATTTTTGCGTGCAGCCAGCAAAAACAATGTGTTTTCTATTGTTTACATAGTTGTTTGTATTCCTTTACGAAACTCAGTTGCTCAATTCAGGATTTCGAGAAAATTCCAGCCACCAGCTGCACATTCAGTGTGCGATCCCATCAAATAATCATCAATAACAGCGAACTCAAGTGATAACGGATTATTAGTGCTGTAGCATTACCTTCTTTTACAAATTAGTAGGGAGGTTAAGTGACTTTTGACTTTAAAGTCAACTTTTACTGTTATGATGCAAAGGTCCCCTTTGGTATGGAAGTACATTAGGGCCATAGAAATAAATTTATCCTAAGACACAAGTGAGATCACATTTTGTATCTTATATAAGCACATTTTTAAAAAATGGCCCCCGACCATACTTGAGAGGCCCATATCTTTGCTTCTGTTATAGCTATAATGACAAATTTTGTATCAACGTGTACATTTTGTGGTCAAGGAGTCCAATGAAATAGGGTCCAAGACTAAAAAACAATAATGTTGTCCTTATCATGACAATTGGAGGTGAAGTATGCATTTTTTTTATTAAAAAAACACATGCCAAACACACAGTCCATTCACAACTTAATAATTTCTTCGTTTAGGTCTGCTTTGCATGCGCCCTTTACAGCACTGGCTGAAGACGCGGGTCCCGCGTCGAGCATGGGCATCCGGTCGTTTACGTCTCAAGGTAACTCAGAACTGTGTCACAGCTCTGGAGCCCTGGAAGGCGGTCGACTGGTATCAGACAGGTGTAAACCTGGGGGTAATCTCGAAACTGAAAGTGGTTTCGACAGACGCCTCCAATTAAATACAAGATCTAGCCATCAGCCCAGCAGAATGCATGTTACACAAACGTGGCGACCTCGTCATTCGCCCAAGAGGCTGAGGCCAACGCAAAGCAGCGTGTTGTAAAATATTTACGAATTAATACAGAATCCGAGATGACACGTTGCCTGTTGGGATGCGTTGTTCCATTATATTTGTGTTTCCCCCAGCGCAGCAGCTGGTATTTAGACATTAGGAGGTGTCAGCACCATAACCATGATTTTTCACGGCACAACCCCGCCACAGAAGACACCCAGATGCTGCTTTCAAAAGGTTAGCAGGCCACTGTTATGAGAATGTCTGTTATCTCAGCTAAAATGTCTTGTCGTAATTTAGTTTGTTAGACTTTTTACTTTCGGACTATTCATTAAAACCTAAGTTCCCGTGTCTGCATATTCTGTGTCGGCACTGATAACGCTTTAGACACTTAGCAGTAAGTTTTTGGTTATTGCAGGCCTGAAAACCCCACAAAGAGAGGGGGGAAAAGTACTATAGCTGCTTTGTCAGGTCAATTTTCAATAAAAAATAGGAAATGAAAAGAAACGCTGACAGTGAAAGCGCTGTAACAGTAGACATGCACATATTTGAGAAAACCTATGCTCATTCCCATTGTTTGTGTGGTTCTTTCCCATTGCACGCGCTGTGGTCGCGTTTTCTCTTTCGGCTATCTTTGCATCAGGTAATATTTGGAATGCGCTTTCTATTGCACCGACTGCAAGGGCTGATGGGAAATAAAATTCAATTCATCAATGCCACATCTTATCTCTGATACCCACAGCGGTGTGTGTTGGCTTCTGTGCCCCCCATCACATGTGTTAATTTACTTTGTGCTTCTCTTATCGGCGCAGGCGGACAAAGGCCTCAGTGAGAGCCTTTTCTTGCTCTGGTAGCAGCCGTTCTGCACGTTTATCATCGAGCCGGCTGGACAGAGGGTTCGCCAGTGATTAAATGGAATGCTGACCACCTAAGCGCCATATCCCACAATCCAACAGCTTACCTGACCTCCCTCCCCTCTGGAGTTTTAAATTCGGGCTGCATCGACGATAAGAGGAACACAGACAACAACCCCAAATTTCATCACCGCTCTCAACGCCCCTGGCTACAACGCAGACTCCATCACTCCAGGAAACCTTCAGAAATAACAGTCACGTACAGGTCCAGACTGAGTTATTTTCTGCACCGGTTTGGGGAAAAAATCTACAGGATGCATTTCAGAAAATGACGATTTTTACAAAATTTACTCACCCTAATGTTATTCCAAAACCGTTCTTTCACAGAACACAAAATAAGATGTTTTGCAGAATGTTTTCTATTCAATGAAAATGAATGGTGACCAGGGATACACCATAAAAGTACTCCAAATAATAATACTAAAAAAAAAACCTTCAAAATAATCCAACAATGTGTGCGTTACATTTTACCTTCTGAAGCCATATAATGAAATTTATAACAAGTCATTATTCATTGAAATCTTCTTATCTCAAATATCTTTCCTGCTTGCGCTTATTAATATGACATAACGCCAGATTTTACATCAATTATCTGTCTGGTAACTGATCACAACTGCCATATTTGATTATGAACCAGGGTTATTACCAGGGCTTGACATTAACCCTCTGGGGTCGGCGGTATCGGCGGCGATACCAGCTCACTTTTTTCCTTATCAGTGCAAAAGAGACTCAAATTACTCTATTGATTTTGATCTTACATATAAGTGCTGTACATCATTACATCCTGTTAAGTGTCTATTTTTTATGTGGGTACTCACAATAAAAACAAAGTGTTGTGCTTTTCGTCAAATAAAGAAAAATAAATGCGTGGCGTTTTACCTTCTCTCGTCAGTGAGGTCCATTCTGATACGCGTCCGAAAAATGACCTGTAACTCTGTCAATACTTGTCACAGAGATATGAGAGCAACTTTCTGTTGCTTATTGTGCTTAAATACACACAATATAATGTCAAACTGCCGGACTTGGCGAGTATTCATGTAAACTCAGTCCATAATGTTTTAAGTGAATGTAAAAAGATGAGAAAGAAAACACATGTGTAACAGTATAATGGATCAGTGTGTCAGGTCTTAAAGTGACAGAAGCCTAATAAACTGTTGCCAAATTATAAGATAATATTAAAAATATCTATATGGCCACTTTTACCCATGGTATCAATGTCAAAATTGTGGCCAGTGAAAATGCTGAGCGGCTAGAATTTTAGAAAGCCACTAGCCACAGTGGCTGCTGAGCAAAAAGGTTCATTTCAAGCACTGGTTATTACAGATAGCTGTGGCGGTCAGGAGGCGTTTCAGTTCAATTAAATTTTGGTCCGTACAACAAATCTATCATACAGTATGACTTTAGAAGACTTGGAATATAGCTTACAAGTTGTATGGACCACTGCAATGGAACTTTTTTTCTGGAGCTTCGCATCATTAATTTTCATTGGATGGAAAAGTACAGCAACATCTGCTTTTGAGTGAGACATGAGTGATTAAATAATTTACAGTATTATCTTTAAGCAGAGCTGAGAGGATTATACTCTTATTGGTCAAATAATCAAAAATATTAAACAAACATGCAATGGGTAGGGAGTGTGTACAGCTTTGTGAATGATGGGCGTTTCAATTCTATCAAAATACATTTAGATCACTGTGACCGTTTGACACAACGCCTTATCACTCTCCAATCTCCTTCAGCCAGTTTGAATATTATTCTGCCATTATTTATTTGGATAATTTAAATGTTATAATAGCATTTGTTCAGAACAGTGACGGCGACCTCTGTGTGACTGTCATCTCGGATTTCGACACATTGAAAAAGACACGGGTTAAAGATTAATAGACGAAATGCGTGAGGAGTCGATTTTTGTGGCGCCTGACTTATTCATGAGGAAATAAAGGGCCTTTAGCCACGCTAAAGCGTGAGTAAGTGTGTGTGATCTCAGACAGCAATATAAGTGTTATCAGGATAAATGCTGCATGGAGGCTGATGCCCACCTGATTGAAGATCCTACGCCTTTCTGAATGTGACTGGCATACTAAACACAGATTTACAGTTAAAACACCCGGCCTGAAAGCAGCAGGGCTGCACTTAATCATGCCATTCAGCGGTCTTATTAGAGAACAATTACTAAATGGCAGGCCTTGTAAATCATAAATCATTCATCAAGATGACTCTGAGAAAATGAGTGCAGCATTTTGCAGCGAAACGCCAATGGCTTCCCTCATGTGTATTCATGGGAGTGCAGGTAGACATTGTGCAAAACTGTTGCTGCCTTCATCTGTCATGAAAAAAAAACCAAGACCTGAGCCACCAGAACAGGAAGGACTCTTGGGAAACATATGAGCGTGAATCCTTAAGAAGTACAACATCTGGATCCTGGTTTTGCAGGTGGAGTTATAAATGTGAAGTTGGAATATAGCTACAACTGGCTACTATTAGGGTTATTTTAGCTGTTTAGCCTGCATTACTTAATATGAGCCACATCTAAGTTATTCACAGTCTCATATTTGCCAAATATCTGACTAATTACAATGTTTGGATACTTGTTTTTGTATCTAGATAAGGGGTTTTCAATCCATTTGAACACCAAAGAAGATCCAAAGCAAGGATGCTCTTCAATGATTGATTATAATTGATTCCAGTGCTGGCAAAGATGAATTTTCAGCAGCCATTACTTCCTTTAGAAATCATTCTAATATACTGATTTGATTCTCAGTTATTATCAATTATTATTGATGCTCATTTATTATTAATGGTTCTTCCTATTGTCAATGTTGAAAACAGATTTTTCTCTGCTTAATATTTTTGTGGAAACCTTGACTTTTTTTTCATGATTCTTTGATGAATAGACTTAATTGAACAGCATTTACTTGAAATTTGTAACATTATAAATGTATTTATATATATATATATATAAACATATCTACCCCAAACCTTTGAATAGTACTGTATCATGGTTTCCATAAAACTGAAAACAGCAAAAACTGTTTTCAAAATGTATAAAAATAAGAAATATTTTCAAAAAGCATATTAGATTGATTTCTAAACGATCCTGTGACACCCTGTTATTTAAAATTGTAATAATATTTCACAGTATTACTGTTTTTATATACTATACCTACTATACACAAGTTCACTTTTGACAGCCTCAAAATACATTTTGCAAAATCATTCTGTAAAATACATTTTTATGCCAGAAATGGAAACCATGTGGTCATTACAAATATATTTTGACTCTATTCCATTTCATTCTTGAGAAAAAAAGAAAAGAAAAATTCATATAATAGCACTACCTCCAGGCAGATGAGTGTATTTTCAACTTACAAACATCACGCAATCAAATGTTCCTTGATCTCACTTCCCATCCCACGTTGTTGACTTGTCTCATGTCGTCAGGGATGTCGGGGGCATATTATGAACCTTATCAGTGTAGCTCATGAATAATAATCAGGTGATGTAACGTTCACCCAGTAGTCACAACCGATTTGGGGAAGTGGGTGCTAGCCCTAGTAGAATTACCGCTTCCGACTTGAGCCATCGTTCAGTTGACTGCTGATGCAACCGGCTGGCAGATGTTTCTGCTTGGTTTAAAAGTCTTAAAGCAGACGGATGTCATTTTGATTACCTAAGTGGTGGGTGAGATTTGGGATCATTCCACCAAGTTTGGCACCTCTGACTTTAATATTTTCTGACATCCAGACACTTTCAGGGAAGAAGAATCATAGTAATAAGAAAATCTGAACAAAAACCCTTCAGTACCTGAACCCTTAAAAAATATGCTTCTGGTTGATGTACTGGTGCTGGGGTTTATTAATATGACTATGTGCACCTCCACAAGGAGGCGCTAGACTATAACTCCCCAAAGACAAACTCAACCCTGCGTTCCTTTGCTCCATTGCCTTCAGTGTCTGTAGAAGTGTCATTTGACAGACATCTGTCACAGCTCATCCTCTTCCACACCCTGTCAACTCTCCCTCACTCACTTCCTCTCTTTCTCTCTCTGGCCTCCTCAGGCTGTTTAGCATGTGTGAGTGAGCAAACTGCTTCAGGAGGAATAGAAAGACATGAAGGGTGAATTTCTGTCTTTATCAAAGTCTACTTCAGCACTTGCTAACCTTGTTCCTGTAGATCCCCCAGAAGAACACATTTTAGAGTACTAATGAACAGATGAGAACCAGGTGTGTTGGATTAGAAGTCATCCAATTAGGTATGTAAAAAACAACATATATTCATATTGATTTTTCGGTTGGTTGTCTGAATGACTAGTCAACTTGCGATTCTTTGATATCCCAGAGGTGCTTTACAAAAGATGGAGCTTCTTGGAGAGTTTACCATTATGACAGTATACAAGCCCATTAAAGCACAGTGAAATCTTTTTTTTTGAAAAGTCCCTTAATTCATATTCTAGCATCAAAGAAAAATCAACAAAAAATAGTAAAGCTAAATAAATAAACAAAAATCAAACCAAGTTGCAAATTTAACTTATGCACAAAATTGGAATATCACATAAGACATTAGCAAATAAAGAAGCGTTTCCATCCAGCAAGTCAAAGAGAACGGAATCATCACTTCCTGATAAACTGACACTAAATATCACTAAGAAAAGTAGGAGAAGCCACTGTATATAGCCTAATAACTTTTGCAAATGACTTGCGCCTCAGAGCGTGCAGATGAAATGCAATAAACGCGCTCATGCTACCTTGCTATCCTGCTGTTTGGGAAGGCAGTCATGTAAGACAGTTCTGGAAGATAATTGTACCAAACCACTTTGACAACAGACTTTGCTCAGGTATTTCAGAACAACCAAAACAACATTTCAGATGCTGTGAAACGAGATCGGTTCGCTGGTTAGTCCAGTTCTGCGTCCCATCGTGCAGTCACATGACTTTTTGATGCGCAACGAGGAATTTAATTGATAAATGTGTTTCCATCGTACTTTATATGCATGTTTTCTTATCGGATTAAACATTTTATTATCTGACTGAATTGAATGCATACACTTTTATTTTTAGAATTTATGGTCATCTTCGCGTTTTCATCCAGCGATATCCCAAAATGCGCATAAAAATAGGTGGATGGAAACAGAGCTATTGATCCATTAATAATGTCTGAATGGTGAATGTCTAGTTGACAATAACATATCAAAACCATGTGAAGTCAACTCAGAAACATTATCAAGAACAACTACTTTCGTTCGCTTGCATCACATGTCATCAGAGACACAGAAGTGATCTGAGAAGGGAATAGTATAAACCATATCAGCTTAGCTCATGAATATGGATTAGGTGACAACATTCACCTAATTAATAATCATGAGCCCCAATGTATTTTCTGAAAGGCTGTTAGATGGGCATTTTATAAGACATTTTATGATTAACTCTAACTGCTTGTACATTGATGAAACTGGTTGGCAGATACTTTTGAACGGACTCATAGTCATTTTACTTGACCGTCTACACTGTTTTTTCCCCTCCAAGCTAAACAAAAGTCTTAAAATTATTATTTTCCAAAAAGTAGTGTACTTCTAATCAGATAGGCTAGATGAATGTGGATCTGAGTAAATACCGATGTGTTCCTTTCCTAAATCCCTCAAGTTTGTTTTTTTAGCTCAACAAAACACTCTGGAGGAAGGCCTTTTGTCGACGCCATGAAGCCCCTGGATTACCATACATCTGGAGGGTCCGCTTGACGGACAAGTGAAGGATGGCGAGCGCTCTCCCCAGTGATAATGACAGTGATCTGGCAGCTCTCAGATTGAAGTCAAGGGCCACTGGGTGCTCTGTCAAAAGAAGAAGTGCTGTCGGTCAGGCTCTGAACAGCCCTCCACAGGGGGCAGCGTTTAATTACCTCAGGTCTCCAGTCGACTCTCCAGCTAAAACAAAAGTAATTGCCACACTTGAAAAAACAAAAACATGAAGAACTTCTGTGGTTAACAGGGCCGGGGCGACCAATGCAGAATACTTCGTGGAGGAGTAATCTGTATGCAAAGAGGGAGCGGTTGGCAGTGTGCGGTTCCTTGGAAATCTCAGTGTGATGATCTAAGCGGAGCTGTAATATTACTTTGTGCAGATATGAGACGAACAAAAACAAATCAACAAATAAACAAGTTCCACATTTGTCTGGCTCACACTGACTGATCCAAACAATCAATAACAAACAAAAGCAGCTTTTAGCATCTTCTGTGAAATCGAACGTCTTGAAAACCAATGACTCCTGTCCAGGGGTACATATACCATATTAGAAAGTATAATAAATATTAGGAAATATTTATTAGCTTTGAATAGATTAAAATAAATATTTGTAATAAAAAGTTCTTATAAAACATGAATTTAAAGGAAATAAAAAAATGTGTGTTGTGTAATATGAGTTTTATAATTTTATACAGCTGCTAGTCCTCAAATCTGATCATGACTACTGAAGTTAAAGGGGTGGTAAAACACGATTTCACTTTTCTAACTTTAGCTAGTGCGTAATGTTGCTGTTTGAGCATAAACAACATCTGCAAAGTTACAACGCTCAAAGTTCAAAGCAAAGGGAGATATTTGCTTTTAAAGAAATCAATTTCTAAGGACTACAGCACACGGACTACACGACATTCCTCCAGGGTTGCTGACATCACTAACCCCACTAAACCCCTCCTCCGAGAATACTAAAAAGGGGGGCGAGGCCATTTTTGCTTTGGAGAAGAGTTGTTGTGGTATACTAGGCTGTTGTTGCCGCAATGCCGTCGAAACGCTGTTATTTTCATCGGATTGCATGTCCACTTTGTTCAGCCTTCATAGGGTCGGGGGAGTTAGGGATCAATGGTTTAATTTATTTTTAACTCGGTCCCTCATAATTATTACCCAAATCTCGCTCTCTGTGCTGCACATTTTACGGAGGAAAGCTTCCACAATCTTCGCGAGCTCAATGCAGGATTCGCACAACGGCTTGTTCTGAAAGATGGAGCAGTTCCAACTTTAAGAACAGAAGCTATTGTTTACGGGCCACAGCCTGTAAGTATGATTTATTTTTCGACGATGTGTTTTCCTGCAATAGTTCGTATTGTTAATTGTACGTTGCAGCAAGGAAGTAAACAAATGACAACGCTGTTTGGCTCTGCAAACCAGCTTGTTAAATGCTCATTCATACTTAACGTTACAAACTTTTTTAAATCTCAACAGCGAACTTGGAATTAGTGTAAATTATTCTTTAATTAACTTAGAGCTTTTATGTTTTGTTTATCTACATGCTTGTTTATCTACAGGCATGCTAAACATGGTTCTGTGTTTGATTTGGCTAACTTACTGTAGTAAAGCCTATGTTTAGTGTTCGTTTTGGGTTAATAGTTCTGGCGACAGATATTTGGCTACAATCGTTCTAAAAATACAAAAGTAATGGTGCCGTACAGTCAGTAACGATCACTATAGATTCGCAGTCTTTACTCAAAAAAATCCTTTTGAGAGCTGTAGTATAATTTGTTAGAACGATTATATGAAATTCTTGTTTATGAATATGAAGCTTATTTTTTGTAATACTCAGGGGCGTCACTAGGCCCTTTTTAGGGGGGCTTCAGCCCCCCTAAACTTCTGCCTAGCCCCCCTAAAAATTTGTGATTTAATGTAGGCTACACAAATTCGTGTCCGCTTCAGTCTTGTTATAATCAGATTCAGCGCGTTCTTCATCTTCAATCCGCAGCGGCGCCGAGCAGAGAGCACGTCAGAAACAGAGGACAGGGTGTGTGTGTGTGTGTGTTCATCTGAGACATCATTGGTCTGTCACTGCTCGTCAATGTCAGAATATTTGAGATGACCAATCAAATCAAAGTAGGCGGGCTTTATGTTCACAGACGCTGCTGAGCGCGAATTTTAACAGTGCGACTCGACGCGTACGGTCAAGTGCGAGAAGATGTAAGTAGCTAAACTTAACATTTCATATTTTACATTTTTTTAGGTCATAAATGTTAAACGAATGACAAAAAATAATCAGGCAAACTAATATAGTTTTGTCTATTTTCGCCATTTTGAACTGAAAATAGGCCTATGTAACGTGTAATGTAATAATTTGTTTACTGTCATTGTGAGGGGACAAGAAACATTAACAAAGCCGTTTTCATCATGTTAGGCACAAGATTAATAATAAATGTGTACATATTGAGAATATAATACAAATTGTAGCCTTTAGTAAATTAAAAAAGCTCAGCTTTAGGGGGGGAAGAGAAAGGGATGAAGAGACTGAGAAAAAAGAAAGTGTGATGGAGATGAGGAGAGAACAGGTATTGACAAATAATCTACTGCCCACTGACATGGTTTTAAAGCTATTTCTTATCCTTTTTTTTTGGGTCTTAAAAACGTCTTGAAATGCACCTATCAGAGAAATAAAAAATTTGAACCCCCTACCAACCTCAAATTTAGGACCTCTTTGATTATAAAGCCCTGTCTACGGTCCTGTATTAGGCATAAGATCAATAATGAATGTGTAGCCTACATATTGTGAATGCAACCTATCAGTTGACCCTATGTTTACTTTCTTCACTGACAGACAAAAATGAAAAGCCTATATCAGTCAAAGCTCAGCTTTAGGAGGGGAAGAGACAGGGCAAGATAAAAACAAAGAGAAAAAGAGTGTGATGCTGATGAGGAGAGAAAAATAATCAGCTGCCCACTGACATGGTTTTAAAGCTGTTATCCAGCTTATTGTTATTGTTATGTTATATGTTATATTTGATTGGAATAATTTACCTATAGATATTAGATCCATTACTTCACTTCGGTTGTTTAAACAATCTTTATTATTTTATTTGAAAGTAGATTGCACATGCTATCATTGAAACTGTTGTTGTAGTTTTGCTTTTTGATGCTTATATATATATATATATTTTTTTTTTATTGTTGGTGTTTGTTGCTTGTCTGTTTGTTTGATGTATTGTTAATTGTAATTTTGTTATGTTTTTTTTTTTCTAATTGTGTTTCATTGTAAGGACCCCTCGAAAACGAGATGATACATCTCAAGGGGTTAATCCTAATAAATTCTAATAATATATATATATATATATATATATATATATATATTGTTATATGTTATTTTTTTGGCCTTCAAAACATCTTAAAATGCACATATGCAGATCAGAGAAATCAAAATTTAACCCCGAACCCCACTATATACCCTGCCTCAGATTTGGGACCACAGTGATTATAAAACCCTGCCTTTGCATGGTAATGAAATTGATAGTGAGCATTAGATCCTAAACTAGAGTGTTAACTTTTTTTTATTATTTAAAAAAAAAAATCGTACCCTTATTGGGGGCTTAGCCCCCCTAAAATGAAAATCCTAGTGACGCCCCTGGTAATACTATAATAATTAGTACAATTTAATTACAGCGTATCTAAAAAGTAATGAGACAGAAACAACAACAAAAAACAAACCTTTCTGAAACGTCGTTTAACAGCCATTCTTGAACAGGTTCTGCTCGATCATCTTCACTAACATTCTCTGGGTCCGATTGACGCCATTGTTTATAATACACCAAAGCACAAACTACCGGTAAAGGTACGGGGCGTGACGTTTCCGAAAAACGTGCATTAGGCGGTTAGGGAATCACAACACACTGGGCCAGCTAACCAATCTGAGCCCATTGCGTATTTTTGAGGGACTGGCTTCATAGAACCAGGAAACCATCCGACCGTTTTTACAAGGAGGGACAAAGCAGTGTAGAATATAGGTAAAATATTGAAAAATAATGCAATTTTTTAAAAACGAAGCATGAACATGTTACAGTGCACCCCACAAACACAACCAAGCCTTCGAAAAAATGTGTTTTACCACCCCTTTAAGCAACTCTTTCTGCAGGGCACTGAATAATTTTCAACTTTTTGTTTTCAAAAAACCTTTCACAGATTTTTCAGGAATCAGGTTCACATTTTATTAATTCTTTCTCTTGTTCTAGTTGTTATGGGTCTGGTTGCAGCAACGAGGAAACAGGATCTATTTGCAGCAGTCTTTATTAATAATAAATTCAAACCTACAAAAATACTCGAGATACACGGGACAGGACAAACAGGCCAACATCAACGACAACAGACAACTAGACAGTCAGGCTTAAATACACAGGTAACAGGGAGGAACTAATTAGACTGATTAACAAGATAATTAAAGACACACAGCTGAGCCAAATTAACTAATGAAGACGGTGACCATGGGAACAAAGGAGTGGCGGGAAACTGAATACAATACAAACAGACATGTAACACTAGTTCAATCGTGGCCATGGTGTGCTAATTTGTTCCCTCGTTTGAATCGTTATATCATGACCACAATTTAACTAAAATGAGGGAATTAAGTCAACAAATTCTTAATTTGTGGCCATGTTATCTTGATTTTCCCCCAGCATGTCATATGACTCATTCATGAATGAAAGTGACTGCCTTCATATGTGAGTCATTTAAGTCATTAATCATTCAATCGCACATGACATGCAGAAAAAAAAAAATATATATATATTGTGAATTAAGAATTTGTTCCCATGTCTTATAAATCTGTGGCCATGTTTTATTAATTAGTTACATTGTTTTAATTAAAAAGTGTCTATGTCGTACCCAGTGTTCGAATTACGGGGGAGCTAAGGGGAGCTCGACTCCCCTGAAAAGGACCTGGGCTCCCCTGAAAGCCTACTTTGAGACATTTAGGGGGAGCTCTAAAACACTGTCCATTTTTTGTGTCGCATATAGATTTAGATTTTCTGTACATTAAGGTTCCTGAAATAAATGATGATATTAAAAATGTGTCAGTGTTTATTCGCTCATTACATTACTATTTCCGAACATCTGTCTCCACTAATAAATGTAATGCTGTGTCTCCTGCTGTGACCATCCATGCGTGGCAGCGCTGCACTGAAATTACTACGTTTATGCCACCACTTGAACTTCTCACTGAGTTGGTATTTGAATGTTAGCTTAGCTTCAAGTTCAAAACATAAGAATGTCAAAAAGAAAGCAGCCAAACCTCAGTCAATTTGGATTTACAAAACAAACGAAGAGGAGTGATGATAGTGCACCAGCTACAACTGGCTTGCTGGTGTTACCGCCGCTAAAAGTTGCTGCAAGTGACAGCACCAGCACAGAGGATAGCGAGACTTGGGCGCCAGAAACCAGGCCTCTGTGGTCACTTCTGATTTAAGGTAAGAATCATGGAATTACTTACTTGATCTGTGCGTTTGTGAGGATTGGCCCTAATCCTATTTAATATTGATGTATTTTTTTATGATTGTTATGTGAGTTATTCTGTTTTTACATTTACATTTTTACATTTATTCATTTAGCTAATGCTTTTATCCAAAGCGACTTAAAATTGCTATATATGTCAGAGGTCGCACGCCTCTGGAGCAACTAGGGGTTAAGTGTCTTGCTCAGGGACACAATGGTGTCTCATTCGAACCCGGGTCTCTCACACCAAAGGCATGTGTCTTATCCACTGCGCCATCACCACCCACGTTTTTATCATGATTTGCATGATGTAGGCATAAGCGCGGTTGATTCAGAACCGTGGACAGAGCTGTTTGCCCTAACACTGACAACACTGACTGACGCTTGCGTTTTGAAGTAAACGGTTTACTAAGTAAACCATAGGTTTACTGTAAACCTTTTGTTTTAAATGCCCGAACATGCACCAAAAGCATTAAAGTCAGTCAGGGTCAGGGAGGATCGGAAAATAGGGCTCCCCCGAAAGCCAATTTGTAATTCGAACCCTGGTCGTACCAATTTGTTCCCTTTCGTTCAGTCAATGACTGACAAAATGGGGGTTTCGCTTAGAAGCCTATCACCTTCGAGTTCTACAAAACGAGGCAATGGCAAAACAATGCCATGGGTCTGCGGAATTTGCATAGCGCAACTCCGCCCCACCGCGTGGGTATGAAAGGAGGAGTGCGGCAATCTCGCATTATGTTTTTGCTTCGGAGCCAAGAGCTTCTCTTCACTCCTCTGCAAGGCTTTTCTGAGTTCTAATACGACGAGACGAGCGGCTCTTCAGTTTGTTGGTGTGATGCCGTATTCCAGCGAGATCACATTGCTTGCTGCTGATCTGTGCAGTGATTTGCCAATAGTGTGTGTGTTTCTCCCTGGGCGCTTCTTCACATTCTGTTGAGTTTTTCCTCCTCTCTAAAAGAGCTTACACGTGGCACGTCTTTTTAAAGATGTCTCGCCCGTATGCTTCTGGGTGCGGTAGACACATTTTGCCGTCTGATGGGCAAAATCTCTGCCTGGCGTGTTTGGGCTTAGATCATGCTCAAGCAGCGTTTGTGGATGAGTCATGTTCTCATTGCGGGAACATGACCATCGCAGTGTTGTGGTCAAGACTCAATGACCTCCGTAATAGAGGTAGAGTCCCCTCTGCCACACCCCAATCTATCCCCTCCGCGAGAGGCGAAACTTTGGCTGGTGGCCAGGGTGACCTGAGGGTTACAGTGTGGAACAAAGCCCAGACGATTCCGACAAAGGCTGTCTCCTTCCACCCTGAAGGTTTACATGGCTGCGATCTCTGCACACCATGACCTTGTGGAGTCGAAAATGGTGGGACAGCATGACCTGGTCGTCAGGTTCCTTAGGGGGGCGAGGAGACTAAATCCTCCTCGCTCTCCTCTTATACCATCTTGGGACCTTGCAGTGGTCTTATCTGCCCTGCAGAGAGCTCCCTTTGGGCCGTTGTGATCAGTGGAACTTAAGTTCCTGTCTATGAAGACAGCGCTCCTGGTTGCTTTGGCATCCATCAAGAGGGTAGGGGACCTGCAGGCATTTTCCGTTGATGAAGCGTGCCTGGAATTCGGACAGGCTAACTCTCACGTAATCCTGAGACCCAGGCCTGGATACATGCCCAAAGTTCCCACCACTCCTTTCAGGGACCAGATGGTGAACCTGCAAGCGCTGCCCTTGGAGGAGGCAGACCCAGCCTTGGGATTGCTCTGTCTAGTACGCGCCCTCGTGCTTACGTAGACAGAACGCGGTGTTTCAGGACCTCAGACCAGCTCTTTATTTGTTATGATGGGAAGCTGAAGGGAAAGGCTCTCTCCAAGCAAAGGTTGTCTCACTGTTGTTCTTCATATGCATCCCGTACTCGGTCACTGACGTAATTCGGAGTGACCCAACGAAAGGGAACGTCTCGGTTATGTATGTAACCCTCGTTCCCTGAGCCTGGAGTTTAGTCTCGGCTCCTCAGCATAACATAATGCGAGATTGCCGTGCTCCTCCTTTTACCTCCAGTCACGTGGTGGGGCGGAGTTGCGCAATGCAAATTCCGCAGACCCATGGCATTGTTTTGCCATTGGCTCGTTTTGTAGAACTCGAACGGGACAGGCTTCTAAGCGAAACCCCTATTTCGTCAGTCACTGACGTAACTCGGAGTGACTGAACGAAAGGGAACGAGGGTTACATATAAAGGGTATAATAATTGCATAAATAATATCTAAATCATACAAAATTATTATTCTAAATAAGCAATACTACAAAGCCAGATGATTTTGTCTTCAAAAATCATTTGCTATGTAGTGACTTTTAATCTGGAGTAGAAACAGGTGGAGTGACTTTATCGCATCAGACATGTGTCACTTTGCTCACAGCTGATTGGTCCATGTTCGGTTTGCAACCTCTTACCGGGAACATAACCTGCCCCGGACCAGGTTAGCCGTGGAGCGTAAGTTACTATGGCGATGAACACTGCTAAAAGCCAAACCACTTTCATGGTGCCTAAACCCCAAGGGTTGGTGCAAACTAAACTGAAACATACCTGGCTAGCCACCTAAACCAGCTTCATAGGCCCCTGATCTGTTCAAAAGGAGGAAACACCACTACTTCATTTGGAAACATGCAACAGTCATTCTGGTTTCATATAGTTTGAGGTGACTTTAATCATTCTAATGACATGCAAAATCCTATCCAGCATATTATGAGTTAACATTTGTGGCTTGAAAAAATATGCCTCAAAGAGAATCAAAAAACACAATACATAGCAACCAAATCAACAACAACAACAACAACAACCACAAAAAAGCCCTCCATCCCTAGTCTTTCAATAATTATTCAGTGGTTCTAATTAGTGTAATTAATTCAGTTTAATGAGCCCTCTTCTCTCAGTCTACACCCTCTAAATCATGTCATGACCACTTTAGAAGGAAACCATATGAGCACTTGTGTTTAATGCATGTTTTTGTAAATGGCTTTAATCCACAGGTGATGTTGTTTGCTATGAGAGTTGCATGAAGGATCTGGGTCTGAGAGCTTTCATGAAGAGAGCACAGGCCAAAACATGTGACGTCACGCCAGGAAAACCACAGAGCTCCACTGCTGATAGCCTTAATTAGCTTTCTGACTCGAATTTGTTTCGTTAATGAGTGTGTTGCTTGTAAGATAGCGTTTTGGCTGATGAAGACTAATTCATAATAGGCCACACTTCACTCCAACTCTGTCTTGTTATTCGGTTTTGTTGTTAACCTTACCTCTTGTGTTTCTCTTCTTGTCATCTATGTTTCTGCTGCTTCTGTGAAGTTCCAAACTCCTCTTTCTCACGTCTGTCTCTTTGTCTTTTCTTTATTCAGCTAGGGTTGTGTAACAGAAGTGAAAAGAGCAGCCTCATCTACATTCTCTGAGCTTCAGGCTCAAGTCACATCGACTGCAAGACACTAAATGTGACAGACCAAAAAAGTCAAACACACTACAGACAGACATCACAGGAACCTAAACACAGATCGCTCTAGTGAGACTGTCCAAAAGCTCAGCTCTATTTGGCTCTGAAGCTACACGGTTATCTGATCACTTTTATTTCTTGAAGGAAACACTTGCAAAAACTGTGTTTGCAAATGCAAATTTATAAAATGGAGAGTTGAAAAATTTGATTTATCGTCATACAAACAACCAGTCACTACACTGATTTGAGTCTCACAAGCCATAAATACAATACAAGTTGAGTCACAAATGTGTTTCATTTGCTAAAAAGAACTGCCTCATAAAGGGTCATTTCGTCAGGAATTGGTTGGACTAAAGGCCTTAAGACTTTAAGACTAAAGATTTAAATTTCCACGTCCAGATGGGTCTTGCGCGCATTCGTGTCCACACAGCTTTCAAAGTGTTGTGACTCTTCTGTCTCTTCTGTCTTTCTAGTGCATGCGGTGTTGTACACGCTGGGCTTAAGCTGCTTGTGCTGTATTCACTAAAAAGGGAGTGGCGTTTTGATTCACCGAAAAAGGGAATGGTTCATACTAGTCAGATAGGGCTGCACGATTAATCGTTAAAAGATCGCATTCTCGATTCAACCCCCCATGCGATCTTAATCGTGCATTTCTACGATTCTGCCAATGATATTCAACGAGATAACGCACTAAGGGTGGAATGGATCGCACTTCGGTTCTACGGTTCGGCACGCATGTGATTTGTGGATTAACTGCTAAATATAACCATCATAGAGTGAAAGTTTATCATTTGGACGTGTATTGTTTTGCCAATTTACACATTCAAACAATTTTAATCGCAAAGAAGAGACGAAAACCGGGACTCGCGCGTTATCTGTGCGCACAGCCCCCAGCCACACACACTCGAAACGCGCAGAGAGAGAGAGAGAGAGAGAGAGAGGCGCGTGTCAGACAGCGCTCGAATACAGAATTGATTCCTCTTTCGCGTTTCCTTGCCCTTGAACAGACACATAAACACAAAATTGTCAAAATACCTGTCTAAATGGACGTCTCAACAACTATTCTCTCGTTTATGTCATAAGTGAGCAGTTGAGAAAGAAATGGATGTTTGTCATTTTTTTCCAGTCTGTGCAGTCGGTCTTAAAGTGACAGCACACACTTAATATATATATATACATACACTGTTTTCTGTGTTATTGATATTAATAAAACAAAATACAGCTTTAACAAAGATAAAACTATATTTAATTTATACAGTGAACAAATATTGTTATTTTACATTTAGGCTTAATTTCTGTACCTGAATACTACTGTTAGACTTTGTAAACTTTGTTATTTAGTATTCATCTCTGCTTGTAATTTGTGTATTTGTTCTTATTTTATTAATGACTGTTCACTTGTTTTAAATAATGAGTGAACTTTATCAGTTAGGCTATTAGTTTTTAATGTAGCTATCGGAAAACTTCAAGTGAGCTTTAAGTAATAAATGAAAAGCAAAGTTATATTATAAAACTTATCTCAATTAAAAACTTATCCTAAACTACAGTATGAGATGGTTAAAAACAAAACTGCTAAATCACAAAGTACTAGCGGCTAGACGAAACAAACTTCTATAAAAGCAATATCCAAAACTGTCTGTGCTGGCAAGGAAATACCTCTCTATCACTGTTAAAAGTCCCCCATCAGAAAGGGTTTTTAGCACAGGGGGGAACATTGTAACATGCCTGCGTTCCTCCCTGAAACCTCAAAATGTTGGTAGGTTAGTGTTCTTGGCCAAGAACCTTTAAGGTTCTGTGCCAATTGGAGCAAAAAGCACAGCTTCTGTTTAGTTATTTTTATTTATTATTGTAGATGTTAATGTTATCTTATGTTCAACAACATAAAGCTTTAAAATGATTCACTTTAAGGGGTCTAAAATAAAGAAAAGAGAAAATTTTTTGTTACTCCTGCACTTTATTATACTGAATGTCCTGTGTTTTTTTTTTTTTGTACTTGAGTGCAGTAAATTTTGGTTGAAAAAATGAGAATCGTGATCTCAATTCCCATGGAGAAAAATCGTGATTCACATTTTAGCATGAATCGTGCAGCCCTAGAGTCAGATGTTTGGGAATTGGTAGGATTAGAATGGTAACACTGTATGGTTTTGAGTCACTAAAATGATTTGTCTCATTGGGTATTAGTTTGACAATACTGGTTGTGCTGTATAGATTTGATTCACTAATAAGAATTGTCTCATAAGGGTCATTCCATCAAGAATCTGTTAGACTACGCGGTTTGTGCTGTTTTGATTCATTAAAAAGAACTGTCTCACAAGAGTCATTTGTTTAGGAATTGGCAGAATTACAGCGGTCAAACTGCTTTTCATTCACTAAAAATAACTGACTCATAAGACTATTTTGTTCTGGAATTAGATAGACTAGATTTTGATTCAGTAAAAAGAATCATTGACTCAACCGAATGTCGTTTGGTTCCGCTATTTCTTTTTAAAATGTATCTGGTTCTGAATAAACATATTGTCCGAAACCTTATGTAGTAAAATCACTGTAGCGCATTGGCCTCTCACAGCTGCAGTAAACATCAGTTAGCATTTTAGAGTCTTCTCAAAATAAAGTCACATGACATGGTCATTAAAAACATTTAATTAAATTCAGAGTTTTAGACTTATCATCTTCAGATTTGAGATGGTCAGACATGTGGTTTTAGCTGCACAGCATTTCTAGATTAAAAACTGCCAAACTTCAATTTTATTTTCATAAATATATTTCATAAAAATAAATTTCTAATAACTTTACAAAACTTTGAAGTTGAAACTTTCATTATGACAATAATTAATTCTGACTTTATAATAAACTGCCAAGTGTCTGCTTTCAAATGAGACCATACTTATGCTTTTAGTGCAAAGAGTCCATGAACTGTATCTGTTTTCGTTTGGGTATGCCATTTCTGGGTTAATACAATCTATTTCAATTCTTTCTATATTTTTTGTAAATGTCTTTTAAATTATTATAAGCAAACAATGTCTAAATAGCTGGTAGAATGCAGTAGAAGACCTTAAGTGCCAATGTGATTTGTACTGTGATGACATCATCACACCAAGCCACATCAAACTGCCAATACGAGGGACGTTAATGCAGGCCACCGAACACATACAGTATTTTACTCTCTAAATTAGGTTGGGCGGGAGGGCAATAAAATTACGACCACCAAATCAAACAATATTAATTGCACTTAAGGTTGAAAGACATGCAAAACTCTGATCACTTGCATATTTGAGGCTGGGTGATAAAATCAGTCTCAAGTGTGCATGAGAAGTGCCAGGCGGCCATAATGATAAATCAGAATTGCAAAGAGAGACACAAGCAGCCAGTGATCAGACCCAAGAGAGAGAGCTCGTCTCCATAATGCCCTGTTCAATCAATACAGAAACGCCCTTTACACGCTTCTATAACAGACGGCCAAGCATTCCGATCTCCACCCGACCATGATTCTTCCTGCTTTTCTTCGAAGTAAAGACTACCAAAGTCCAGATAAAGCTCATTTTAGACTTCCAAGAGCTGTGGGTCAATGACCTGATGCTCTTTTTTTTCTATTCATTTATTTAAAAAATACATTAAAATGCAGTACACTGATATGAATATCAGAATAAGAATAATTTCTGAATTAAAATTCATGTTGAGAGCATAAAGTCAAAAAAGTCCTAAAAGTCAAAACTTATTAATGGAAAACTTGTGTCTGTCAAATCAAAGTCATAAGACCAATATGAAGAAATAGAAAAGGACCTCAGTAGACCCTTAAGAGTACGTCATGTCAAGATCAATACAGAAATTGTCTTAAAATATCAGATAATTTGACATTTATTATGTAAAGTCAAGCTTAGTTCATATTGTAATGTCATGTGGTGTGACTCCCCCAAAAAGTTATCTTTATATTTATTTATTGGAATGACAATGTACATGACGATATAATTGTACTTTTTACGTGTTGCTCACACCACATGACAGTTTAGCACCATTAACTTTAATTCTTTTTTTATCATGGACACTCTTATACACCAAAACATCAAAGGCAAAATACCCTAAAGCATCACAAATCTTGGGCCATTTGAAATTGATAGCATTCTTCAAACATTGCTTGAATGTTCTTAGGACAAAGTCCCAAGTAAGAGTGAAATTTAAAAAAAAAGTTGGCATAGCCGGCAAAATAAAGCAAGTAGGCTAGAGTTGTGAGTTGGTGGGGCTGGTTTGTTTAGATATGGAACAGACGTTGGAGAGAGATTAGTTGAGGCTCACCTCCACAGGGAATCTCCTGCCATTGATGCTGTGCTCTGAGCCGTCAGAACCATTGCTCTGGCCCCAGTGGAACTCCACCTTCTCCGCTTTGAAGCGGCCCGGTAGCCCGGCTCCTCTCACAAAATAATCGTCCTTCAGGAAGATCGCCACTGTGAGGTGCAGAGAAAAGGAAAGAGAAATAAAGACCACTTTCTTGGCATGTACATTAAACAAATGCATTCCAAGCATTGACTGAAAATAGACTGGAGGACACTTCCTTTCAGTATTTATGATTATTCCTTTAGCTTTCTTAGGGACATGGGCTGAATATTATACACAATTCCTTTCTGCTGTTGCCCTCAGAAGGCCAGGTCTCAAATGAAGCAGTAATTTGGCTCAGAGAAGACATTTCCCCCTCACATCATTTCCAATTGCTTTTTTTTTATTCCTTTTGTTATTTCATAAAACAAGAGCCTTAAAAAAAGTGGGGAACCGAGAGCGAAAGCTCTTCCTTCAAAGAGCATTTAGATTCACAAATTGGTCTTTCGCACCAGGACCGGACTTTAATTAATGGGCGCAACCTTAAATAGCACAGCCTTTGTTGGACAGATTTCTTTTTCTGATTGAATTTCGGAGTGATTTTTACTTGCCGCTTGCCACAAGAGATTTGTGTCCTATTTAAAGGAAACCTCACTTGTAATCTTAGCGAAACAGGCTAGTGTCCAACCATTGAGATATTGAAGCAATCAACTGGTGCCAGTCTGAATCCGTCACCACAGCAACGACGAGTGACGACTTGGAGGAGCCAGGGGCAAAAGTAAGACGCATGACACGCTCTAGCACAAACACACACTCTCAAGCCTGGGAAAAAACAACGCCGCTCTCTGTCCTTCTCTCGACTCCTCTTTAAGTTGTTTGGTCTTTTGTTGATTTTTTGACGTAATCCGACATGAGAGGGAGAATCAGTTTCATTAGCTATTCCGGCTTTGAGCTTCATGAGCTTTAACAAACAGGCAGGAATTAGACGGCTAAGCCAGCAGGACCTTGGAACGGCAGCTTGTGAAAACTAGGCCTCGCCTGCCAGCAAATCCTTGATCAATGCAAATGTTTCTTCAAGGTTCCAAGATCTCATGAATTTCTTAAGTTTAATTTGGTGGGGGTCTGTGAGAAGCTTGTGTATTGGTCAGTCCAGCAACACACACACTCGCTCGATCGCTTGCAAAAACGCCTCTAGGTTTGAAATATCATACTGCTTTCACTTTTTCTGCAGTATATGGCATGTATACTGTGCACAGTAGGTGATATTTCAGTATGCATGGAACAGAACAAAGCACACCGAGTGAAATACTGTACCGAACAATGCAATGTACTTGATATCATCTTCCATTTTCAACACAACAAATAGATTTGACTGCCTAAAAATAAGGCATCTTTACAATTTGATTAATAAGCATTTTAACTTATCATAGTTTATTTTATTACATATTTATAATATGTGATTGTTATATTTTTATGATAAATCATTAATTTATCATTTAATTTAATGTTTTTATTAAATTAAACGACCGTCCAACACAATACTTCAAGATATGGTCTCTGGTATGTCTGCTGTAATTATTACAATGCTGCTTCTTTTTAAACTTAGGATTGTTGATATATTAAAAATAATTTTTTCAATAAAAATGAAAAAAACAAACATCTTGATTGATTTGTTAGGTTCTTTTGTGTGAGTTTTTTTTATTTAATAAAATAATTTTAAGTCATCATGTGGCCACCTCGTTGAGAACCACTGGTGTACACACTATATACTGTATTATACGCAAGTATTCCATTGCAAAGACATCCAAGTTCATTTTTTCACACTTATTCCTTTTCCGGACATCCCTAATGAGTGTTTCGCTCAAGGTGAGAAGGTCAAGGGTCACTTGACGTTGTAGTCGTCCATAGAGAAAATGATTTAAAACATTGATTGAGTCATGCATAATTCAGAGGTGCCGGGTCTGTAGGTTTATTGTGCCGCCCTGTTCCAGGTGATTATTTCTCTGATAAAACACTCATGTGTCAGTTATAAATAGCAGAGCAGCTCTCCATTATTCATGGGACAACAGCGGGACATTTGTCTTCCTCTGCACGGATTATGTTAAGGAGGGAAATGCTGGGAAATTCGTGTCTGTGTAAACTTCCTCAATACACTCCGCTGCAGTACTGCTCAATGTTGCAAGACTGTAGCATGAAAACAGAATTCGGGTGTGAAAAGTTCAGGGGCAAGATCGCATCATAAAAGTATGATAGAGCTTGAAAGTACAAGAGTTGAACACTTCCATTCAATGTGACCTATAATTTGTAGAAATCAATGGCATGGGGCAGCACTTGGCATGTGTTTCTGTAGCATTGAGTCCAGCGTATTCTTTGTCCATTCCACTTCCCTACCCAATAATTGTTTTTGTTCTCAAGTCTCTAATAAAAATATAAAATAATTCCAAAATTAGAAAAACTTATTAGAAATACTTTTAGAGAGTGATAACTTAAATATTTGTCTTTGAGCAATGCTATCACATGGCTTTAGAGGATTTGTTAGGTAATGTTATGACCCATTTTAAACCCCATTCACTTTTTAATGGCCAAAGCTGAGTTTCTCAAAAGCATTGTAAGCCGAAGAAGATCGTAGAACAATTGCAACCAATGGTCTCTACGATCAACTTAGCTCACGATGCGTCTGAGAAACGCAACCCAGGACATTCTGCCTTATATCTTATGATATGATAGATCAATGATATTTTTTTGGTGAACTATCACAGACTGTCTGTATCTGTGCGCATTTACCAGTTTTGCCTGTATTCTTCATTGACGTCTTGTTGGACGACTCTGCATCAAACCCGTCCAACGTGAGTTCCTGGTACTCCATCGAGACCTTAGTGTCTTGGTCAGCTATATTGATTGGCGATTGGTTTCTCTCCTGACACTCAGGAAAAGCTGCCGTCCACCCTGTATCTGGTCCGTACGTCCCTGCAGAAGAGAGAGACAGCAAATCAATGGATCATCACACTGCAAACAGAAGCTGAAGCGCTCCCAGACTCACTTTATATTTCATAAATGCCAGTCAAAACACAGTAGAGCTGTCCTGAAACAACCATCTGTCTGTCTGTCTAAAAAAAAAACCCAAAAAACAGAAAAGCTTGATGAAATGACAGAGTAGTCACACTTGAATCCAAGACCTTTGAACCACATAGACCAAAGCAGAAGTTTAAAAAAACAAACATTTTCCACTGAAAAGTTTAAAAGCACTCAGTAGAGACAAATATGGAATAAACTTTTGGAAGTAAACCAAGAGATTTTTTTTATTTTTTTTTACTAATAAATCATTATTTGACAAGGCTTTTTTTTTTCTGAACCTCAGATGTCCTTTTTGAAAGAGAGTGACCAAAAGTTAGCTAGCTACCAAGCTAACACTTGCTAATGGAATTAATGATTCTTTGATCTCCCGCATGACACAAGTAAATACCTTTTTAGCTAGCTGTGATCATATTTAGCAGCAACAGCATGCTGGGTAAAAGCGATATCTCAAAATGTACAAGGCCATGTTTGACTCATTTGTTCCTCCATGGTCACAAATTGAAATAAAACAAGGGAACGAGTTAGCAAAATGAGGCCACGACAGCTAAAATAAAGGAACAAATGAATGTTTCGAACAAATTCTTAATTCTTTGCTGCAATATATCTTTCTTCCCTGCTGTTATTTTGTCCAAAAATCAGAATTATAGCGTATTACAGTTTGAAAGCAGCTTCCCCAACACTGTGTGAAACTATCAGTGATCAATGCCACACAGTAGAGATCATTGTCATCTTATACATAATAATAAAATAAAAGTAAGAGCAGACAATTTTACTTCTGCACACAAAATGAGACAAGCAAACAAGACAAGGATATTTTAAGAGTCCATTAAACAGTTTGAAGCACTGCTTTGGCTTTGCTTACAGTTAAAGCCTGCCAAATCATAAATGCACCTTTCAGAGCAATAACCTGATGAGACACTATAGTGCCAGCGTGTGAGTATGCGAATGTTTCTTCTCTCTCAGACTCGGTGAGAGGTGAGCAGTGGTCCACAAACAGCTAAATAGAACGTCCAGCCCTAATTGAAAGCAATCCTCAGCTACCGGCCTTTAAGATGTATTTGTCGACAATTACCCCAGCCCTGCAAGCATCCGGACCGATCCGAAATGCGTATTTCATCAAATTAGGATTCATCCTCCTCAGCCTCTGCCCTCACTGCAGCCTTGGGGCATATTGATTGGACAGGTCTGGGTTTCATATGGAGCGGCAGAGTGCTATAGATCCGGGCAGCACTGCTGGGTAATGAAAGAGAGCGAGGACTTGCGTGTGAAGAGATTACTCACTCCTTAATGCAGCCCTAACAGGGTTAGAAAAACTGCACACGCAAACTTAATCCCAACCACACCTCAGGATACGCATCTCAGATGAGAAAAACAAAGGTCCGAGTACATAACCTTGCCTCTGAGCAAAAAAATAGAGATCGGTACTATTTCTTTCTTATTTGTTTTGGAGGGTTTATGGTTTTGTTTGTTCCGTTAGATCCATTTTTTCAATTGTTTACGCATTAAGCTCTGTCCAGTTAACATATAACATATAAGCATATTTATGATATTGTATTATCCTGTCTGTTTTAGGCCCAAAACGTACTCTACGCAGATACGTGTATGCAAATACATGAATGCAAACCTGACTTCACATGTTTTTTTTTTAATGTTTTTAAAAACATTTAAAACAAGTTTTTATGACAGCCACCTTTTAAATGTTTATTTCAGTCAGGACCACTATCGTCAAATACGATTGACAATTAGCATACATTTTGGATTGGCGGTATGGTTCCGTTCTGGGCGAGAACTCCCTGCGCATCCATGCAGCCTAGCATGGATAATAGCAGGGAGAGCAGTAATAACCCCCCTTTAGGGTAAACAGAACAGAACCAACATGAATGCATGCAATATCGTTAATTCAAGATTTTAAAGTACAACATAATTCGAGAATTTTTTCTGATTCAAGGGGAAAACCAAATCCTGACTGATGAGAGGAGGAGCTGGGGATGGAGGAGGGTAATTAGCTCCTGAGAAATGCGATAGCTGCTGATAATGCTGAAGGAGCTTATATATGTATACAGTGATAGGCGTCGTATTTCTCTAGGTAGACGTGGATCAGCTGAGAGTCAGCTGATGCGAGCTTGACTAACGTGACCTGCCAGAACTAACGCGATGCTTGATATTTAAAAAAAACCCGAATTGGAGTAGAAACAATTATGTGTATGTTTCTTATACAACTTTTAAAATTGTATTTTCTTCAGACAAATTTACATTTACTGTATTTAATATAAACAAATGAATCTATATCGAATTGAATTGAATCGAATTGTAAGCTTATGAAGTGAATTGAATCATGAAATTTGTGTCAAAGGTCTACTTGAAACACTGAAAATAGGACTGACTGAATTCTGGAAAACTGAACAGAATGCACTTCTATTGCTCACAGCCTCATTTTCATTTGTGTCAAATTAAATATAGCGTCTACTCTAGGGTCCATAACATGCATTAGCATAATTTGTCTTCTTCTACATCTGGTTAAATGGCACAGACATCACTATCGCCCCCTTAAGTACTGGAGTAGCTACTACATTAGCACAAGACTATATATTATGTACAATAGGATCACATTTTTTAATGCCATGAACAACCATTTGCATTTGTTTACTTATTTCCTAATGTTGATAGGAATTTGTCCAGCTGTCTATCAACTTAACCAGCAATCAATTCAGCCCTCCCTCCCTCCCTCCCTCTCTTCCTCTCCTTTAGTAAAAACACACAGTGGCTGGTACAGTGCATGGAAAGCTATTCTTGCGAGGACAGAGGGGAAGGTTCAACCTATTCGAACATTAAATAGTTGTGAGAGATCTCAGCCTCCCACTGTTTTGATTTACCCTTCATTCCTCCCTCTAGAGTCTAGACAGAAAGGGAGGGAGCACGGACCAGGTGTCAAATCAACATTTCATTCACCTCTGACCCCTCTCTCAGCTCGATCAATACTGCCTCTGTTCACCGTTTCCTTCTCTTTTTTTAACTTTGTTGAGAGAAAGAAAGAGAGTGAGAGAAGCTGATGGATCTCCTAAAATGAGATTACGTTTTGAGGCAAAAGACGTTAGCTTTGCTACGAGAACACACAACCACTTTAACCATTGATTCTCTCAATCTTTAAAGAGATAGTTCACCTGAAATGAAAAATCTGTCATCATTTACTCAGCCTTATGTCTTTCGGAACCTGTTTAATTGTCTTATTTTTTCTGTGGAACACAACAATACATATTTCTACAAATAAAAGCATGGAAGCAGCTTGAAATATTTTAAATATTTTTTAATAGAATTTCATTCTTTTTATGAAGCTTTTTTCTTTAATATAACATCAGGACCTTTTTGGCTTTACAGTACAAAAATCATTTACATCACCAAAAATAATTTTACTTATTTTACTTATACTGTAAGGTTCATTCAAGTGTCTATATGTAAGTATTGCATTTTACTGTATTTTTGAATAAATCAATAGATTAAGATATTACCCTTATGTGATTGAGCCATTAACAAATTATATATATTCTTCGAACAAAACACAAAGCATGAAAAATAAAAAAGATTTATAAAACAAAGAGAAGGCGGCTCAGCGATTTTCTTCCTCACCCCCTCGTCCCTTTCAGAACCCTTCCGAAACAAGACGTGCCACTCAAAAATTCATCTGACAAGTACAACCATGCCCTCATCAAAATGTGTCAAAGGGACACACTGTAAGGAAACGTCCTTTTCTGCTAATGCTGCTGTTCTCATGCATATTTCACCAGGAACTGTCTCCAAATCTCCAGAGAGCTGACGTGATATAACAAGATTTAAAAATCTTGAGTGTAAATACACCTAAATGTTGCGTTTGGTCCTCAGAGACAATGTGCTTTTCATTTAATTAGCAACAATTCTCCACACAGCTGTGTAATATACTAACCTCAAACCATTCAGACTGATGCAGAAAAAGTGAGCGCAACAGTGTAATTTACGATGTGAACAAAAGTGTGTTTGTGCAAGAGCATTTACATTATGTTTGCCCAATATCAGCACTGCGACTCGATAAACAAACATGCCATTTGGAAGATTGTGGCAGTTTGGATGGGCAAGAGAGAGAGACAAACAACAAAACATCTCCTGTGGCTTCTCTTAGGGTTTCTGACGTTTCTATGATATGTCACACTAAGCCTGTCTCTCGGCTGCAGGTGCATTAGTGATGGGTCATAAACACAGAGACACATGGGTCTGTGGTGTTTCTGGATTTACCCGGCTTGACTGCCAGTGAACGCTGAGTGAGAAAGCTTTCTTATTCCCTCTCCATTACAGTACTCACAATATACACACACTCAACCCTTATGGAGAGTTTCAAAGCATGCTTCAAATGCACCAGTAGCAATGACACTACAAGTGGACATCTAGATTAAAACAGCAAATTAGATGCAGGAAACTATTTTAGAGTGCTTTTGTAATAATAATAATAATAATAATAATAATAATAATAATGAAATAATAAAACAGCTAGATTTTCAATGTAATACTTTAGAATAATTTTCAATAATACATTATTGGTATTTTTAAATAAATTGATACTTTTATCCAGCAAATATGCATTCAATTGATAAAAAATGACAGTAAAGAATGTAAAAAAAAAAAAAATCAAATATATTTCCGAATAATGCTGTTTTGAAATTTTCTGTTCATCAAAGTATCCTGAAAATGGAGTATAACCATCTTATGATAATGATAAACATCTTATAACTAATGATAATAATAATCATAATAAATGTTTCTTGAACAATAAATCAGCATTGGATGGATGATGGTTGGATAGAATTGTTATAATTTTTAAGAAAATACATTAATACTAATATATTAAATATATTTATTTTATGTTAATATATAGAGATGCAGTCTCTTCATAGAACCCAAGGGAAAGGCAATTTGAGTAACGAATCATGGTTTGTATTGGTCTGTTTATTGTCCTCCATAATGCACTGGACCCTATTAAAGAGGTGCTTCCTCTGACACAACTTCTACTTTCTTTAATTAGATCAATGATTGCGCTTAATTACTCAAATAGGCTCTGTGGCATCAGCCCCAAAGCGATCAAAGCTGAGAACGAGAGAGACCTGCATGGAGAAACTGAATCGTAGGCCTGTCATCGTCTCCACAGGGGCCGGTATTAGCATAATGTGCATTAGAAATTTGACAAATAAAAGCACTTTTGGGAAAACAAACCAGGAAAATAATTACGAATCAAGTGGCGTAAACACAGCCGAGTGCTGCTGACACTTTTGAAGTGTTTGATCCATGTAAAGATGAATCCCAATGCAAATTCTGGGGAAGAAATAAAAAAAGAGGATAAGTTTAATATTGCAATAGCCCCATGCTAACAGGCTAACAGCTAATGAGTGAAGTGTCTATGCTGATACCTCTCTGAATGACTGGTTTGTGCATCTTTTATGCAATGAGAGCTGTTACTAGTGAGATTGTACTCCAGAGAGCTCCATTTGACTGCATAAATACAGCCAATCTTTCTCCCTCTGAAACCAGTCACCTTGGTTATGATGGGCGCTGCATGGTGTTAGCGCTTGGCTGTTTGAAGTGCAGAGGTGGACAGGGTAAAAGTAGCTTGTCTGGCGAAATCTTGCGCTGTGTTAATTAGAAGTGGCGTGTGTTTATGTGTGTATGTGTCCAGGCAAGAAGAGAACGCTGGCTGTAAAGCCAGTGGGATTTGAAGCCCATGAGCAAAAGCTGTCAAGAGCAACTGGAGATCCACACGCTGTCAGAGAACATTTCACGGCAACCAGCAATAGACTCAACAGGCACACACACATAAACAAAGAAAAATAGACACATTCTCAAAGAGTCACATATATTTTCACACAGAGTGGTGCCTCAATCTCATGAAAAGACAGATTTCACACCTCACACAAACTTTATGTCGTCTTTGTGTCATCCACATGTTGTTACAATTGTATTCTGGGTACACAGGGGTGCCCAGATTACATTCCACTCAATGTCTGCAGCCCAATTTGCAAGCTATCCATCCTAAATGACATGCAAGATTGGAATTAGCATGTCCCAGATCATAGTACGTTGGAAATAGCATGCCAAAAGTACCCAGATGGTATGCTATTATTGGATTTTCGGGAAAGATTTTTTGGATAATATTTCCCACAACCCCTTATGCAATGGAAGAGAAGGATTGACGGCTCTCTGCTGACTCTGCTTAAAAAATGTAAAGGATGCAAAGCAGAAGCTGCCACGGCAGTTTTAATAAAGCAATAAAACTGTGCATTACATTGATTTTACCAAAGTTAAAGGGTGTTCTAATGCACAATGCAGATAAATGCTACTAAATAGTTCCCTTTCAGTCGCTCACGTTCGACATGGTTGACGTGTCGACTGATTGGGATCACGCTTAGGGAGGCTGTCATCTTCGAGTATTGATAAAACGAGCCAATGCACATTGGCGTGCAAGCTTTGCATCTCACGCTCCGCCCCGCGGGTATAAATACGGAAGTAGAGGCACGCACCAGTTGTCTTTTGCTTCGGAGCCAATCGGTCTTCATGTCGATGTCTCTGAAGAGTGTTATACTGCAACGAGCGAGTGTGTCGGCGCTTCTTCAGGAAGGCTCTCCCGGTGCTGGTGGTTCTACAGCGCGAGTGCAGCAGTGGTCGCGCACCTTCTGAGCTCTCAACTGCTGTTTTAAAGGTGCAGTGTGTGATTTTTAGCGACATCTAGCGGTTCGGTTGCGAGTTGCACTAATGTCTCAGCCCACTGCTCACCCCTCCCTTTCGAAGAAGCTACGGTGCCTGAAACTGGACAAACATATCGTCGTCTGAGACAGCAGAGAATAGCCAGAGTAAGCCAAGAAGAGTGTGTAACATTGTCACTGTTTCTGTACCACAGTCCATTATAAACCACATCATGGATAAAGTTTACAAAGCCATAGTCAGGTGAGGATCAAGGGTCTTAATATATAATATAATAATAGTAATCAGCTGATTGTCTCACAAACGTAACCAGCACATTTCCCCCCACATAGCAAACCCATAATACAGCGAGGGAGAAGAAACACATGAAAATATATGCAAGTATATATTTTTTCTAACAGGGTAGTAAAAGTTTAGCTGGCTAAATATGAGCTGTTACTGTGGCTGAGGTGGTTAAAGCGTAAAGCCTTGTTTAAACTCGACGCGTCCGCATGAGCCCAAAGGTGCGCGCGGCAAAAATGGCATGATTGTAACAGCGCGCGCACCTCGCATCCCCTAGACACCGTTTACTACACACAATAGGCTTTTTTTCTCTGATTTTGAAAACTCTTCGCGATCGACTTAAAATGCTTCCAAGATCGACTTGTCGACCGCGATAGACGGGTTGGTGATTCCTGTACCGTTACTGTTTTACGGTCAATGACAAGAGTACTAATCAGCTGTCTCACGAACGTAACCAGCACATTTATCACCACATAGCAAAGCCATAACACAGCGAGGGAGAAGAACTGAGTTACATGAAACAATCCAACTACATATTTTACACCACTGACAAGGGAAAAGTCACTACTCACGGTGTTTATTGCTAGCTTCTAGCTTTCTGCGGCTTCTCTTTCAAGGTAGTGACGAAACGCGCTCTGTAGAGCTGTGTGTTCGCTGTCGGCTACGGTAGAAACATGACGTCACAATATGTCGACCTTCATAGAAGGGGATTCCCGCGCCTATGTAGATATAAATGTCTCATTCTAAGGTAATAAAAACATTACGGTTTATTAAGTAAGTTCTTTATACACCACTGAAAACATAGTTATGGATGTCATATTGCATTTCTGTTAATAGATACTCAAATTTTTTACACATTGCACCTTTAACAGCGTCACAATTCTGTGTTTGTGTTTGTTTGACAGCCAGTTGAGGGCGAAGAAAGTGAGTGCTTCACTGGTACAGGCTGCACCATCCCTGTCAGTGTTGCCGCGATTATTCCCCTGTGTGCTCCGGCACTGGTGAGAGTTTTCATTTCCTGAAAGAGCAACACAGGTGCGTTTGCGTCTTTTTTCAAGATGTCATTCCACCCGTGTGTTACTGGATGCGGTCGTTTCCTGTCCCCTTGTGATGGTCACAATTGTTGCATCACATGTTTGGGCTTACAACACGCTGAAGCAGCTTTTGTGGATGGTTCATGTAACCATTGCGGGAATATGACTCTCTCGGTGTTGAGATCGAGACTCGCCTTTGTCCGTGAAGGTGGAGTCCCTATTACCATGCCCCACCCTAGGGTGCCGTGTGGGATGGGGTGATCGGAGGATAGTGATGGAATACCCGCCCGGTAACCATTCCCTGTGGGCTCCTCACTCCTCCATCACACCGCAGCCGGTGGAGTCCCCCGTTGAGCGTGCTGATCCCTCTGTAACTGACCGAACAGTCGTTTCATTCGGGGCCCCTCCAGAGGACAGGATGCCAATTGCAGCATCAGAGGGTGAGCTGGCCTCTGGAGATGATAACTCGGCTGCGTTATCTCCCTCTGGGAGTGTAACATTGCCCGAGCCAGTCCGCCTTGCACCCCTCAGCCCCCTCTTGTGTCGCCAGCCGGCAGCCAGGTGCAGTTCGAGGACCCAATTACGCCTTCTCCCGTACCCCCTGCCGCCCCGTGGAGAAAGGTAAGTGTTGCAACGCACACTCAGGCCCTGGTTCGGGCTGCCCCCGGGCCTTCCAAGCCAGGTCCCTGTCCTTCAGGTCCCTGTTCTTTACACTTCGTTGTTGAGCGAACGTGCCCCTGTCATGTGCGCAGAGATTGCAGTCCTACTGGCAAAGGATGCGATAGAGCCGGTTCCTCTAGCCGATTTGAAAACCGGCTTCTATTGCCCGTACTTCATTGTACCCAAGAAAGGTGGTGGGTTACGGCCAATCTTGGACCTGCGAGTTTTGAATCAGGCCCTTCATAAGCTTCCGTTCAAAATGCTAACACAGAGACGCATTTTCTAATGCATCCGTCCCCAAGATTGGTTTGCAGCGATCGACCTGAAGGACGCGTATTTTCATGTCTCCATCCTGGCCTGCCCAATCGAGCAGATGATGACAGGCTCCCTAAGCGTGATCCCAATCAGTCGACACGTCGACTACGTCTCCGTTCCCTTCATCAGGGAACGAGGGTTACATACGTAACCGAGACGTTACTTTTATTACATTAGTATAAACAACTCTCCTGCCAATTGGATCTAAAATATAACTACAAAGTGGCAATTTTGTATGAATTTGTAAGATTTTTAGAAAAAAGTATGAAAGTCCAAATCAAACCATCAGTGAGGCATAAGCAGAAAAAAACGTACAAATTAGTTTGTATGAAATTACGCAATTTAGTCACCAATTCGCTAAAACACAAAATAGTTACGAATTGCCATCAGAATGTGTTGCTTCTGCTAACAAATTCAATTCAATAGCCTAACTGTAGGCTTTATTGTGGACAAGCAACAAAGCAACTTATTAACATAGAATGTGGGCTAACATTAAATCAGCATTCTCAGTCTGAACAATTTTATAAATATGCATGAAGCTATGTGACGTATTAAAAAAACTATAAGGTAATAAATGCAGATAGATGCTAACGCTTAACCTACATGTCAGTGCTAATAGTCAGGGGACATGTGGTTTGAAGATGTGGTAATATCTCAATCCTGGTGTAGTGTCTTACAACACACTCAAAGCAAGCATTTGTATTACCAGCAAGATACACAGTTTTCAGTAAATGCGAATTACAGTACAATACAGTTTGTCTCTGTTACTCCAGTTGAACTCCTGTTCAACCCGTTTTGACAACAATGTGAGACTTAAACAAACAACTTAAATAGTCCTTAAATACAAAAATGGATGCTATATTTATGTGTCTAAAACCCTTATACCATAAAATATGTAACATATTCTAAATTTACTCTTTGATTGAGAGGGGGTATTTGGGGGTGTATAGTCACAGTAGGAGATTTTGGTCTATATAAAAGTACTTACATATGTCATTGAGTCATAAACCTACAAGCATATTTCTCTTCAAGTCTATTTCATAATCATAATAGACTTTACGTGAGGCACTGACCTTAAAATGCAGTTTATTGAACAAACCTTGTTCTTTCTTCTTAAGAAAAACTCTACAACATTATTAAAATTTCACAGTGTTTTATGACTTCCTTTGAGCAGATCATGTTTTAAGAAACCTAAAGCCAGCACGAGGAATGACCGTAATGGCTGGGACAAATGCAAGTGCTAACTACATTACAGCTAGCAGCCAAACTGCTCAATAGAGGAAAATAGTCTTTTTTATTAGAATAAAATCCCTGAAGTTTCTTGTTTCATCCTACTTCACCTAACCTTTCTTTCGATTGCATTCGGTTTTCATTCTCTATTGTTTGATATAGTGACATTGTCCTGAGATTTTTCCTTATTTTGTAATAAATAAAAGATAATGAAACCCCCTTGAGCAAAGAGGAAAAATGTAATTCCAACAATACTTCAAACGGATTTAACTGAGTTAGAGAGGAAAAGAAAACATCGGCTAAAATCAAAAACAAAGCAAGCTGGAGAGAGAAAACTCCAATAAATATCCAAGCAAGTCCCTTCGGCAAAAAATAATTTATTGAGCAACAAACACGACTGGGTTTCAATTCTAGAGATATTTTCTCGACCTATGCCACCATTACTGGTTGAGAACAGTATTTTCTTTATAAAATAAACTTTTAAAAGCATTTTCAACTTTTTTAGATCACTGATTTGTCCTAGTAGTATGTGAGTGTATAATAATTTTTTTTTTGATTATCTCTCTGATTATATATATATATATATATATTGCATTGCAAAAGTATTAAACCCCCTTATTTTTTTCACATTTTGTTATGTCGCTGTAACATGTATGTTCAGTTTAGTCTAGTTTGCACTTTGTTGGCTCTGTTTGCCTTTGTCCCTAATCTTTATTTAAGTCCATTGTTAAGTAATTAGTCCCATTACACCTGTTCTGTTTCTTTGTCTAGTTATAAAGTCAGCAATGTGTGATATAAACTCAATTGCGAGTTATAAAGTTATTATTTTTTTCCTCAGAATTGGACTTTAAAACGTACTCGGTTACTAACGTAACCTCGGTTCTCTCTAGAAGAGGGAACGAGTACTGCATAATATCTTACGCTATGGGGAAAACCTCTTTACCATGAGATATTGAAGCCAAAAAATTATCCTTAATTTTGAATTAATGTAAAACGCGTTGCAGCATCAAGCAGACATAGGCAAGACGGCTTGCGTGCCTATTGGTTGACCTGTGGCAACAGCAGCAGCCTATCGAGAGAGGCCCTGCGTGACGCCATATCCAATGGGGGCGCTTCGCGCCCACTACGTCACGTCCCGCCGAAATAGGCATGGCCCTGACCTATAAATATAGCTCGACAGGCTGATACAAACTGGTTTTTCATCGCCGAAACGAAGCAGAGCATGTTGTAAGCACGGCAAGATACGCAGTACTCGTTCCCTCTTCTAGAGAGAACCGAGGTTACATTAGTAACCGAGTACGTTCTCTTACGAGAGGTTCTCTCGTACTGCGTAATATCTTACGCTATGGGGAACACAGTGTAAAACGCCGTGCGTACTGGGATCCGACACCAAAGTCTCAAGGGCAGTAGCCCGGGGCTCTTATAGTGCATAATCACCATGGACTCACAGAGAGGCTAGAAGCGTCATTCTCCGTAAATAGCATCCTACAGGAGCTAACCATATTAACAAGGTACCACGCAGTCAGGGTGAAAACGTTCAGCCTGAACTGGGTAGCAGTACAGGTCTTACAATACCCATGGAGTTGTTCTATCGATCAGTGAGCGATGCACAAGCAAACTCAGCATTCTGAGCCGGCGCAACGGGGCAGACAGTGCTGATTTCTAGACAGACAGAAGCTTAGCCTGTAAGGCGGGAACCTCTAGGTTATAAAACCTTATAAATGTAGACGGCAAGGCCCAGCCTGCCGCCGTACAGATATCCTGAAGGTAATCCCGCTAGACCATGCCCACGACGAGATCACGCCTCTCGTGGAGTGCGCTCTGACATCCAAAGGACACTGCAGGCCCTTAGAACTGTAAGCCAGCGCTATGGCATCGACTATCCACCTGGATAGGCTCTGTTTTGATGCGGCTATCCTGACAGGGCAAAGGAGACTCGCGTCCTTCTCCTCGTTGTGAACCGGAAGGGCGGACAGGGAAATAACCTGGGCCCTGAACGGTGTGTTGAGGGATTTAGGCACGTACCCGTGCCTTGGTTTGAGTATGACTTTCGAGTCATTAGGCCCGAATTCCATACACGTCGCGCTGACCGAAAGCGCTTGTAAATCCCAATGCGCTTCACTGAAGCGAGAGCCATAAGAAACACTGTTTTGAAAGAGAAATGTTTCATGTCTGACAAATGGATTGGCTCGAATGGGGCACCTTTCATGGCTTCCAAAACCGTAGAAAGGTCCTACACGGTCCCAAAGGACTGAAGGGGGTCTGGGAGGATTCAGCCTCCTACCTCCTTTGAGGAAGCGCACGACCAGATCGTTCCTCCCCGGTGACTGACCAGACTGACCGGTTTAGTAAACGCTGCTATGGCCGCCACATAAACTTTGAGCGTGGATGGGGTTCTGCCCTTTAGCTCTTGAAGGAAGGAGAGAACTTCCATAACCCCGCAGTCTAGGGGTGAAAAGCCCTGAGCTTGACACCAGCCAGAGAACACAGACCATTTTGAGGAATAGAGCCATCTAGTAGACGGGGCTCTAGCCTGCGTGATCATGTTTAACTCCCTCCGGGAGGTTAGCGGGTACCCTTTGATGGCCCATGCATGTAGGGACCATAGTTCCGGGCGAGGATGCCAAATCGAGCCCTTGGCCTGAGAGAGGAGGTCTTTCCTCATCGGTATTGGCCACGGGGCAGTGCTGGTCAGCTGCATCAGGACTGGGAACCAAGCCTGGTTCGTCCAAAACGGAGCCACAAGCAGCACTGAGCATCCGTTCTCCCTGATTCGTTCCAACACCTGAGACAGGAGCGAGATGGGGGGAAAAACTTTGAGAGGGCAGCGGGGCCAGACGTGGGCCAGCGCATCCCTGCTTTTGGAGAAAAACTTTGGACGGTGAGCGTTCTCTTGGGACGCGAACAGGTCCACCTGCGCTCTGCCGAATGTCTCCCACAGCAGTCGGATCGTCTGCGGGTAGAGCGACCATTCTCCTGCTGGAACATTGTTTCTGGACAGTCTGTCCCGGTCCCAGATTCAGGTGACCAGGCACATGCGCTGCTTTCAATGAAAGCAGATTGTGCTGAGCCCAGACCAGGAGGCGTTCCGTCAGCCTGTAAAGGTTTCGGGACCCGATGCCACCCTGGTGATTTATATATGCCACCACTGACATGTTGTCCGACCGGACCAAGACGTGGTGACCTTTTATCTGGGGACAAAAGCGCCTCAGCGAGTTGTCGACTGCCATCATTTCCAGACAGTTTATGTGTAGAAGCTTTTCCCGTTCTGACCACTAGCCAAAGAACGGTCTGCCCTCGAGCAGCGCTCCTGATCCCGAGGTGGAGGCGTCCGTGGACACCACCTTCACACTCGAGAAAGTCCCCAGGCTCACACCTGACTGATACCAATCGGTCGCTTTCCAAGGTTCCAGAGCTGAGACGCATTTCAGATCGACCTTGAGGCGAAACAGACCGGAGGCCCATGCCCGAGGTGGAACTCGCGCTTTCAGCCATAACTGCAGTGGGCGTATGCGAAGCAGACCCAGCTGGAGTACCGAAGATGCTGAGGCCATGAGGCCCAACATTTTCTGAAACCTTTTGAGCGGGACTATAGTGCCGCGGCGGAAGGATTTTGTGGCGCGCTGAATGTTCAGTCCGCACTCCGGCGACAGACAGACAGACACGGCCCAATTGACTGTGAGACCCAGATTCTCGAGATGTTCGAGTAATATGGTCGTGTTCTATGAGCTCTGAGTGTGATCGAGCTAGAATCAGCCAATCGTCCAAGTAGTTCAGAACTCGCATGCCCCGAAGTCTCAGGGGTGCAAGAGCCACGCGGGCATCGTAAATGTACGGGGTGCCAGGGACAGGCCGAATGGCAGGACTGTGTATTGATATGCCTGGCCCCCGAAGGCGAATCTCAAGAATCGCCTGCGACGTGACGCTATTTGTATTTGAAAATACGCGTCTTTCAGATCTATTGACAGAAACCAGTCCCCTTGGCAAATCTGCGCGAGGATTTTCCTGGTCGTGAGCATTCTGAACTGGCGTTTCACAAGCACTTTGTTCAGCTGTCTCAGATCTAGAATGGGTCTGAGACCCCCGTCTTTTTTCGGTACCAGAAAATATCTGCTGTATAGACCCCCTTTGCTCTGAGCTTGAGATAAAGGCTCTATGGCCCCTTTGCTCAATATTTCCGCTATCTCGGCTCGAAGTAGATGAGCTACTTCGCTTTTTACCGTAGTTTCGACCCGCGCAGAGTAACGGCAGAGGCGTAGAGCGAACTGCAGCGAATAGCCTCTCTCTATAATGTTCAGCACCCATTCTGATACCCCACTAGGGGTAAAATGAGATCTGGGCTCTGGCCGCAACTTAGTGGCGGCCGGAGAGCTCCGGTGTGCTGTAAAGTAAACACTGTGCTTGCAGCATCTGAGGCGGGGGGCGCGCTGATCACAGCGGGCGGTCTGGCCGCGCTCGATTTCTCTATGGCAGTTTGCGAAGAGAAAATGAGCGAGGTGAACCCCCTGGGTTTTAACATGTCTGTGAGTAAATGTGTGCGCGGGACAGCGGGCACATTTACTGCACTCAAAACACCGTCTGCCTGAGCTGACTGAATGTGTGTTGGTTTCGTTTTTACAGAAACCGCGGGACATGCATAGTGTAGTGTTTGTGGGCACTAGGTTGTGGGCACATTCACTACATGTAATGCACAATCAACATGAGTCGCTGGTCGCGCTCGATTTCTCGAAGGCAGTTTGCGGAGAGAGAGCGAGCGGGACAAAACCCCGTGGGGTTCAACATGTCTGTGAGAGAATGTGGGCGCGGGACAGCGGGCACATTTACTGCACTGAAAACACCATCGGCCTGAGCTGACTGTGTGTGTTGGTTTCGTTTTCACAGAAAACGTGGGACATGCATTATGTAGTGTTTGTGGGCACTGAGATGTGGGCACATACACTACATGTAATGCACAATCGTCATGAGTCGCTGGCCGCGCTCGATTTCTCTATGGCAGTTTGCGTAGAGAGAGCGAGCAGGACAAAACCCTGTGGGGTTCAACCTGTCTGTGAGAGAACGTGGGCGCGGGACAGCGGGCACATTTACTGCACAGAAAACACCGTTAGCCTGAGCTGACTGAATGTGTGTTGGTTTTGTTTTTACAGAAACTGTGGGACATGCATTGTGTAGCGTTTGTGGGCACTAAGTTGTGGGCACATTCACTACATGTAATGCACAATTGACACCATCGGCCGTGGCCGGAATACAGATACACTTCATGTGATTTATCTGGGTCGCCGTGAAAACGGCTTTTGTGTGCAGGCAAGCGGGCCGTGGTACCGGCTTGTTTACTGCAGAATACACTGGAACAGTCACATTTTCTGGAACTGAACGAGCGAACATTTACGGTGCGAGTCTGGCCGCGGCGAGACTTAAACACCGTTGCTTACCTAGGAGGGCTAGGAAGACTTTGAGGCCTCGGGCTTTATCTCAATCTTCGGCCGGGGCCCACGTGGAGGGTGGCGGCGTCCGGCAGAGCGAGAGCGCTTGAGAGCGGGCTGTGCGGGGGCGCCTTCCACTCAAGGTGACTGTGAGACTGTGACTGTCATACACTCTGTGAGAGCAGATGTATCAGCTCGGATTCGATGCTGGCCCGTTTCCCTGACGACTCGCGGGCAGAGGGGGGAGGTCCACAGAGCTCGCCCAATCCTCACTGTCTGACGTCAGGATGGAGCAGCTGTCCTCCTCCACAGAAGCAGCTATCTCGTCGTCACCAATGGCGGAAGTGAAGCTGGCGAAGCTGGCGGGCGAACCGGCGAACTTTCGCAGGCTGGAGAAGGCGCGGGGACCCGTAGAGTACGGCGCTTTATATGGTGCGGCACTATAGCGGGTGGAAGTGCAGACTCTGAGAAAAAATGCCAGGCGAGTCCTCAGAGTCGCCATGGCAATAGCTCGCAATGATGGCAGCCGCCGTCAGCGAGCGCGAGAGCTGCATGATCCTCACCCAGGCAGGAAACGCAGATGACAAGGCGGTCCCCATCGCTGAGTGCGGCTCGGCACGAGCCACAGGAATGAGGCATCTTTAAAAAGACGCTTGCTCTTTTAGATAAGAGAGAGAGAGTGTGAGTCTAGGCGGTGAACACACACTCGGCAGAGTAAAAGGATATATACACCGGAAAGCGTGGCAGGTACGGCGACTGAAGGCGGCGAGATGAAGGCCAGTGGCTTCAGATGCAAAGGCTCGTCCCGCAGAAGGCTTTTTGAGACGAGCGGCTTTTTCAGACGGCGCGGCTTCTTCACTCTGGATCCAGCGATGCGTGAGCTTCGCTGAAGAGATGAAAAATCAGTTTGTATCAGCCTGTCGAGCTATATTTATATGTCAAGGCCACGCCTATTTCGGCGGGACGTGACGTAGTGGGCGCGAAGCGCCCCCATTGGATATGGCGTCACGCAGGACCTCTCTCGATAGGCTGCTGCTGTTGCCGCAGGGCAACCAATAGGCACGCAAGCTGTCTTGCCTATGTCTGCATGCTGCTGCAACGCGTTTTACATTAATTCAAAATTAAGGATAATTTTTTGGCTTCAATATCTCGTGGAAAAGAGGTTTTCCCCATAGCGTAAGATATTACGCAGTATGAGACAACCTCTCGTAAGAGAACTCACAATTTTATATCACATTGATTTACAAGAAAAAAGTAAGTATTGCGAGTTTATATCAAGCAACTCTGCACAAAAAAAGTCAGAATGGCAAGATGTAAGTTCGCAATTGCAAGAAAAAAGTGAGAATTAAGAGATAAAAAGTCGCAATTACCCTTTTATTTTTTTATTTAGTGGTGGAAACAAGCTTCCATATTACACCATAACGACAAATCAGAAAACCAGAACTGTGACAAACGTTGCAAATTTATTAAAAAGGAAAAACTGAAATAAGTACATTGCATAGGTATTCAAAGCCTTTACTCAGTACGTGTTGTCATATGTGATTTTAGAGTAGAGATGTGCTGGCTCCTTTAAGAGCAGTGGCGACTCGATGATCTCATCAATGTTAGACCAGCTTAAAGGCGGGCATACACTGTGGGATGTCTGTGCGATTTCAACTCATGAGTCCTGAGGAGCGACCAAAATTTCTGACATGCCAGAAATTCATCCGACCATCCGATTGCCTGTCGGGAGAGGTTAATAACCTCTCGTGTTCTCCTGTACACTTCACGAACACTGCACGACAAGCAACAAAACAAAGCTGAAAATCGGCCTGACCCGAAAAAGAGTCACACGAGTCAGAATTCGGCTCAAAATCGGACGGAAATCGCAGTGTATGCCCGCCTTAACTCTGCTACATGGAAGATAGCTGTCCTTTATTGTAGTTTCATCTTAAGTCATCTGCTACATTTCTTGTCTTTTGGGAGTTACAGTATCGTTCGTATGTAAATTTATGTTAAGATGTGATTCAAATATTTTTTACTTTATTTTGTGTTTACAGCAAGATTTTATTTGGATCCTTATACTGTGCATTTTTGCGTTAACTATCAGGCACGTTGCACACACAATGTTGCGATTACTTACTGTTAATCACTCATTTTAATATAATTCGAAATGACCCACTATAAAGTTTGAGATGTCAGTTTATTTCACATCCATGTACGCAATCCTATGCACTATTTCAAATGTGCCTATTGTACGCTAGCAATATTATGTTAAATTCCTCCTTCACTATACTTAAATTCATACATTTATTGAATAAAATTCTCTTTTCAGTTTTACCCTACTTCCAGTCATCCATTAAACAAAGTGCACTGGGTATTTGCTTCAGTGTGGTGATTGGTTATCTGTCTGTCAATATAGGCAAGGCGCATTGGGCAGGCAGAACATAGTACTTAGTTAAAGCACCTTCACAGCCTCAAGTCTTTTTCCATATGATGTGACAAGCTTTGCACATCTACATTTGCCGATTTTCTGCCATTCTTCTCCTCAGATCCTCTTAAGCTCTGTCAGGTTGGATGGGGACTGTAGGTGGACAGACATTTTTAGGTTACTCCAGAGATGTACGATTGGGTTCCAGTTCGAGCTCTGGCCAGGCCACTCAAGGACATTCACAGAGTTGTCCATAAGCCACTCTTCCATTGTCTTAGCTGTGTGCTTTGGGTCATTGTCCTGTTGGAAGGGGAACCAGTCTGCCCAGTTCGTGGTTCTGAATACTCTGGACTAGGTTTTCATTAAGGCTAACTCTATATTTTGCTGCGTTGAGCTTTACTTCTACTCTGACGAGTCCCCCAGTCCCTGCTACTTAAAAACACCTCCAAGCACGATGCTGCTACCACCACACTTTACTGTTGGGATGGTATTCAGTGCATGGTTTCCTCCATACATGATGCTTGGAACAGAGGTTCATCAGACCAGAGGATATTGTTCCTCACAGTCTGAGAGAGAGTCCTTTGGGTCCTTTTTTGATAATTCCGAGTGGGTTTTTATGTGTCTTCACTGAGGAGATGCTTCAGTGTGGCCACTCTGCCATAAAGCCCAGATCGGTGGCATGGTGCAGTGATGTTTGTCCTCCTTTAAAATTTCTCCTATCGCCATATATTATCATAGAGCTCAGTTTCTCAGCTGACCAGTTTCTTGGTCACCACACTAACCAAGGCCCTTGCTCAGTTTGGCCAGGAGGCCAGTTCTAGGAAGAGACCTGGTTGTTCCAAACTTCTTCCTTTAAGGATTATGGAGGCTACATTCTTCTGTGAACCTTCAATACAGCAGTTTTTTTTTGTAGTCTTCCTCAGATCTGTGTCTCGACACAATCCTTTCTCTGAGCTCTACAGGCAGTTTTTTTACCTCATGGCTTGGTTTTTGCTCTGATATGCATTTTCAGCTTTTAGAGGTTTTCATAAGAGGTGTGTGCCTTTCCAAATCAAACCCATTCAATTGAATTTTGCCACAGGTTAACTCCGCTTAGTGTAACATCTACAAGCGAAATTGGAATGTTCCTGAGATAAAAATCAAGTGTCTCAGAAAAGGGTATGAATACTTATGCGATGTAATTACTTCAGTTTTTTATTTTTAATAAATTTGCAAAGTTATCTTAAATCTGTTTTTTTGCTTTGTCATTATGGTGTATGGAGTATAGATTAATGTGAACAAAAAACTAATTTAAAGTAGTTTAACATAAGGTAGCAACATAAAATGTAAAAAAAAAAAAAATGAAGGAGTTTGAATACTTTCGCAAGCCACTGTATACAAGGACCACTAATGGACCAGAGTTCTTTGAAAATTGTCTGGGCGATTATGAGATTTCACGGCCCTTTCCTCTTCTGTTAAAAATGACAAGAAACGTGTCATCATCTCTATGATTAAGATAGTCTCAAAATACATTAAAGCTCCATAAATATACTTCAATTTAAGGAGAAAAAAAGTACTTTCTAACTCTAATGTCACGCATGCTGTTAGAGACGTCTGGTTTGGCCCAATGTGACCAGTGGCTATGTCTGATCTTCGTTAATTTACCATTCAAAAATAGATAATGTTCCATTTCAGGAGGACGGAGATAAATTATGACTATAAAAGCAGAAAAGAATGGGGAGGAGACGAAGGGCAATAATCAGAAAATGAGCACAACTCGCCGGTCCATTAACAACCCTTTAGCTTTCTACATTTTTGCTCAAGGGAGAACTTTGAATCTCTCATAACAGCGGGGCTACTTCATTGAAAGCTCTTTAAGAAAACATTAAGAGCAAGTTCTAGAATGTCTGGGGCAATTAAAATCAAAAGAACATGGTTATTAATGTGAAGACATTTTGCCATTCTTCCTTATGGCTTTGCTCATCCATTTATGGAGAGGTGCTAGAATGTTCTAAATTTTTGAAACGAGCTTAGATTGAAAAGTCATGCTCCTATTCGTGCACTGACATTTTTAGCGTTGATTAATTACTCAGCTTATGAATGATTGATCATTTGTTTCTCACCTATCAAACATTAGCATTTAGCTTATAGATTTCTAATTAAACATGCTTTGGCAGTTCTGAAACCAAAAGCCATTAGTTACAGTTTATGCTACAGAAACAGCTAAATAAAGCAACCTAATCACTATCTTTCACCTAGATGCAGAGAGGCATGTGTCAGCTCTCCTCTTCACTGGTTTTTAGTGGTTTTAATTAAAAGATAAGGATGCTTTTACATTCAACAGTCACTTGGTTAACCCCTTCATCAACTTGTTTTAATACATAAATATATACAGTATACTGGTATACCAGACTATTTATTAAAAGAAACTTATAGTCATAATTAATTATAAGTATTATTTTTATTATATTGTAATTATTATATTATAAATATAAAATTATAAGCAACTATAACTTAAAAAAAATTATATATACACATATATATATATATATATATATATATATATATATATATATATATATATATATATATATATATATATATCTTATATATTTTATATATTTTTTACAAAAACATTGTTCAATATTATAATTTATATTTATAATATAAATAAATATAATTTTAAATTATCTCTGTATTGAGTAAAACAGCCAACACTTCTACTTGAATGACTAAATGACTTTGCAAAGCATCTGCTGTGAGTTCAGATAAGTCACTCTTTCCATCTTGCCATTTAATTATTTCTTCGTTGTCTAGTCTCCCCTTAGTTCTCATTATCCCAAATGCCACAGTGACTGCTGCCACCTGCCCCACCTCCAGGCACAGGGTCCCTCCTCAGTTTGGCTCTTAGAGGACATCATTACCAAATCCCTTATTTAGTACTAACCTTCAGAAACATTCCTTCTTGTTCCACCATGAGAGAAGAGTGAGGCTGACCTGCACAGGCAGACCCTGAGTCATGGTGTTAATTATAGCCGGGCTCCAAAACAAAGCAAAATCATTCCTCATAATGCCATTCACAAACCTTATCAGAGCTTCAAGGCATTACAGTATCTGAGCTTAAACCTCAGCTCACCTTCTAAAGTACACGTGACTGGATAGTTCTTAAGGATACAAAAACAAAGATACAATATTAATTCTTTATGTAATCGACACCAGAAACAGATACTTACTTGTTTTAAGCCTTCAAAATATTTGCCAATGGGGTAAGAAAAAACTGTAAACAATTCTTCTGTAAACAATTCTTACTATAGTACACAGTGTTGCTAAGTAAATGTAGCTTGTTTTAATGATGTTTAGGGACTTTTACTGTAAAACATTGTGAAAATACTGCTTAAGATTTTTTTTTATGTATAAGAAAAATTCCAACATAAATTCTCTAAATCCCACTTAATCCCTTCAAGATGTCAACAACCAAATTCAGTGTTAGCAAGCACTGAGAATCACTAATGATTCTCACCATTCAAGGTAAAGCCTTATGGAAATACACAAGATTCACATCAGACTCGATGAAAGATTTAAATGCAGAAACATAAAACAGATTATCGATAATCGGTTCGATTATCGGTGTTAGAACTGGCAGAAATAAAAGTTTCACAAAGTGGTCGCAATTATAAAAAATAAAGTAGCAACTGTGGGAAATTATATTGCAATTAAGATAAAGATACTAAAATAGGTTTTATCTTTGCTTGAAAAATAAAACAAAACCATGCACTGCCTTTTCGTACAACGTTTGGGGGCTAATTATTATAAACATGCAACTAAGCAAGTCGGGAGCCACGAAATAAAAGCTGATGGCCCAGTAGCAGCCTGCAGGCAGTTTGTTGATTTAATTTGGGTGTAGAATATGATGCTCACTGGACTTTATGCCTTCTCACAGAGGTCTCTTAAAAACAAGCGCTCATTGAGACTCACCAGTGGTCTTACACAAATCACAGACAAATCCTGTGGGATTTACCACACAAGCCAAAGTCTTCACCATTACGCGATGCCATCTGGGCTTTTGAATATCAAACAAAACACGAGAACGATGATCGCTTCCCCCAGGCAACAACTTTCATAGAGAACAGCCATACTACAAAAAACTTCATTGCCTTTTTTCCTTCAATCATTTCAACTTTGACCCTGATCCCAAAAGCTTCATAAATCAAAGCCACTGGCCATCCATATTACAATCGTCAAGCAATGGATTACACCTTGCACTTGGGATGTAAGATCCATTAAATTGCAATTTAGCCGAAACGTATTTTTCAAAACAAGGGAAAGTGCCAGTCATCAGTTTCATAGGAGCGAGTAAGTCTCTGGGGTTCACTCAGAGACTGATGAGTGGAAAGATTAACACTTCATTTACAGTCCCTGCAGACACACTGTGACCATAATGAGACACAGGAAACACAGGAAAACAAAATGTATGTGCTTTCTTTCAAGTAGTGTTGGTCTGCAATGGAGAGAAATTTCTGAAATTAAAACTGAGGACAAATCTTGTACAGCAGTCAATATCACATCGATGAACTTTCTGTTATTGAAATTATGTATCAATTAAAATCATATAGATTTCCATATTGATTGTTTTACAAGTAATGTTTATTTTATATACATATATTACTTTTCTTTTTACTTTTGAATTATGCATTGTATTGTGTAGTGTTGTAGGTTTAAAGAAAATACCAGTTTTTCTTAGTGTATAGTATATTTTGCTCTGTGAAACCTCAATTAACTTCAGACTAACAGGTAAAGTTGATTTTATTATTCAAAGCTTGTTTTTTGTTGTTGTTGTTTTTTATACTATACAGGTATGCACAATATCTACAAAATACTGTACATGCATGCAAAGATACCAATAGAACAATTAAGTATGACAGTAATAAAGTATTAAAGGTCAAGTGCTAATGGCAAAACTAGCACAAACAACTGAGGCAATTCTTGCCACACTTAGAATAAATTCCCTTTCCTGGTCTCTTTTGAACACATAGTGATTTCTGAACAGAGGAAACCAACAGAGGGGACTGTCCTCGGAAAACAGGAACATCTTCACCATAAAATATAGACGTGTAAAGAACAAGCCTGAGCTAAGAAATTGTGGACAAAAAGAGGTTAAAAACAAAAAGAAGCCAACCGAGCAAAGAATTAAGAGTTACTCCTACAGTAGGAGAGTGTTTGAGTAATACAGGAGCCCTCTGACATCAGTCAATGACTGTAGACACATCATCCGTTAGAGCCCAATCACGATGAGGTTCCACACCATCTATCAGCCAAGCTCTTTTTCCACTCCTACAATTAGTATTGTTCCAGTCTCAGCCTCCCTCTCAGCCCTGCGCCGCCTGTCTCCCCGATGCCGTGTCGCCCTGATGAATGCACCTCTCTCGCCTCCATTGATTTCTCTTCAGGCTCAGGTCCTTTGTTTGATTTGCTAAGTACTGGAGTGCTATGACTGAGGTGTTACACAAATTTCCCTCCCTCTGGCTCCCTCTTCCCATGTGTTCATGTGCCTACTTCTCCCCAAAGGCATAACTCCACTCGGGTAGAGATTATTTTTCACATGGCAAACACAGTGATCTATAAAGCCGTGAACTTTAGCCAATGCTCTGGCCCATGGCCTTTCGTCCTCGCTCTCAAACAAGACAAGCAAAAAGAGTTGTCTTCTTAAACAGGATAAATACAGTTTGTCAATATCTGTGTGGGGAATAATGACAATGAGGCCAGACCCGTATATAAAATCCAAACTGAACTCCTGCTGGGTTGTCAGCATGCCTCCTTTTTTTTTCTTTTCCCAAAGTGCTTGGCAACAAGGACATGGAAATAGATAAACATGCCGGCCTAAAATATCCCATTTCATCCAGACCTTGGAGATTCCCAGCATGGAAGTCATTCAAGAGCAACTAATGAAATAAAAATCTGCATTGTGTCCTTCCTGCTAGTCTGCAACAAGACAATAATTACATAAGTTGCTCAATTACTAATAATGCCGGAAAACCGTTCAGTAGCTCAACTGGATGTGCATTTGACTGCTCATGCGAGCAGCTGCAAGTACGGGTGTTCTCTGCAAAGCAGCTGGTTCAAAGTCTGACAGTAAACAGGTATCAAATTTATTCAGTACTTGGTGCTACAAATAAGGCAGAGAGATTCATAACATTAGATATTTTGAAAATATTGGTAGCAAGCTGATACTTTCGGCATTCATAGTTAAGACAGCAAAGAATAATACTGGCCAGTAGAATTGCCATCTGAGCTCTATTACTATCTAAAACGTCTAAACTGTCACAATTCAGGCCTCTGTGTCCTTGCACATGTGTGTGCACGTTATAGAGCCTCAGCTCACTTGGGACGATCCTCAGCGGGAGCAGAAAAAAACAGCAGGGGGGCTGAGAAGCGAGCCTTGAGGCACTCCTACAATACCCCACCCACTAAATATGGATCATTACACAAGCGTTTATGATCTCATTTCTCCTCTCTCTTCTCCAAGGCCCACAGACACTAATCAATTTGTGTGGCTTCTTTTGATCTGTTTATAGATGCTGTTGGCATGTTAAAGGCTTGACTGAATCTCAGGCCAAATATCAGCAAGGGTTGACATGTTCATCCTGTGTTCATTTGGGTTCGCTGTCTGAAGATACTCTGCACAAGCTTATTAAGAGCTGGGTGTGTGGAGATCATTTTGTGTGTGTGCATAGTTCCCCAGCAGTAGAAGGAAATTACTAATGCATTTGGCACACTGTGAGGTATCTCTTCGGGGAATGAGGACTGTGGGAGGAGAGTGACAAACCAATGTGACAAATGAAGAAAGCATTAATGGAGGGACAAACAGAGGGGAAAAAGAGGTGAAGACACGTGAGCAATCAGGTAAAAGTGAAAGAGACAACAAGAGTGAATGAAGCTTGACTGTCAGGTGAAAAGCACCATGAGCCTTTAATGCTGTCAGTCATAAGGGCTGAAAGATCTGACAACAATAGCATGGTGGAAGCCGTAAAGTGGACAAGAAGCAGGCCTCTTCCAGGACCCCAAAAGCCACATTCATAATCTGCCTGCCGATTCCCATCAAACCTCCCGGCTGCTGCCTGACAGACTCTCTCAGCCCAGCCGCTGACATCACGGCAACATGCGCCTGTAAATTATAGAGCTCAGAGATAATGTTTTCAGGTTCTAAGCCTGAAGGGAATCTAGGAAGTGTGGGAGCAGCCTCTGTTTCTTCCGTGCTTCTGAAAAAACTCTTACTCCATGGGACAGATTTAAGATTATTTAAGGATATGATATATTAAATGCAAATACAGTGGTGGTACATTTGTCCAATGCATAAAAATCAGTAGAAGCTTTAAAACGTGGATAAATAGTATTGGTGTGTTGTGAGTTTGCGTGTATGTCCAAGGGATATTTGTGTGAATGTACATATTTTCTTAACAAAAATGAAAAATATGCTAGGAGAAAATGAAAGGCCACAAATGAGACAAAAACATGAAATTGACAGAATGATGGATGCAAAAAGAGAACAAAAAAAGACGTGAGCTGCCTTCCTAAACAGCATTTTCATCCATGATGGTGGACAGAATAGCAAAAAAACATTATATATGCTCTAAATGTATGTACATAGTTCAATCTAATTAAAATTGAAGTTGAGCCATGTTAGTCAATATTTGTGGATCTTTTAATCTTAAGAGTTCTTCAATCTCTGTTGGAAACTATGGTATTTTGTTGCAACCTTCTGCACGTTGTCACTGCCTATAAAGAACGTTCCATTTTGATGAAGATGTTCCCTTAGAAGGCAGCTCTCTAGGCAGTAACCGGCAAGGAAGCTTCAAAACAGAGCTGTAGAGTGTGACATGCCCTATAGGTGAGTGGGCACTGTGCCTCTCCTGTTTACGGGTGACCCTGATTCTCGCCCTGTCACCTGCTGCTAAATTGACACTTATGTTCCAATGAACCAGGACTGAAAAGCTTCTTTGAAGTAGCACAGCCGGAGAAGCGAGGATAGATTATTTGATTGAATTTAAGGCAGAAGGCTTCAACCTACAGAGCCACAGTGTTGAAAGCTGGATGCTAAATGCAGAGGTGCTATTACCAGAGATGGATTAATTAATTTTCTGCTTGTCGCTTTACTGAGGATGACAGCGGCACAGACTCCAGTGAGCCAGAGAGGAAGAGTACTTGCACACCCGCAACTTCACACAATTAAGCATGAAAGCAATTTAGGAGGATGAGGACATGACACACGTCTCTTTCTGCTCAGCTCTGAGGCTAAATACATTACCTGCACGTCACCTATATTTAATGTGTGTGGGGGTGGGTTAGAAAGAACAAAGGAAGGCGAGCGCATGAAGACAAAAAAGGCAACAGGAGCTTTGTTGGTATCAATACACTAACAAAAAATAATAAATACAAACAACACCATGCTTTTTGAACATGTACCACCAGAAGATAAAATGATCCACTGCACCTTGCTACACGGTAACCTTACACCAGAATCACCTCTAGATTATTGAGTTCACACACATTCAAAATCCCAATTTAGTCCCTGGGTATCAGGGTAATGCTATGACACTGACTGATTGAAACACCTTGAAGTATCATTATTTATCACCGTAAATCAGGGCCGTAAACACTATAGACACTGAGGGGGACAAGTCCCCCCTAATAATTAGACATGGCTAAATGTTCTCCCCTAATATTTGATATTCTTGATGCCGCTTTGCTGCACTTCATTGAACACTGCTCTGTTGTTAGGATGAAAACAAATTTTTGAGCAAGGTCTGCTTCAGTCATCGAACTCCTCAATGTCAAAATGACTGAGATGGCCAATCACATCAAATATGGCAGGCTTCACTCTTTACAGAAGCCAAACATGAACTTCACAGCGACACTCCAGATTTAACAGTGTAAGAGTGCAAGTTAAGATGTAACATTTAATATCTGACAACTGTTTTACGATAGAAATGTTCAGCGACAGACTTTTTTGTGTCAGATTTCGACGTTTTGAATAAAAAATATAGATTATCTTTTAAGTGATTTATGAAATTCATAATTTAATGCGACAAGAAAGGAAACATTAACAGCCATTTTCATCACAAAAGCCATGTTTAAGAGTTAATTTGTACATATAGCTCAAATAGATAATAACAAATTCTAGTTATTTTAATGTGACATTCTCAGTGCGAAAAAAAAAAACAATGAGAAAAATACATTTATATTTCATTCATACTCAAAAGTATTTATGAACTGAATTAAAATGTTACTGTTTTACACAATATTTCTGCTATATGACTTTATTTCTTCTGTGGAACACAAAATGAAATATTTTAAAGAGCTGTTTCAACTGTTTAGGTCCATTCAATGAAATTTAATGGGGTCCCCATAAATGTCTATTATATGGACAAAAATGTTTTTTGTGTTTCACATGAGAAAGAAAAGTGGGGTGAGTAAATAATGAGTGAACTATTCCTTTAATTTCTCTAGTAGTTTCAAGTGATTTGGAAAATGAAACCAAAAGTGTGAATGGATTCTTCATCGGACTCTTCATTCTTCATCTCAAGGGAGGCGAAAGCCTCGTTAGAGTCGAGCAATGCCCTGCGAAAACCACAAACAGCTCTCTTAATGTCCTCAAGTGAATACACCCTCAGTACACATTGTTCTTGCATCGTGTTCTTCTCCTTCCCTCTTTCTCTCCATTGCAACACACTGCAGGCTCCCTCCATTGATTTCATGGATGAACACACAAAATTCGAATGCTTCCAAATAGATGTGTGTCGAAGACTTGACAGGGCAGAGCTAATTAGCAATGCTGATGATCGGCTTAATTAACCATGTTCTGCTTTCTGAAGAGTGTCAGAGAAGGAAAGAGAAGGATAAACCCATTTTGCACACATTTTTGACCACGCTAACTCAAGCTAAAGCAGTGTTCTTCAAATCCGGAATTGGAGCTAAACTGTGTTTGTCTAGGACTGGAGTTAAACTCTGCAGGACAGTGGCCCGACAGGGCCGGATTTAAAGAAAGCATTGTTTGTTGTTTTAACAGCCATTTTCTCTCACTAACATGCCACTAACCTTTTCTAGCCTGATTTATGTCTATTGCAAAGCGTCAGGAGAATCAGTTACTTTTATCCTTGTCAAACTGCGGCTAATGGGTTTACACTTGAAGAATACAAAGGGTCATGATAACTGGAAGCATCAGTTTGGCATCACAGGTGTCAAATCTGTTTCAATGCTTGCAGCTGAAAGTTAATATCACAAGTTCAACGTGGATTTAGCACTGAGGCTTTTAGTAAATCTCTTAAGAGGTCCTAAGAAGTGTTTTCCTTACAAAGAATATGGCCATGGTAACAAAGTTGTGGCAGAATATTTTCTTGTCACCAAAGCAATAAATGATTGTGAGAAACTTCTAAACTGTTCAAATATGAATTTGTTTATTTTATTATAAGGCACAATTTCTGTTTTAAACATACTTTTAAGCCTCAAGTTTTGTAAGAACAGAATACAATTAAAACTGAAGTATTTCCGTTCCCAGATATGGCTCGGCCACCTCTTTCAAAGTAAATCTATGAGATTTATTTTACCATCTTATCTCGACCAGGTGAAAAATTACAGAATGACAGCAAACCTCTCCTCAACAGGCCATGTTTTGGGTAGAACGGTTCATGTGCTGAAGCCTAGTCTAAAGGTGCAATCACATTAGCAAAATTTTGGCAAGATTTCGCAAGCAATATTGTCAATACAGTATCGATGTATGAAGAACTGCACACACCGAAGTCAACGTGTCCAACTTGAACTCTCTGCAAAATCTGTCTTGGGAAATATCTTGCGCTTCATGCAAAATTCCAGATTGCATTGATTCCTGGTGAAAATTGCTGAACATAGGTAAAGGTGGCCGCATCTTAATGCTTAGGGTTAAAGACCCCTATGAAACACTAATAATAATTATTGAAATAAAGGTATTTTGTTAGTTCAAGGGATAGTTCATCCAAAAATGAAAATGCTGTCAATTACTAATCCTCATTCACTTAAACTCATAAAACTTTTGTTCATTTTCGAAACAAAAATTATTATTTTCTTTTATAAAACCTAAGAGATTTCTATCCCTCCTTCGAAAGTCCAGGCAACCAAAACTTCCAACGGATCCAACAAAGACATTAAGGGATTGTAAAATGAATCGAGACAGGTTTCATTCAAAAATTACTTAATTTGTGTTTTGAGGATTAATCTTAAATCTTTTAACATGAGGGTGAGTAAATGAAGCAAGATCTCTTTAACATGGCAAATTTCCGAAGGTAAGATTATAATATTATAAATAATATATTAAAATTGTTTAAATAAAATAAAAACAAAACTTTGTATGAACTATGTAGTGGTAAGCTATCTTGAGATCATTCACTTAGACCAAAGAACAGGCCTCAGTCATTACACTTGGAGGTTACTGGAATATCTACTCCGAAGGTCCTGTTGCAACAAAATCTGGTTTTATTCGGTCTTTAAGTACCGCTAATGCCTCTCTCTCCGCGTCTCATCTCCCTGGGGTGACCTGTTTTAGTGTGACATGACTAACCAGACTAATCTAATGGCTGGAGAAGAGAACCACTAAGTGCTAAATGCACTGAATAATTTAGCACAGTGTAACTCTAATGAGGAGAGTCTGAACTGTTCATTGAGGTAGCCTGACACACAATGCATGACCATGGCCACACTCACACACAACATTATGCCTGATCAAACTGCTTTTGAACCAGGGGAATCCCCAAATACATACATATATACATATATATATATATATATACATATATATATATATATATAACAATAAACAAAAAAAATCTGATCTTTTTAATTACTAAAAAAATACAGACAAGATTATTATATCCTCCTTTAATGCACAATGTGTAAACAATAAAACGAAAATTCAAGAGAACACACTCGCACCTCTCTCAGTTCAAGTCTAATGATAGTTAGCCATCATTAAGTGACAAACGCACAGAGCATGAGTGACCTTGAAATGCTGTGTCTTCACTCCCTGAGAAAACAGCCGAGCTGACCCCACTTAAGAGTCAGGAGAGAAGGAAGACTTTCCTCATTGATTTATGACAGCGAGGTCTTCCTGCATGTGGCGGCGCGCTCATAACGGAACACGCGCTGCCTTTACAATTTAATTAGAGCAGCCTGAATCTCAGCAGCGGTACTTCTGCTAGAACCACCATTTTTCATTCGCCTCATTAAGCAAAAGCGTGGATTTCAAACCGTCCGCGGCTGGGTTATAGAGCGGCTTTCAAATGAGCTGATGAGCAGACAGAGGGAGGGAGAAAAAAGGAGAGATGGAAAAATAAATGTTAAGAAGATATTAATTTCATGGTTATTTGAAAACTCTGCTTTTTCTTTTTTTCTTTAAAGCTATTGGGATTCTGCAAGACGATAGTGAGATATTGCAAAATGTAAGATCTGCAGAAATGGGCAGAAGTCTTTTTATAGTGTATACAAGATCATGTGAAACTGAAGACTGGATTAATAATGCTGAAAATTCAGCTTTGCCATCATAGGAATAAATTACATTTTAAAATACATTAAAACAGAAAACAGTGATTTCAAATTACAATAACATGTCACAATATTACTATTTTTACAGTTTTTTTTAGCACAAGGGACTTTAATAAAAACATTAATAATACAGACCCCAAACGGTAGTGTGTTTACAAAATAGATAAACTTAATTTAAAAAAAAAAAAAATCAAGTTCCGGAATATCTTATCTTATACAATTTGCTTCTCAAATAAATATAAAGGATGCTGCAATATTTTTTATTTGAAACAAGACAAAATGATTATTTTTAGAATTATTTTTTGCAGTGTAGACTTCAGTGAAACATCCATAGGGGACGGAGAACCTACATGCCACGAGGCAGAGAAATATCACTGCTAGGAACAAAGGCAATTAGCTGACATTAGAATGTACTTTGGCAGTGTTCATGGTCTATCTCAAAGGTGTTAAATCAAGAGAAAATGTGCTACAGTAAGTATTAAGCCTGGATCACAGAAAGGTGACAGCAGCATTAGCGACCTTCTTCCTGATTAACACGGCTTTAAAACACCAAGGAATAGAAGACGAAAATTGCTCAACATGAGCAGCCGTATTCCAGTAGAGATTCCATTAAGTTTTGTGTCAATGTTTGTACTGAAACAAGAGATCAGAGTAACTGCGGACATCGGAAACCTAAAAATATCAGGTCATTTTAAAATTGTGTATCATGTTCATCTCGAAAATATTTCAATGGATAGAAATTGCTTTCTGTGAATGTTATAAATTGTATAAATTGATTTTTATCCTTATTGTGTAATCAATAACATCTTGAAAAGTCACAGATATTTGTAGTGAGAAAACCCTGAGAGACAATAGATGTCTTTCAAATCCTAGAGTTCTGCCAAACTGGAAAAAAATAAGAATTTGAAGGCAAAGCAAGCGCACTCCAAGAGGATGTTTCGAAGGTTAAACAACATAATTGCTTTCTAAAATACCTCATTAAGGCCACATTAGGTAGTATTGCATATATTCTTCATGGAGAGGGCAATCCTTGAGTGCAAAGCTACAAATTTAGATTGTGGTCCATACTAATGTTGACGTCAAATAAATCAGTCAATTATGAGGTTCCATGATGTTTACTTCCCTTAATAGGTTTTTTAACACAGCTAACATCAGTAAAATTTCAAAACTGAAACATGAAATGTACATACAATATGATCTGATAATTGGACATTAAATTACATCTGGTGGAAGGATTGAGACAAATGTTGATTAAAATATGTAGTAGTCTATACAATACTACAGTAAAAACAGTAATATTTTGAAATATATTTTACACTTTATTAATATTATTACTTCAGTCTTCAGTGTCACATGATCCTTCAGAAATTATTCTAATATGCTGATTTGGTGCTCAAGAAGCATTTCTTATTATTGTCAATGTTGAAAGTTCTGCTTTATATATATATATATATATATATATATATATATATATATATATATATATATATATATACAGTGAAAACTGAAAAAAATAGACCGTTAAAAAGCATTTACTTGAGATATAAATCTTTTGTCTTTACTGCCACTTTTGATCAACTTAATGCATCCTTGCTAAATAAATGTATCGACTTCATAATAGAAGTATTAAAGAAAATATCTTACTGAATCTAAACTTTTGAGTGGAATTATATATTCAAAATTCCGATAATCGATTAATCAACTGATAGATTTTAAAATGGATAAAAAAACAAACATAAGACTATAAGTAAAAAAAGTACTGAACCATGAAAATGTGCTAAACTAAATAAATATAAAAATATACAAATATTAATATATCAATTTACATGTATAGTCTCACTTTATTTGCTTCTATTTTAGAACACTTGATGATCTAAACTTGATGATGTTCTACCAATCAGCTATCGGTGCCGAATGCCGATTAATCGGCAAAACTGATGAATCGTTCGACCTCTAGTGTGTATGCTTTGCATTTTGATTCTTATTAGAGTATTGCATTGTTAGCTTAGCAACATGCTAGCATCAAACTATTGTAATCAATTGTAACTCAAATATTCTATGCGCTTTACATGAGAAGGGCTATAAGGAGTGTTCCAAATCATCACTTATGAGGTTCCATGACATTCAGATGCCTTGGAAGGTAGGAAGAAGTAGATAACAAGGTAGCTCAAAAGGTTTTAAAATAGAACTAATATCATTAAAATCCAAAACTGAAACACAATCCTGTACATATAACCCAATAAAAGCACATTACTCAACATAAGCTAGAGTAACTCGACAGTGTTCTTCTCCATTACTCAGGAACAGCCACCTCCAGCTAACTGCAACCTGAAGCCCTTTCCTAAAGTCTCAAAAGTTTACTTTGCCATGAAGAAGAAAAGAAGAGGAGGAGGGTGGTGACCTTCCTCCTCAGCCCACTCAAGGACTCTCATCAGGCCAGAGGCGGCGGGTCAGCGAGGGTCGAGGTATGAGGGAGCTTCAGGACGTGATCTGATCTAGAATTCTGAGCACTGAGAAGTTCTAGCGTTCTAAAAGGCATTACATACGGAGATGGAAATGATTAGCAACTGTCTTCCTTTCATCCTCATTTCTCTCCAACCCTCCCAGTTAGCACACACGTATCAACACGCTTGTGAAAGAGTGTCTGATCTGGGTAACATTGCAATCTATTTTAAGCATCTTATTTGTGTACAAACTTCTGAAAAACTGAGATTAACATATAGTTGCTCCAAAAAAAGGAAGATCTGAATACTTAAGCCACACTTAAAAATGTATTAATTGAACTAAATCAAACCAAGCAACATCTGCAAGCAAATGATGCTAGAACTATTTCTTACAACTAGATTCACTCTTCATTAGGGTTGGTATTGTTTCCAATTTTAGCGATTTCGATTAATTCAGTCAGTAATACAATAAGAACAAATAAGCGAATAAAAACTTAAAGTTCAGAAATTGAAATCAAATGTAAAACAACACTGCATAGTTTTCTTTTTATACATAAAATATAGATTAATCCTCATTAAAGTTACAAAAGTAATTCAGTCAACATCAGTGAGTGATTTTCTTTTTCTTTTGTTCTTTGATAATCATTAATGACACAAACAGCAGCAGATTTATTAGGCTGCTGTCACTTTAAGAGCCAATGCACGGATCCAATATACTGTTACACATGAGTTTTCTTTCTCAACCATTTACGTTCACTTAAGACATAACTGACTGTGTTTATGAGGATTTTTTGACATCATTTTGTGTGTATTTGTCTGGTCAAGCGCAAGAAGACGTCAAGCGAAGATAAATCAAGCGTAGCGTTAGTTCTGGGAGGTCATGTCAGCCAAGCTCGCATCAGCTGTCTCTCAGCTGAACATTTCCACCTGAAAGTTTGCAAATATTTATTAAAAAAATATTATTTATCTTCATTTGAAAAAAAAAATCATTTACAGCCTCATTTTTGTCAAACGTCTTGCTTGAAGTTGAGGTTTGATATTTTCTATCTGCACAAATAATCTGAATAAAACCAGAATAGCGATATGGCTTAGGGTTTGTCCGATTATTAAATCGCAAAGTCTGCAATTTCATTAAATGAATATATGCACTGTGTTTCTTAGTGAAGCACAGCACTGTGTTCTTTTACACGTGAGCAGATCATGATCTGGTGTTTTCTAGTGTCTCGGAGCAGCTCGGTTCGCAGTAAATGAGCTTGGGTTGCTTGCCAAAATTGGGTCACAAGACCGTTTTGAGCGAGTTGCAGAATGTGTAGTTTAAGAAACAACAGCAACAAACATAATTCTAAATGTTTTTCTGATGCAAGACTTTGATTTTAAAATACCTCTCTCAGAAGCAGTTTAAGTAAAACATGCCTGAGAAAAATGCTTTGCCTGATTAAGTCTGCAGTCAGATGAGATGTTGTCTGGCTATATGTTAGTGTCATTACTCTAAAGTTATTTTCATAACATGTCATGAAATAAAAATTAATTCAACTTAATAACTTTACTGTATTTTGAAAAAGTTGTTTGGGACTGCTATTTCATTGCCTTGCCTTATCCAGTTTATTCATTAATGTTAGTGATATTCTTACAATTGTTTTGTAAGTAAAGTGGGAAGGTACTTGTGTGTGCGTCAACCATTTTTTGAGAAATAAATCTCCTTTTAATTCCAAAAAATTTGGGCCACGCTTAATGATCATGGGAAAATGTGGGTCCCATCCACATCAAGATGTTGGGTCTGGGAATACACCATTGGCAGGGCTCAATCCGAGAAGCGGGATAAACGGTTGTCTTTCAAATTCGCTCTGCACGCAATAGGATAGCGCTACAACCAACCAGAGCAACGAAGAAGGTGACGTAGTCAGAGCGACGGACTTCAGTGTCGTTCTTTGTTCTTTTCTCAAAGAAAAGCTTAACTCCAAGTCAGAGTCGCGGCCAAAGCTGATTCGAAAGACCGCTGTTCGCCAGCAGCACCAGCCATATTCTTTGTTTTCAAATAGCAGGGAATTCACGCGGAACCGTCGCAACTCTGCCGTCATTATGTTAAGCCCGCCCACCGACTCTATACACGATGTGATTGGCCTGACTAGAGTTTGGTTTTTCCAGCTCGCAAGCCAACGGAGAGTTGCTAGACGACACTGGCTGTAAAATAAAATTTGTTGCCGCTAGGGTGCGATTTCTAGGCTAGGTTCCATGGCCAAACCAGTCGAGAACCACTGGCTTATAACATGCATTTGGGAACACAACATGCACCAATCATCTTCTCAAACTTGTATTGAGAAGAGCTTATAAACCGGCTGTTATTAACAAAAGAGAAGCTTTAAGATCTCCCAGCAATTTTATGCTAAAATAAAGCTTGATTTGAAGAAATTAAGAAAGGCATAAATATTAGTATTGTAATTTTACATGCTTACTTCAAAGCAAATTATTCTAATAACTATTATCATATTATTGTTCTTAAGTACTCATTTTCTTATTTTTACAGACAAATATTAATAATAGTAATAATTATATTTTATTTATATTTTAACCTAATAATAATAACAATAATTTTTACAGTTATTATTATTAGTATTTAATAGTCGTATTGATATATAATCACAAAAGTTCAGAAGTTCAGTTTGCAGCCCTACAAGCACATCTAACCAAGATTTTTTTCTTGTATTGTTTTTTACTTTTTTTTTCTTTTAATCGCAACCTCATTTTTTTATCAGAAGATCGTAATTAGACCCCCCCCCCCAAATAAAAAAATCGTGCAGCCCTGGTGTTCCCTGTAGACTGACAGAATGACATTCTATCATTGTTGATGTTTTCACAACATTTATGATTTCGAATGTTTTTGAATCTGCTGTTTCTAAGACATTTATCTAATGTTTGTATACACATGTGACATTTAAAATAGATTGCTCCTGCCTCCTACCACTGCTCCTTCCAAAAAGAAACCAGAAGACATCACGCAAACCTTCTTCTCTCTCCGAACCTTGACACCTCAGACAGACACACAGGGCTTTCCGATGCTAACACAATCTGGCAAGCATTACATCTTAAGTACAAGATAAGAGAGATTGCAGCAGGGACTTCCTTAAACTATAGCATGTTTTAAACTTTATTAAACCTTGAACAAATTTCATTTCACTAATATTCATGTCTACATTTAATACAAAACAGGTAAGTTAAAGAAATGCATTAAGATACTCAGTACGACTATAGACGACCACTCTCAGACACCATATCGAAGATGGAGACAAGTGTAAAGTCTAAATAAAATGACATTTGATATTCAGTAATGAAATCAGACCCACTTTAAAACTTATAAGACTTCACTTACAGCAACTAAGAACATGAATGCAACACTTCAAAAAGGATTATATGAAGTTATATTACCTGTATTACACCAAGTCCCAGAGCATCCAGACAGCATGGAAAGAAAGAGAAAATAACAAACGTTAGAATCCAATATAATGTTTTGCACAACATTCAAGAACAGTTTGAATCTCTCTTGTCAAGAACAATTGAGCTTTTTATTTCATAAAGTGTGATTTCTCCCCCACTTTAGACCGATCTGCTGCACTTCAGCCGTGACTTTTTGAAGCTATGCAGATGTTATGATAGTTAAAAATGCTGTTATTATTTAGCCATTAACATTTTGATTTGCAGTCTGCAGTTCTACAACCTAACTTTAACAGGTTGATAGCAAAATGAGATAAAATTGTGATTTAAACTGCTGCGGAGGATGCAATTTGAAACCAATTCTGTTTCTTTCTTTTTTTTTTTAAATGAAATATTTTTGATACAAATTTCACACTGCAAGGTGGAAATTTCCACTTTAGTACAAAGCTTGTTGGAGAAAGGTGCTGTTTATGTTGTAACATTTCTTTCATGGGCTTATTCCTATTTATTCAACAAACACTACTGAGCATTTGGAAATTTTTAGAAATAGCTTAAATCAGCCTAAAGTGGTTTGCAGGTCTTAGCAGAATAAAACTGGTACATATTGCAAGTTGAACTCAAACCTGTGTCACCCTGGTGAGCACCATAGCTCAACATGCCAATGAGTTAACAGCAACACCATGGCTCCAACTAATTATTTTATTTTGATATTTGATCATTTTGTTGTTGAAAATTAAATCAGCCTCCAATGCTTTACAGGTCTTAGCTGGTTTAAGATGGTTTACCAGGTCCTCCAGTCTGACGATTACCATAAATCCCTCTAAAACCAGCACAACAAAACAACTAAAAACAGGAGAAAGAGAAGAAATTAAATTGTTACATGTTGCAGGCTGGACTCAAACCTGTGTCACTAGCGAGCAGCATGACTCAATGTGCCAATTACCGTGTGCATTAACTGATAGTTGCTTCATTTTGATAAAGATAATAAAAAATAAGTTTAAATCAACCTACGTTTCTTTGCTGGTCTCAAAACAGACCAGCCAAACCAGCAAAAAGCAACTTCATGATCAGCAACATTACTTAGGCTGGTTTATGCATATTTTTCCCTAAGATAATCTTAAATAGCATTTCTTTTAAGAAAATACATTATGTGTATTTACATATTTTTCTGTCATTGAGAAGTTAAATTAAATGAGTTTAAATGAGCAGAATCCAGCCATCTCTCTGAGAGCTCAATAATTGCTCTTCTTGTAATAATCTGTGTGTGAGTGTATGCATGCAAAAGAGAGAGACAGATGAGAAGAGGTATTTAATTATGTCCTGGAGTGCTCATGCGTTTAGATAAGTTCGACCTGTCCAATCGCTGTGAGGTTTTGCACAGGCCTCCATAGCTTTCAGCTCAATTCGTTCCACATAAAGTAGGCTGAAGGACAAGCATCGCTATACCAGTGTGGGAAAGCATATTTAAAACTGGGGACAGCAGAGGTGATCTATACCTGCCAGCTTTATGCCAATAGAATCAGACAAAGGTTAAATTCTGCCACACATAGGTGAGGTCGTGGTTAAATCCAGCCTGGAGAGATTCTGATGTCTATATAAGCACTACTGTGTCAATAACTTTTCTCTATAGCTGAAGGGCACAGATATTGCAAAAAAGAAAAAGAAAATGTTTTTATTATAGGTAAAGGTGTAATTATACAGAATATTAATAATTCTTGCTAATTTTGTTTTTCAAGAAACTTATCAATGTTGAAAAAGTTTTTGTGGACACTGGTTTGGGGTAAGATAAAAAAAAACTTATATTCAGCAAGGACATGATAAAATGATTTAAAGTGACAGTAAAGATATACATTTTACAAAAGATTTCTATTTCAAATAAATGCTGTTATACACACACACACACACACACACACACACACACACACACACACACACACACACACACACACACACACACACACATATATATAAATATATAAAATATATATAAAAATTAAATATACTGTAAGATGGCGTCTGCAACCAACAAAGTTAGATACAAACTTTACAAATTCAACAAGCCATATAAACCAGGCATTCAGAGATATAGGACAACTGGCTAGAAAATCTGTGTGTAAACAAGGCAGGCAGAGGTGCAGGGAAAAATAGCAGATTTGGGCAAATCTGGCAGTAAGACACAAGTACAGTCGGCACGTAGAGAGGAGAGATTACGCATGGACGAAAAATAGGTCACACTCAGCTTATTTGTTTAGCTAAAAACAAAAGAAAGAGAAGGGAGGAAGGGAGGGAGGGGGGGGGGGGGGTATGTTGGGGTGATGTAGAGAGAGAAAGAAAAAGGAAAAGAGATGGATTTCAGCCTCTCATGGCCATTACTGGATGTAGAGTCAAAGATATTTGTCACATGGAATCAATAAAATGTCTTGAAACAGCAGCACATCATTCACTATTACCAAGTTTAGATGGCAACCATCATTATGCAAAAATGTCTCTCGAGATTCGCATGCAACACTCACACATTCTTACCGATCAGGCAAAATAAGCAAAATGTAACCACCAACCCAAACACGGTAGCAGTAAACAGTACACAGTTTCACACGACAGAGTTTAAAATGTAGACTTAAAGGGATAGTTCACCCAAAAATGAAAATTCTGTCATTAATTACTCACCCTCATGTTGTTCCAAACCCGTAAGGCTTTTGTTCATCTTCGGAACACAAATAAAAATATTTTTGAATATGAACTTTATATCCCTCCATTGACAGTCTACGCAACTACCAATTTGACACTTTGAGATTGTAAAACTAATCCATATGAATCGAGCGATTTAGTCCAAATTTTCTGAAGAGACACAATCAGTTTATTTGATGAACAGAATTTAGGCTTTTATTAACATATAAGCATTGATCAGTGAAAATAAACAGAAGCTCAACTAGGGATGCACCGATATGAACATTTTGGCCGATACCGATAACCGATAATTCTTTACATTTGAAAGCCGATAACCGATATGTTGGCCGATAAATCTAAATAAAAAAAATTATATACTTTGATAGCCTGTATAACAAAATGCTCACCATTAAAAGCCTTGTCTCAAACACTTTTAACATAAATCAAACATATACAATACAGTATAGCCTAGTTTGAACCAGTGTAAGATTCCTTAACTTTTAAAATTAATTTTACACTCATATGGACAACTTTCTTTATAAAAAAATGGTAACACTTTATAATAAGGTTTAATTTTGTTAGCATTAGTTAGCATGAACCAACAATTTTATAAAACATTTTTAAGAAAGTTGTATCTGTTAACATTAGTCAATGCACTGTGAACTAACATGAACACACATATTTTATTAACTAACAATAACACAGGCTATTGCTCTCTGTTAGTTAATGCATTAACAAATGAGACCTTATTGTAAGTGTTATCAAAAAATCTATTGCCTAACAAAAAATAAAACGCATAAATAATGCAAACAAGTCATTGGATAACATTGGGCTGCATATAAAGAAACAAAATGCATGTGGCATTGATCAATAAAATGGAATCGCCTCCGCACGGACAATAAGAAAAATATATTTTAATCAAACCATATCGTTGATGAAAATAATACGAGAACAAAATAATGTTAGTTATTAATTATACGAGAACAAAATAATGTTAGTTATTAATTATAACGCAATGTTTTTGAAAAAAATAAACATTTTTAATATTACAGTGATAGTAAACATCTTTAATAGCTTAGTTACTGTTGCTGTGTGAGTGCGCGCGCTGAAGCTGAAGAGAACGAACGTTAAAACTGAATCGCTTTGCTAGAAGGTTAATCAACTCAACGGTTGCTGAAGAATGCAAACCCAAAGAATTTACAAATGTATTACAATGGTGAATACAATTATAATTGTATGACAGTCCCAATCATAGCTTTTAATGTTTTGCATTGTTGTTTAATCTGCGCGCGCTGGAGCTGAAGAGAACGAGCACCGGGAAACTGAAGAACTTTTCTAGCAGGGTGTTTAAATCCACGAAACGCATCATATGTGAGATTAATGAGATATTTATATTACATCAACTTTATATTACGACTTATCTGCGCAAAATGACGTGAATGCACAATCGAACTTGTGCTGGTCATAATGTGTAATATCCCTGTTCTGGACGCGCTATTCCCACAACAACGCGCTGAAACGGCAACTAAACCCAGAATTCACAACGTTTTATTACAATAGTGTTCTCATTATAATGGCATGTATATGACAGTCCCAATTATAGTTATAAATGTGCATGGCTGTTTGAGCTGCGCACGCTAAAGATAAAGATGATCACCGGTACAATGAAGCGCTACTGCATCGTTCATTAACTCAACCAAACGCATCCTATATTAGATTAATCAGATATATATACACAACATAAACATATTACAACTTACAATGGCACAGAATGCTGCGAATGCTCAAGAGAACTTGACTGTGCTTGTCATGAAGGCTTAACTTCATAGATGCGCTCTTTCCGCCTCAACGCGCTCGACGCACTGAAACACGTGGGCGAACAAGAATTCACAACATACTTTTACAGGAGTGTTTTTATTATAATGTTATGAAGCCTATGTGACAGATTTGTGCTGCACATGTTGCACTGAACTGTATCTTCCTTTTCGAAGTGAATCCAATCATTCAGAACCATCATGGCGAACAGCGCGCGTCTCTCAACTGAAGTAAATAATCTATTATCTATCGGCTTTGATATATCGGCCCAATTTTCTTATCGGACCGATAACGATAACATCAAAAAAGACCATTTATCGGCCGATATCGATATGTGGTCGATATATCGTGCATCCCTAAGCTCAACCAAACCTGCTTAACGCGCAAGAATTAACCTGATTGGTTCTTGCGGAAGCTCAAACGTGCTGCGTAACTCAAGAATGAACCTCATTGGTTCTCGCACGTCAAGCGAACATGCTTGAGCTTCTGTTTCGATGTATGTTTATATATGAGTCGATGTTTCAATCTGTTCATTATATAATGCGACCGTGTCTCTTCAGAAAATTTGGATAAAACCACTCAATTCATATTGATTAGATTTACTATATCTTTAAAAAACTTTTTAAAGCATCAAAGTCATAGTTGTGTAGCTGTCAATGGAGGGGCAGAAAGCTTCAATATCTTCAAAATGTCTTAATTTGTGTTTCGAAGATGAACAAAAGACTTACGGGTTTAGAACGAGATAAGGGTGAGTAATTAATGACAGAATTTACATTTTTGGGTGAACTATCCCTTTAACCTTAAATTTCTATGCAACTTTCCCTAAGATGCATAATCTCTAAAAACCCATCTAAGTGTCAGCACCTTTCTGAATGCCCTCTTTTATATTCTAACCATGAGTTGGTGGCCTAACATCTCATTGATTCCTTTATTATTGTGCGTTATGACATTTCACATTTTGTCAGTTCAGCTCTTTTTGTCCGTCCCTCTCGGCCATGATTTCAATTGCTGATTGCTCCACCTCAGTCAGAGCTGATTTGATGAGAGGCCCATAGAGTTATTGCTTCCCTCAGTTAAGCTTATTGCACCGACCGACTCGCTCTCTGAAGCTTTATGTGGCGCAGACGAAAATAATAACAAGGGAGACATCAGGGACGCATGACATCTTGGTGACAGGCTGAGTGGCAGTGCTGTCACACTCTGACACTTCTTTTTTAGCAGTGTCATCACATTTAAGTGAAGGGCCTCTCTCTCTACACTGAGCCATTCTGGTGCTGATGGGTTAGTGGGGAGCTCAGAGGCCGATCTCACCTGGACAACAGGTGGACATCAGGGACCTGTTATGGAGCCTTCTTGGAGGTCAATGCTAGCTTGTCATTAGCATGGAAAAATGATCTGATCAAAATCTGATCAAAATAATGTAGGAATAGTTGATCAAAATATGAAGATTTTGTCATCATTTACTCAAACTCATGTTTTTTCGACTATGTATAATGGAACTTTTCTATGAAACAAAGAAGGCAGAATCACTGAGGTTCAGTTTTCCATAAAAGAAAAGTGACATTTACAATGCTAAGCCCTAAGTATAAAAAAAATGAGTCCATAAGATTTTGTGCTATATTGTAAATCTTTTTATGTCATATGAAAGCTTTGTTGGTCATATGAAATTAAAGAATTAATGGTATTTGGCAGGGATGTACCTGAAGTCGAATACCTTATTCGGAAATGCATGGATAATGGCTTCGAAATTTTAATTCTACCGAGGAAAAAAATTAGCAGACACAGTGACTCCTCGTGATCGTGTTGCCGTCAACTAAAATACTACATCATACACATTTTTTACTATTTGATATGTCTATTTAAATGATTTGATACACACATGAATGAAATAAGCACAGCTCGATCGCATCTAAAATAGCCGCATTGCCGTCTGCAAGTCTCTCAGAAACTAAACCAGCTCTCTGTCTAAAGTAATATCAACTATATCAATATCAATTTAAACCATGCACGATTTTATAGGCTACATTATATTTCGTCTCATTCTCTCTCAGAGACGGCAAGTATTTATGTACTCTTTATAATTTATCCAGGTTTGCATTTGTATGCACATTGCACAGTACAAGTTGTTTTAGCAATTTTCAACCACTGAATATTTTCAGTGATTGTCCTGACATAACTCTGTACACAAAGGTCCTCTGGAAAAAAAAATACAGTTTTTTATGTAACATTTAGTAATATTGTATTAATTAGAAGATATTTAAATATGTTTTATCGGGATCAGGAAAGGTCCCCAAGCCGGAACTTGAACTCCGGTCACCAAAGCACAACCCTAACAAATATCGAAGCACTGCATACGAGGCTATCGGCGCCAACAAATAAGATATTCAAACAAATGTTATAATTATAATAATTATAATAATGAGTTGTACAAGGCATATTTGTACAATTATGACAGAATTACATTTAAAAAGGTCTTCTCAAGTAATTTCTTCGAACTTCTGGTTAAACCTCTAGTGTTTGGACAGAGTGACATTGAATTTGGCACAAGACTACTGAAGGCACCAAAAAATAGGTGTGTTCGACTTCATGCGACAGTACATAAAGTATTTAATGAAAAGTGTTTCTGTTGCTAAATGAAAATGCCTGAAAAGTATGTGTATTTGACAAATAATGCAGCTAAACATTCATTAACATTCACTTTTTACTTTCACTTTCGAATTCGAAAGATAGTCATCTATCCTTACTTTCTTCACGTGATAAGTGAAATTGGACGTACTGTAATGTAATCGACTACCGCAGCAAGCTTAACCGTGTCTTTAGTTTAGGGGCTCTGTAGAATGTGTTAAACATTTTCTGTGGCTTTCTGAATTCTGATTTAAGCTTCAGGCACATCCCTAGTACACAAACAGTGCGAACGTCACTACAGGAAGCAGAAAGTGTCCAAATTAACAGATTTAAAGGGATCGTCCACACAAAAATGGAAATTCTATAGTCATTTATTTATTTACTTCATTTACTAGTCATTGGACTAAAAAATCTCTTTCCCACTAGATGCCATGGCACTGCCTCACAAGAACAAAGACCATAATTATCACCATTTCCCTACAATGACCAGAAAACTCCTACAGATCAGAGTTTGGAGACTCTCATCTCTTCGGGTAGCCAATCGTTAAACAGCACGAGATGAGGGGCACTCCCGTCCACTGCATCGCTCCCTGTAGCCCTGTGTGTTGGGGGAAGATATCATGTCTAATCATCGCCTGATTTCATCATCCGCCACTCTCTGTTACTAATCTGTGCCGTTAGCCACTGAGCTGAGAATCATGACTCGACATCGCCTTGATAGTGTTTACTCACGGAGCCTGAACAAATGAAAGGGGGAAAAACGTCTTAATGATTGGGTCTGATAATGAACGTTATTTGTTGGTGCGCCATTTATGGCCCATTAATAGCTTGGCTTGGTCGCTGTTGGCTTGTGGAATCGCATCAAGGGAGAAACTGAATAAACAAGCTTAATGAAATCACAGCACGGAAGCAGTCGAAACTTTCGCTGATACAAGAAATTGGTGATTTATAATAGCGATGGCTAAAAACATAAAATATTGTGTTGATAATGGTTCTAACATGCCACCCAAATAAAGTTTCCCATACAGTGAAATTCCACCTCATATGTAAAAACATAACAAATCATATTTTTTGCGTGAAATGTTTAAATGTCAGTCAATGACCTAAAGTATAGATTACAGTTTGGATCCTGGATATTGCATGTGCACTGACGTGTTGCAGTGATTTTAAAGGGTTAGTTCACCCAAAAATAACAATTTTGACATCATTTACTCACCCTCATGTTGTTCCAAATCTAAATGAGTTTCTTTCTTCTGTTGAACAAAAAAGAAGATATTTTAAAGAATGTTGGCAAACAGACAGTTGATGGCACCCATTGACTTCCATAGTATTTTTTTCCCTACTATGGAAGTCAATAGGTGCCGTCAACCGTCTGGTTACCAACATTCTTTAAAATATATTCATTTGTGTTTAACAGAAGAAAGAAACTCATACAGGTTTGGGACAACTTTTTTCATTTTTGGGTGTACTATCCACTTAAAGAGCAACATGCAGGTTGGACACCCCTATATAGCATAGTGTATGTTGATGATAAAACAACTAGATTTTCTGAACTGGAGTAATATATATATTTAGCCATTAACGATATTTTGAGATAAATTGTGATAAAATAACTTCCGCGTTTATAAAGCACTAACCGGAAGTGACGATGGGCGAGGGAGTCTGGTCAAGTTCAAGCTCAGGTTACAATGGATGTGAATGAAGAAACCGAGTTCTCCGATGTTGACGAGCATGCCTATGATAGCCCACAGGTAGGGATGGGGCCGATCCGATCCAGTATCGGTATCGGGACAGATACCAGTGTAATTCATGTAACGGATTTTCCCGATCCAACCTGCGGAGATATCCGATATCCTGCTGAAATGACTCCAAAAGTGATTCCCGCCGGCTAGTCTGCTAGCTGGCTGCAAACTGTGGAATGGATTTCCTGAACGGAGGTGCGGCTCAATGAGACACAGAGACCCCCCTCAGGAAATCCATTCCGCAGTTTGCAGCCAGCAAGCAGGATAGCATTGAGCCGCCAACGAGTTCGCTGTGTGTAAATACTTCACACTGGAAACACCGCAGAGCAAGACAGCATAATGCAATGTTTTCAAAGCTGTATTAATTAAACCATCTGTCTGTGATGCAAAAAATCTCCAGGTCTATAATTCTCCGGAGTGAAATGTGCGTTACAAACGACCGAGTGTGTGGTGACAGACACGGCAGTGAAGTCTGCTCTCTTCACCTGCATAAAACGCACACAAAAACGGAAAGCCTTGTTTTTCCTAGAAGGAAAATGATGGACACGATGTCCTGACAGGCTGGAATTAGTGCAACAAGCACAAACACAACAATTTACCATTATGGCATCTCTAAAACTCGATCTAAAACTTTCTCTGTCTCTCACTACCGCTCTAACTACAGCTGAATGCGAGCTCTTGTTTGCCTTGGCCTACGTCATATGATGCGTTGCTAGCGGGAACGGCGTATTCCAGAGCCTAGCACATTTTCATCAAAATCTCTACATCAAATGAGATTTCATTAGTAATTTCTACATATGTGTTTTTAAAAGACCTCTTCAGACAATATCAAATATTAATTCAGTTATAAATTCAACCTGCACGTTGCTCTTTAAATCCAGCTTGAGTCAATTGGCGACTCTATCCCTTTCTTCTGATCCTTCTTACTATCATTTCCTCTAATCTGTTCCATTCATAAAAGAGGCTAAAAGTCCCTTAAAAAAAAAAAAGAAAATTTGGTCTAAAAAGAAGAATTTCAGCTGTATAGGTTAGTCTCAGTGCTAAACCGGCAGAAGGAAACGTACCTTGTCAAAATTGTTTATTACTTAATGTGAAGAGAGAAATAAAATGTAGCACGAATTCTCATGGAATTCAGCAAGAGGATTTTCCATTTAGTTTTGCCTGTAGCGTTGTATGTGTAGCACACAGCATTTTTCACCTTGTGTATGCATAGCAAACTCTATTATTCATAGTGTCATGTCCTCGGTCATTCTGTGTCTCGGAAAAGCCTGTGGCGAAGGCAGCTTTCACCCATTAGAGCTCCGAGAGGTGCCTATCTCTCACAAGGGGCAGCGTTTTACTGTCAAAACCTGAATTCATCTCCACCATGACTAATTCTCTCGTGTCCAGCTAAGTGGCTAGGCTCATTTAGCATTATGTAGAGCAAATCAGAAAAGCTTGTGATGAAGTGGGTGGAAAAGTCGGCCCTTGTCGACACAAAGGATTAATCTTAGACGTTCCATCGCTGTTAAGCAAGTAAGGTAGGGAATTTTTTTTTTGCTGCTTTAGCTTTCACAATTTGTCCATCTTGCTGTCCTATTTTACTGATGGAAAGAATTTGGGGTTACACAAAGTAGTGTAATTCTGAAAGTAGGATAAAGCAACTTTAAGACATGCTAATATGCTAGGTTATCACAATAAAACATAAGAATCAACACAAGTATGATACAGAAAACCTTTCATAAATGAATAAATTGTCAGTATATAACCAGGCCCCACTGGTGTATGAGAATGCACAAATGTATAGAGGAAGAACACAACATACAGACTAAACGGCCTGGTGTTTGTTTAGTCCATGAGGGAGGAAAAACACTTCCAAGTTTTGGGGAAAATCTTGAAAACAGCAAAAGTACAAGTACAAGAGGCCCGATGAGGTCTAAGAGTTACATTAAACAACACCCACCCCTCGTTTTTTTCAACCGTAAGCAAGTTCTCTTGCTGATGTAGACGAGCTCAATTACACAGTCTAAGTGCAGGAAACCTTTCCTGCACTGAGAGACGTTATGCCACTAAATGGTAAATAAGACCTCATTTGCATGGGCAGGAGTGAGAGAGAGTTTATCAAATATGTGGGAGTTTATCACTCTGAAGCTTTCTAAATTTGGCAGATGTGGGCAGCATCCCGTCCTGTGCCAGCTTTACCTGATTACCTTTTTAGTCGCCCACAAAGTTATGTAATACAAATAAATGCCCCACTTTGGTAAACTTGTCTATGTAATGGGTACCAGGGCTTAAGAACCTACTTTTCTTGTTTTGTGTTTTGTTGGAAAACAAGGCTAAAATGGGCTGCAGATTGAAAGTCAAAAATATCAGATCGATATAACTGCCCTGAAATCATAATGAAAGGAATGGCAAGATTAGTAAAGTAGTAGTTGTAAATTGATATATTACGACTTTCCAAAAATTTAATGATATTTAAAAAAAAATTTTACCTTGACATATCTTTTTTCAAAAGCTTTTTCGATATGATGTTGTGTGATAATGATATTAAACGCTCAAGTTTTCAAGCTGTATTGAAAATGTTATTACATTTTACATGAAAGTTAGACTGAGTCATTTCTTTAAAATGTTCTTTAAAAATGTCATCAAAGTTTTTCAAACTCATATGAATCAACATGAATAGATACACACAGATAGTACATTTCTAAGAACTTGCACATGTGTTCTTCACTAGATTTTTAAAACATTTTTGAATCCCATCATTACCTTATGTATGTACATTACAGTGACGGCTCCTGCAAAATCTCTCAGGGGGGGCAAATGTTTCAATCATCTTTATCGCATGCAGACTATTTAATAGATTTAACTTTAGGGTTTGAGATCTGCAGGAATCAACTTAAAACAGGGTTTCTTTCGTTCCCTGAAAAGTAACAGTTTTGGACATACAAGGCTTCCATCCGACAGCGATGATTTGTGTGTGTGTGTGTGTGTGTGTGTGTGTGTGTGTGTGTGTGTGTGTGTGTGTGTGTGTGTGTGCGTGTGTGTGCGTGTGTGTGTGTGTGTGTGTTAATTAACATTTGACCAAAATTCAAGCTCAAATGGAGTTTGACAAGGGTTTTTGACCAGTAAATGCATTTTCAATCCACTCAGATAGTTTCTTTCATTAAAGATTCCACTAGGTGGCTACAAATAATATTGTTGACTGAATTGTTGACGTGTAGGATAAAGATTGTGTTGGTGTTCGAATGGAATGTACAAATTTCAAAGTACAATGCTAGGAGTAAAAAAGACTGCTACCATCCTTTCCTAAACTGATTGTAAAAACAAAGTGAGATTTTCCAACACTCGAGTATTTAAATGGTCAGCAATAAATACCTCTTTAGACAGCCTCTGCTTGTCTTCTTCTCCCAAGGCCCTCCTAGATCTTGTTGTTCCTGTTGCTAACTTGTTACTTGCTCCTGCTCCTGAAATGAGCTCTGGTCCTGATTACTACGACGGCTGAATGGTATTTCTTTTAATGACACGATAGAATTAACTGCGTTCGCCATGACCAAAGACATTCTCTGCCATGACGTTGTTCAAGTTCAACTGGCCTCAACTCGCGAGATGTCCCAACAGCCTCTCTCGCTCTCGTTCTCTTTTTTATTTTTATTTTTTAAATCACATTTGATAAAGATATTAAAGTAGGGTTTCATTTTTTCTTGTTGTTCAAATTCAAAATTGTTTTCAAATATTATTTGTCACTTAATCTTAAAGATTTTTAATAGTGTATGTTTGTTCCCACCAATCGCTGCTCAAGTTAAGGATACGTATGATGACGTAAGCACGTTAGTGCGAGCCCTCCCGGAACCCATAGAGAATGCATTGCAGTGCCTGCAGTTCGAAAAAAAAAAAACATCTTTGAATCTGAGTCTATGGGAACACTCTGGGCGATTCTCAGCCAGAGTGAAATCGCCCAAAAAGAGGCGGTACTCCACAGGACGTGACATGACGCTGATTGGACTATATCCAGAGGCACAGTGACGGCTAGCGGAACTCTGTGGTGAATGAGATTGTGAATGTGATTGAAAAAAAGTCCCTTTCACACTTTGGTGGTGCGTCGCCCAATCGCCCTAATGAAGAAACCGCCCCTGGTACATTATGCACATACTGTAGTACTGCATGTAAGCTGGTGTTTTGGACCTGAGGGCTCATGCCGGTATCTGTGGGTGGAGGTTTATGAGGGATTACATTTTGTTCATGCATAAAATCCCGCCTCTACAATCCCCCTGCTGATAGCATAATATATTCTCTCAGGATCATCAGGGACAAAAACACACACTAAGACAAACAGTCAGGGTGGACCAGGACCACTGGGTTTTAAATCATCGGAATGCTATTCCTAATTACTCTATGCTCCTCAATACGCTTCCATGCATCAGAAAGCTCCTCCATCCAGTGATCGCACATTTGTAAGGGCCAGAGAGAGAGAGAGAGAGAGAGAGAGAGAGAGAGAGAGAGAGAGAGAGAGAGAGAGAGAGAGAGAGAGAGAGAGAGAGAGAGAGAGAGAGAGAGAGAGAAAGTGGCTGCCCCAACACAAATCTCTTTACACAAGCAATCACCTAAGGTACACGAGGGAGAGGTAGGCAAGCCCAAGTCCCATCTTCAATAATTAGAGAAAATGTGCTTGGGTTAGAACATTTATACAGGATTCCCTGCTGCTGCCAAGTCCCGTTTAAACCAGAGCGACTCTTTGACCCTAGTTACATAACAAAGTCTGGGGGTTAATGCATAACTGCTCACTATTCACCGTCAGGTTAAAAGTGTGCCAAGATGCGATAAGGCAAGAAATTAATTAATTAATTGAGTTGATATTTTTACTAGCTGATTGAATAAGTCCACCCACATATAAATCATTGGCAAAAGACCATTTAGAACACTCTGAACAATTCTACAATGTTTTAGAATGTTCCAAAGGACAATCTTTCTTTCTTTTCCTCTGAATTTCAAAGGTGGTAAGTTTAACATAAATGGTAGCCATGTAGAGCAAATGACCTTGTGCAAGAGTGAGTGTTAGCGTATTTTTCAGACAATTCCACCACATAAAAAACACCCCATCCTGGCCGCCATCATTAAAAATGAACCAGCCAAAGACATCTGTGTCTTAAAAGGCAATTAACCGCTGGTGAGCACTGCATGCTGAGCCGAGGCAAGAAACAGCCCAGTTTCACTTCACTGTGCGTAGAAATCAATAGCCACTTAGCGTCTGTGCCTCACAGTCTACCTGTGAGTTCCAATGTCATGCGCAGAGTGCAGATTTCTATGGACATCATTTGTGTATAGCAATGTAGTGCTATGTTAATGTGTTAAAAGCAATCACTGACCACATTGACTCCAATGTCATCTAAGTTTATTTGATGACTTTAAAGTTTGATAAAGTGCCCTAACAAGTGAAACTGCCATACAAAGGCAAAACACAGAAACTGCATGTTTCATCAAAACTGTCCTAAAAAAATTGGGTCTCTTAGAAAATGATCTGTCCTGTGACAGATGGGTTTGAATCATCCATTTATTTTCAAAACCGCTTGTCCTATGTGGGGGATTCTGCAGCCTATCCCAGTGTCTTGTGCCATAGGCAGGAAAACACCCTGAATCAAAACTGATATCAGTCATTCAATACTCAACTAAAAAGTAATTTTACCTTCATCCTGAAAAAAATACTTCAAAAAAAGTCAACAAGCACTAGGAATTATTGGTTTGGGTTGGTTTATCTTACCAAGTACCAACTCTGACAAAACAAAGTCTGCAACCCAAAGTAAAGTTTGACTTCGAACTGGATATTGAACATAGCTGAAGATAGTGGAGATAGTATCTTTCTGTGGCAGTTATATATAGTTAGTGGTCGACCGATATTGGTTTTTTGATAGCCGATGCCGATCTTAGAGAGCAGGGTGGCCGATGGGCAATATAAAGCCGATATTTATATAGGCCTATATATATATATATAAATATACTTTATATTTATTTTAATATTTCATAACTTAGAAGTAAATTAGAAATAAATCTTTAAAATAAACATGCTTATACTTTAGATGGCAACTTCTTGAATCTGCAATCCTTTTACAGTATTTTTCACAAATAAAGTAATTGTATAAAAATTTATGAATATGTGAATAAAAATGAAGTAAACACTGTAACAGGGCACCCAGTAAGCTGGTAATTTCATGCACACTGGTAATCATATTTTTTTCAAATAAAAACTTTTTTTGACTTTGACTTTTGACAAGGTAACGCTTATTTTACATACAGCACACAGTGAAAACGATATGAATATGTCTCCTGTGAAGCTGATCTTCTGTTCGCATCTCTTGACTGAATGTCACTCGCAGTAACACGTTTATGCAGGTTAAAAATGCACACTTCACAAGATATCACAGCTGGATTCAATTAAATCTGCAAGGTTTGTGAAATGAAACGTTCATTAAATATTCAGAGATTTGTTTAAATGATGTAGATGCGCATTTGCTGAATGTTGACGGTAAATGAGAAAGTATTTTAGCCTGATTGTTTGCCTTTTCTGTTCCAAATAATATAAAAGCAAACGCTTTACTTTTCGCATACCATTTACTCTCCTTGTTTACCTGTTCTGTCTAACAAAGTATTAGATATGACTGACAGAGATTGTAAACTAATGAAGATGGAGAATGTGAGTGAGCGCTGTGTGATCAGGCGCTGCCATTCTCTTTTCAGGCGCTGGTGTTCTCTGCGCCACCCGTAAAAAAAAAAAGTCCCGCTTCCAACACATCGGCCAATCGGAAAAACGTATCGGCCAATGCCGATATTTTAAAAATGCCAAATATCGGCCGATATATCGGCCTTGGCGATATATCGGTTGACCACTAGTCCTGGGCAAACAGATCTAGAATATGTCATTTTATTCATAAGGGGACAACAGCAACCTTACTTCAGGCAATAGATTCTGGCATTAAGGCGTTTGTGCTAATTGAAAGGTCAACCTCGTAATTATCTACTCCTAAGCAAAGGCAAATATTCCCCAGTTTCCGAGTCGTGAGCAGCAAGCATTGTGTCCTGACGGCTAGATTCAGTCTATCATTATTGTATGCAGAACTGGGCTCTGCCAGACATTTCATTTAAGCAGCCACTAACCTAATCAAAGCTGGTTACTGCACATCTTTGCAATCTAATAACTAATTAGCCAGAGTCCAGCTCAGCAGCAATAAGCAACAAGCCTGGGGCTTCTTTCTTTCTTCGTCTCCCGCCTCTCAATCTTGTATGTGCCCTGTTCAATCATCCTTTGTCATTCTTTCTTGTTAACTTGCTGTCTCTTTTTCACCATCCAATGGTAGGAGTCCTCGAGAAGGCTGGTGAAACCTCCGGGAATCTTTGTTGGCATTTCATGTTTGGTAGCATGGTCTCAGGAGGGAGTAGGCAGACAGAACATAGGACACTCAGCAGGGATGAGGGGCAGCTGTCAGCCCTTTGATCCCGCCTCAGCAGAAAGGCCAAACACTTGTTCTGGAGAAATCAAGGGAGGACAGCAGGGATAGAGAGGCAGTGAAATGGGGTGACAAGACAATAAGGGAAAATGTATAAAAGAGAAACCGATTGAAACCAAAGAGAAGCTTTGGGAATTATCTAGGCTCTTAGGAATCCGGCCATGTACTGTAACAGGTTTTGGAATACAAGGAGTCAGTGGCTTCTGGGTGATCCACATTGGTTGTGGCCTTGGGTCTTGATCCGGTGTCGAATGAATGCTTTGGAAACTCAAGGGATAATAGAGTCAAGGATATCAGTGAGGTACGAGAGAGATCTGAGCAATATATTGCCACTAGGTGGTCCATCTAAGTCCTCAGATGTCACATTATATGGCTCCTCAAAGCAACAAACTCACAGGACATGAGTGGGGGTGTCAAACTCAGCTCCTGGAGGGCCATGGTCCTGCAGTCTTTAGTTTAAACCCTGCTCCAACACACTTACCTGTAGTTGTCAAGTAATCCTAAAGGCCTTGATTAGCTGGTTCATGTTAATTAAGGTTAAAGCTAAACTCTGCAGGACTATGGCCCTATAGACATCCCTGGTCTATACCATCTGGACATATCTCATTCACTCTTGATCTCTCCATCTAACCTCTCATTTACATCTTTACCGGCTACACTGTCCTGTCATCTCTCTCTTTCTGTTTTTCCTCAGTCAGTCAGTATCTGTACATTTTGACATCTAGAAGTGTTTTTAAAAGAGAATAAGACATTGATGCTGAAGACGGTGAACAAAAGGAAGAAAATAAGATACAGTCAAAAGAATCAAGGACGTACACACAGGGTCGAGAGAACAATTAGCCAATCAAGCGTGCCACCATGATCTCTTCAAAAGGCCTGCAGTGGCCAATCATAAACCAGTATTTTGTCCATGCCCAGCCAGCGTTCGTCAGGCACTCGATAAAGCGGTTTCCCCAAGAGCATCCACTGTTAACAGGATGGGTTTTCAGCATGAGCAGCCCTCCATGAAATACACATTACCCATAAGCCCATTGTATCATGCACTGTTCTTAACAACCGAAGACTGATTTAAAAGAGGAATTCTCAAAAGATATGTCTCGACAAGGCAAAAAGCTATGTAGAATCTGGTGCCAGCAGGAAATGTAAAGTTTGTATTCAGGATTTGGCACTGCATTACTAAGAAGTGAATTTTTTTCATTTTTTGAGGAGTGTTGCTTACCCATACAAAATTCCCTTTCTATGATGCTAGGTTGCCTGGGTGTTGCTATACAGTTGCTAGGGTATTCTGAATGTTTCTTTGTGTGGGTGCTAAGCCCATTAGAAAATACTGTAAGTTATCAGATGCTGCAATCTGTGTGGAAGGCCTAAATATTTAGAGACACTTTGAATGAATCTTTTCCCTTCTAATTAGAACTTCCACACATACCATGACCTTCTTACATAACTGACCCTCTCCTTATCACAAGCATGCAGCCAATTCCCATTATGCAACAGCCTCTCAAAACACTCTCACTCACTCTACTCTCCAGAAGTCCGGTTGTGCTGTTTCAACCTCCCTGCTTTGCCATCATCAGCGAAATCCTTCAAGAGAAGTTCAAGCTTAAAACAGGCTTCTCTCAAGCTCTGGAATCTTACAGCATCAGAGATACACACATCCACCCCGATGACCAGTAGCTTCAAAGAATCTTTCCCATAAGGCTCTGCAGTAAAATAAAACTGCACCCCGATGCCGAACAACTTTATAAATCCATCACACATCAAAACCCCCAAAAAATCAGAACGTATAGATTTAAAGACTCCAACATGCAGTGTTTTAACTAGACATAAAAAAATAACACAATCTGTCAGATAGGTAAAAAGTCTATTTGTAGCATTAACTAACGATATTACAGGTCTTACGTTTACATTTTTTTTATGGGATTTGTAAGTTCTACAGTGGAAAAAAGGTTTTACCTGACGTCACATGCATTGCACTATTACTGCGAACGTAAGATAAATATTACATTCTGGACCAGTCGTGTACAATGATAAGGAACAAAAAAATGTTGCCCTAAATTCAAACTATTTTATATATTTCTCTTTCACATACAAGAGTCAAACTGTCTTGGTATTAAATAAAAACGCAATTGCAGGTTGTTCTTCACCTTGCTATTTTTTATTTGCATCAGTTGGCTGATTACGCAACAGAATAAGCAGCAGAGTTATTGTGGCCGTCTGAGTTCGAAAGCCGGCGATGTCGGCAGTTGCTATCTCTCCCGTTCACCTGGTTCAACTTATCTTCCCCAGTACACGGCACTAGACACTTTCAGGGCTGGATCAAAGACCTGCGCTTCTAAGCACTGAGCTCAGCTGTTATAGCCGAGTGTGGAGGATGGCGTTTGTGGGGCAGGAGATGCTGAAAGTGTTGTCATCTGGGTAGAGTGTGGGAGGAGAAAAACAAGTGCCTAGAAGAGCAGTGGGCGATATACCGGTTGAAATGGTAAACTGTTAAGAATTTGTCAGCTGGTATAAATTTGTAAGTATTGTTTCTATCACCAGCGATCGAAACACTGCTGCATGGTAGGAGGTAAAGGAATTGAAAAAAATAATACAAATAAAATAAAAACAATAAATGTGTAAACAATTTTAAAAAGTATAATAAAATGTAAAAATAAATAAAAAAATAATAAAAAAGATATTATTAAAAAGAATGAAAATATTTTGTATATATAAATATATTTATACTTAGTCGTGTACATTGCAAATTAATCAAAACTATTTTATTTTATTTATTGCATTTTATAATACCAGTGATGTGAATGATTTTTAAAGAAATAATTATTTTTAATGTTTTGATACATAATCTTTATAATATTTTATTTGTCTCTATAATCTTTTTTAAAAGATTATATAAAAAAGATATCTTCTAGCTGAAACCAGGCCAATTTTCTTTCTTTCTTTATTTTTAGTATTAATAGGGTTTAGTGCAGCTAATGCTCGAGATTATTGTACTCATTTTTTCAATGAGTAGCTCCTCTTGCTCTCTCAGAAGTGAGCAGTAAAAGGATATTTTTAAAGAAAAAACAAACAAACTGCCATAAATGTATTTGTGCACATGCTGCAACCTGCTATATCCTCATCTACTTTGTCATTTAGTTACACATGCAGACACCCACATGCACCTGTGAATATATACATATATATAGTAGTAAGTAGCATACGCAGACACACACACAGACACACACAGACACACACACACACACACAGTTCTGGCAGCAGGTGGCCCTCAGGACAAGCCAGCTGCATTAGCATGACCCCCTGCTGTGGCACCATCACTCTTATTTCTTTTCAAACCTTTACTCTTAAAACACAGGAGTCCCTCCGCTTTTAAACCATTTCCTCGCTTTCTACTTCAACTGCTTCTTTTTATCATGTTCTTCTAGTCTATTCATCACCCTTTACCCACCCACCATTCAGTCTCTGGTAACAGACAAAGTGGCGTCACGTTCTACAGGGGCAAAAAAGTTTGTCTCCAATAATCTTAAAACATAAAATATTACTTGCTCTTCCTCTGAAACGACTTTCCTTCACTTAGGTTGTGCAGAAGGCATGGTTGGTTTCTGTTCCTCACCCTTTCACCAGGGTCATCTAAACAGCGTTTTTGCATCGCCAAACATATTACCACTTACAGACTGAGAAGGCATTTCGTCATCCTGAAAATTGCATTTGCTACATTAGAGGTCTCGGGGTTGACGACTGACCGGAGTATTAAGCATACACTAGGAGAAGAGTGTGTGATGTATGCATTCATTATGGCCATTATGGACTGGATCCATAGCTTCCATTCCACCTGCTCCATTACACACTCGACTAATCTCTGTGGAATCTTTTTTGGGCTTGGTACAAGAGCAACTCTGCTTTCCATGCCGTTCTCAAAGAGTTCAATCGGGGGTTGCACTGAAAAATTTGGTCGACACCCATCACAAGTTAATTATTTTTGTGCTACTGCCGATAATCAAATAATCAAATGGCAGATATTGTAAATCTACACTTATTTGTTTAGTTAAAGTTGAAGTGTGTAAATCTACTCAAAGTTGTTATTTCTGACCAAGTTGGGTTGCTGAAACAAACAAACTATTATTATGTTTATTAACTTTACAAAAAAAAGCCAAAAGATAAAAAAAATTAGACGACAATAATAATACAATAAAATAAAACCATAATAATAATGATAATATATTAAATCAAATGAAATTCAATTAAAAATTAAATCCTAATCTAGAGCATATAGTTAACTAAAATTATTAATTAAAGGGGACATATCATGAAAATCTGACTTTTTCCATGTTTAAGTGTTATAACCGGGTCCCTAGTGCATCTACCAACCTAGAAAATGTGAAAAGTAACAACCCAGTATCTTTGTTTTAGTAATACTTTCTCTGCAAGCATGTCAAAAAATAAGCCGATCTGATTCCGCTCCCCTTCTGACGTAGGAAAAGGATCTTATTATAATATCACCACCCCTTAATCTGCACGTTTCCACCCACGGTGCCGCCATTTGGTTTTCACAAGCGACAACAGTGTAACCAGTTACACAGACGAGCACAGAACACTATTTGACCAAAAAATGTCACAGCTGTCTTATAAAGACCTCAGGGAACTGTCAACTTGTGTAAAAGTTAAACAGTTAACTCCACAACAACTACATAAATGTATCCTCTAACCATTCAGAAATGTCGAGGTGCATCTAAAAGTTGCAACCTCTTCCTGAGTCTCTCCTGCACTTCGTCGCTACTGGTTCTTTCTGAGATTTTGGATGAGTGAGATTTTTTGGATGAGTGAGAACGTTTTTGCTCACACCCAAAAAGGGTCAAATTTGACAAGCTATAATAAATGATCTGGGCGATATTTTGAACTGAAATTTCACAGACACATTCTGGGGACACCATATATATTACATCTTGTGAAAAGGGGCATAATGTCACCTTTAATAAATATATAAATCTCAATGAATAATAATAATAAAAATAAAAGAATAAATCATTTCTTAAAGTAACACTATGTAGTTTTTCAACCCTCATAATATATTTCCAAGACCCTTGTGATGGTACATCGACTTACAGTGTTGAATGACACGTCTGCCATAGCCTGACGTGGTCTGTATCGCTTTTACTGGCACGATGTATCTTCGGGTTTTGGGTAGTAACCGGAGCACAAAAAGAACTACAAAATTCGACTGCTTTACGGCATACATAGTTTTTCTTCGTTTGTGATGTCTTTCATAAAATCATGCATCATACTCTGCCTTGTCTGTGGCCATTGTTGATTCCAAAGCCGGTGCTGGATAAACAGCGAGCGTGAAAAACTGAATTGCTTATTTCCTTTCAATCGTGTTTTTTTAAAAAGCATATCGTTTGAATAACAAAAAAAAAACTCTACATTATCGGTTTCCAATGACCGATGTGGGTAAATAAAAATTCAAACTAGGCTACTCTAATATTCATCGATAATTTGGTGAGTTTCTTATTAAACAGCTTCCTCTAATGCATGTACGCAGATACAAGCAAACAGTAAAAGTCTCACAAAAACAACACCCATTTATCTCTAATCAGCTTGAAGAATCAGAAAATGTTGTTCTCTGTGAATGTTATCGGCAGTGTTCTGGTCTAGTTTCCTGATCTTGGGAGTGGGCTCCTGTTACTACTGCAAAAATAATCTAAGTGCCCCTTGTTTGGAGAGAGAGAAGGGCCAGAAAAGTAAAGTGTTATGAGAGAAAAATGCACATTTGTTATGAGGATGAACCCAATCGCAGACAGCAAATAATAGACACAGGGTTTATTAACGACAAAAACAAAACCCACGAGGGAGCAAAACAAGACAGGATAGACTACACTAGACGAAGACTCGGACAATAAACTAACAACTAAGACAGGAACAAACACTTCTCTTAGACAAGACTTCCACCAAGTTACTCACGGCTTGATTCACACAACGTATGTCACAACATCAAACAATGAACCTGCACAAGACAGCAAACACAAGGGGATTAAATAGGGAACACTAATGACGAGGACAGGTGAAACTGACTAGACAATAATGACAAGATGAGGGTAACAAGGGGGCGGAGTTACATAATGAGACAACACAAGCACATAGCCCAAACAACAGACCATGCGCTTGTACACAAAACATGGGTCTGTCATGATCCTGCCACGAGACTAGGAAAAATCAAGGACATGATGGCAGAATCATGACAACATTAGGACCATGACAAACAGCCACACATGTGTATACACACACACACACACACACACACACACACACACACACACACACACACACACCCTCTTGACTGAAACCCTGGTTATGGGGCAACAACACCACCGACAGCGATCAAGATCTAATCTGTTTCTTCAGAGCACTGTTCTGTAAGCAAGAGGAAGAGAGTGTTATGATTAGTGCTCGAGATAACAAATTCCTGCTCTTTGGCTTTCACAAAGCTCACAGGTTAATACAGTCGCATGAGGTTACGTAACTGTCGAAGGGAAGAACTTCCAGTGGCCTTTCCATTCCAGACTGAGGGGAAAACGGATCTTCACACAAAAGAGTGCAGAGATCCTTTCCTGCAATAAGTCATTCCGCACTCTTAGGCTAATTGCTAAGAGTATGTTCAAAGAAATGGCGGGATGCGATAAGTCGAGTGACAACTGATATGTCACGTCTCCATGAAAGACTACAAATGCTAAACTCTTTTCGTTCAACCCCAAACAGTGGCAGAATTAGGGCTAATAGTCAGGTCTTCGTTCTCGAAGAACTTGTTATTGGCTGTGAAATTTAACAAGAAGCATTTTGCCTCCATTGTGTTTTGATAGATTTTATTTCTCTTTAGCCTAGCATTGTGTTAGCAGTACAGTACCTCCAAAAAATGAGGATATACAATACTGTTCAAAAGTGTGTGGCTGTAAGTTTTTGAAAGAAGTCTCTTATGCTCTCCAAGGCTCCATTTATTTGATCAAAACAGTACAGTAATACTGAAAAATATTATTACAACATTATTTATTTCAGTAATGCAAAGCTGAATATTCAGCAGTCATTATTTAGTCTTCAATGTCACATGATCCATCAGAAATAATTGAAATCATGCTGTTCAAGAAACATTTCTAATGATGAAAACAAATGTGATTATTCATTTCTTTTTGTTGTTGCGGAAACAGCGACACGCTTTTTTTTTTGTATTCTTTGATAAATTGAATGTTCAGTTCAGAAAGTGCAGTTACAGAATCTGCCAGTAGAGGCTAAATGCTGAACATAAGCCAAAACTCCTGGATATTATTCCGAGGGCAATGTAATAACTAAAGAGAATATTTTACTATGAGAGTCAGATGGACACTGTTCCTGAATCGATTCCTTCAGGTTTTTAGAACATCCTGTCCTACTTGCTGAATGTTCTCAAAAGTTCTAGACAATTTTCTTTCATTTAATTGTTTCCTCCTTGAGGATCTGCAGAGTGACAGCTAAACTACAGGGACTCTTCAGCTCTCTGCAGCCATTAACATAATGTTCTGTAGCTATTATCAAAGTGCTAAAAAAGTGAAGCTTGTGCATCGACTGCCTTCGTCATCAAGATTTGTATTGGCGTGATTTGGTTTACTTAATAGTAGATGTGTCTTACTTATGTGAGGTTTTAAACCCTTACTGACCCAAGAAGCCCCATTCTGACTCTCAGCTGACTTATAGACACCCAATATATAAAAAAACAATTCTCAATAAAATTCTACTGTATAATAACTTGCTTAACAGTTCATTAGTGTACCAATACATATACATATATGTGTGTATATGTTTTACATTCAACTAATTTCTCATTTTATGAAAAGATCAAAGCTGCAACCAGCACTCTAATGCTGTGCATCTGGACAAAAACGCACACATAAAGTGGATAAATTTCAGGTATAATAAATGCAAAATAATTATTCAATAGGGCAAAAATAATGCTGTGATTATTTATGAAAGTCATCAGACCCAGTACATGAAAACCAAGAAAATTGTGCTGTTATTTTATTACTTTTTTTTTTTTTTTTTTTTTTTTAGCAATTCTGGGTGTGCAATAATCAAACCCCATGACGTTTGGCAAGACAGAGTTTCTCAGGTAGAGATTTTTCTTTATTTCTGGCATGGGACGTTCTTCGATAAAAAAGGTGGCGCCAGTCTTGGCTGTTACTGAATGCTATCGATGTGACAATATTCACATGGCGTGTGAAAGAGTGAGAGAGAGAGAGCAAAAAAGTGAGAAAAGGATCTGTCTGTGGCACCTTTGAGGTATTGACGGAGCAGTGAGACGGGGCGTCAGGAAGAATCCCATAGAGCAAGTGTTGCCTCTCTCTCTCTGTCTCCTGTTCAGTAAAAAAATCAATGGAACAGAGGAACACATACCCAAAGAGGCAGGTGCAACTTTCCAGTGAAAAGCGATGAGTGGTAAATGAAATGTCACAGAAGCAGACATTGCACCTGTGGAGAAGACTAAGGTCGCAAATGCTTCTAGCTCCATTTCACGCATCATCATGGTCAGAAACATGAGAATGCAATTCAGAATTCGAAGCAACAAGGCTGTTCTCAGCGTGTCTATGGACATTAGTGTAAACTGTTTTCTATGGTCAGTTTGTTATTTCAGTCAAAGACTGTCATGACGGGGCAACCATCTGAAGAGATGACTTTGAGTGACATGATGACACTTATTTAACGTTACGACAGGGGCGGTTTCTTCATTAGGGCGATTGGGCGACGCACCACCAAAGTGTGAAAGGGACTTTTTCAATCACATTCACAATCTCATTCACCACAGAGTTCCGCTAGCCGTCACTGTGCCTCTGGATATAGTCCAATCAGCGGCATGTCACGTCCTGTGGAGTACCGCCTCTTTTTGGGCGATTTCACTCTGGCTGAGAATCGCCCAGAGTGTTCCCATAGACTTAGATTCAAAGATGTTTTTTTTCGAACTGCAGGCACTGCAATGCATTCTCTATGGGTTCCGGGAGGGCTCGCACTAACGTGCTTACGTCATCATACGTATCCTTAACTTGAGCAGCGATTGGTGGGAACAAACATACACTATTAAAAATCTTTAAGATTAAGTGACAAATAATATTTGAAAACAATTTTGAATTTGAACAACAAGAAAAAATGAAACACTACTTTAATATCTTTATCAAATGTGATTTAAAAAATAAAAATAAAAAGGAGAACGAGAGCGAGAGAGACATCTCGCGAGTTGAGGCCAGTTGAACTTAAACAACGTCATGGCGAACGCAGTTAATTCTATCGTGTCATTAAAAGAAATATAGTTACCATTCAGCCGTCGTAGTAATCAGGACCAGAGCTCATTTCAGGAGCAGGAGCAAGTAACAAGTTAGCAACAGGAAAAACAAGATCTAGGAGGGCCTTGGGAGAAGAAGACAAGCAGTGGCTGTCTAAAGAGGTATTTATTGCTGACCATTTAAATACTCGAGTGTTGGAAAATCTCACTTTATTTGTACAATCAGTTTAGGAAAGGATGGTAGCAGTCTTTTTTACTCCTAGCATTGTACTTTGAAATTTGTACATTCCATTCGAACACCAACACAATCTTTATCCTACACGTCAACAATTCAGTCAACTATATTATTTGTCGCCACCTAGTGGAATCTTTAATGAAAGAAACTATCTGAGTGGATTGAAAATACATTTACTGGTCAAAAACCCTTGTCAAACTCCATTTGAGCTTGAATTTTGGTAAAATGTTAATTAACGTAACAACACACACACACACACACACACACACACACACAAATCATCGCTGTCGGACGGAAGCCTTGTATGTCCAAAACTGTTACTTTTCAGGAAACGAAAGAAAACCTGTTTTAAGTTGATTCCTGCACATCTCAAACCCTAAAGTTAAATCTATTAAAAAGTCTGCATGCGATAAAGTTGATCTGAAACATTTGCCCCCCCTGAGAGATTTTGCAGGAGCCGCCACTGCGTTACGATAAATTAAAATGGACAATTATTATTTTTCATGAAATATTGCAGTATTTATTAAAAAATGATTTATCCGTGAACATCATTTTTATTTTTTTATACGTCACAATAGGGAAGATAATAAACTTCTGTTTCATGCCAACTGACTTTAAATCCCATTTATTGAGAAATATGCAATTCATACACATAATGAGTTTTACAGAAAGTTATTTTAGGTTGTAAATATGTCATGTGGTGCAATGAGTATTTTTAAAGAAAACATTAAGAAGTTTGGGATAATCTTTAAAAATTTCTCAGAAACATTCCTCCACTAAACCAAAGTCATGTAGAACAAAAAATCATGGTATCTGTAGAAAACACTTTTTTACCTTAAGCAAAATTAATACAAGGAGTACATTTCTAAGAACTTGACACATTCTTTATACTTTTCTTTATACAGTACACTCTAATTTGCCTTTGAATCATTTGCATACAATTTATTTCTGGTAAAGATTTATAACACTTACATTATTGCAGTGCTCGGAAGGCAGTGTCACTAAAATAGTTTACAGTGTGGCACTGGCAAGCATGTGCTTTTATTATTGTAGGTTTATGCATGTCTTAAACCATTCTGGTAAATGCATTCATGATCAATAAAATCCATATGGAAATCCTTGTAAAACAGAAACATTCCCATAATGCCTTGGCAAAATTACAAAAGTTAATTTGTGCTGAACAGACATCTTAATTAACTGTGCTGGCTTTGCTTTAGTAGACAAAGGAGGTCACTCTGCCTGTCCTCTCTCAGCTAGCCTCTTATCTAAGCGTTTGCCTCTGTATTTCACTGAGATGTGGCCCGTTTATTTGCATGTGATTGCAGATTTGGTAAAAATTGCTTTGGACCTCAAACAAGGATGCAAATATATCCAGCAAAATAATTGAACGTGCATATTTGCTGCCCTGGTCTTATGGTCTATACGACTTGTTACTCTGCAGGGACATAAGCGAATCCTGCTGAAAGAGAGAACAGATAGTATTTAAGCTCTGCATCAAAGCTAAACACAGAGAATGGGAAAGAAATAAAAGCAAAGAGAAAATAGACAGTGATGACCACTCTATATAAAAACGCACTGAATCTATCCCTCATCTATTTAAATATTTATTCCCTGACAAAATAATTATCCTGACCTCTCGAGAGACAGCACAGCTGAAAAGGATGATAAATCTGATTATTCTGACTTCAAAAATACTGAGGGCTTCGTTGCATGCTTGTTTTTTTCAAAGGAATTGCAGACCTGGAAAAGGAGATGGAGAAAGTGAGCAAGTGTGAAAGAGGATGTAGGGTGCAAGGGTGTGTGCGAATGTCCAGAGAGAATCGTTCAAATTGTGAAGTGGAAATCCAGACGAGTTTAACTGTCTACTCCTCCGTTTCCTCTTACTATTTAGGCCAATAATGTTCCGCCAGGCTACCCTGAGGCCCATGAATATTGCATCAGCCCATGGTTTACTGTAACTCCTCAAACATCTCTGTTTCACCAGACGTCCAATAGGCTCACCAATAGAGACGAAAGTGTCAACTGTCCAAACCCCCGTGGGAATGTGTTATAAGAACCAGTGAGAGGAGTGGACACTTTCTCTTAGGATGGTGTTTCAACCTGAGGCATTACCCTTTACGCATCACAGATATTAAACAAGACTCTTGGGGCTTCTGAACAGGGAACGGTTGACCTTTTGTGATACTTCAACTATGTGTTCCCTAAACTGTAATGAAGTAATGTAGTTGTTTAGGGCAATGAGAAGGTTTGTGTGTGTGGCATTTGTAGTTGGTTTGATCATCGGGGGAACTATCTATCAGGGGTCAGCAACTGTTACTGGACAGTGATGGATTTCCACCAGCTCAGAGTCAAGAGGACTAGAGAGGCTGGACAAAACATCACCATCACAGCCATCCATCAAGAAATTGGTAGCAAAGAGCCAAAATGAGCTATACATCAAAGTCAGCTGCAGAAGAGCCTATCCAGCACTATAGCTCCTCCCTCCGGAACCAGGTTTTATTAGTGCAACCACAGAGCAAAAATGGCCCCTGGACAAAGACTTGAGGCACGCCAAACTTTTCTGATCTTTCTGTATCCCACTTTGAGCTTTAGTTTAATCTAAACTACAGAACCTTGTACCGCCTTCTCATGGAGCTGAGAGTCATCCGTATTTAGATTTACATTGGCATTACACAAATAAATGCACAGTGCATGATAATTAGAGCACACAATTGGTCTCTCATTAATGAAGGCTATGCTAAACCTTATTCTTCCCTAAAAAAAAGGTTGTTGCACATGTGCTTCAGTGGGTTAGTAGCTTACAGTAAGACTGAGCTGGCATACACAATGCGTAGTGAGGCATGAGTAAGAGAACATTTTGCTAATAGTACAACAGCTTAACTTATCTGACCATATAAGTGGAAACCTTCAAGTAAATTCATGCCTGGCCGATTAAAAATGAGTGAATATATTCTTATTATCTAAAGACTATGATCTTAAAATCGTGCTATTTCAGGATTTATGCATTACAAAAATTTGCCACAACATACCTTTCTACCAAAATACCATTTATGCAGTTTTACAGTATTACATTATTACGATAAGCTTCATGCAACATTTATTGTTACTACTGTGGATTAATAGCAGTTAGTCTTGAAAATATTTCTCACATTGTTTGATTTTTTTCCTGTATGACAGTAGCAAGTACAATACTAAAAATCCCATATTAATAATTTTGGGTGTAAAACAACGCAGGTGTTTTGTCACAATATTAAAGCTAATTTCATTTGATCATCAGGAGCAGAGGAGGAATTGTGAGCGGTAACTCTCGTCTAGCCTACCACAATGTGCTGTACAAATGAAATCTCCTTGGGACTGATACAGACTTAACCACACACAAATGTATAATTGGGCTCAGGCATTTGCATTTGAATTGTGCCATGTTTGGAAATGAGGAAAGGAATGAAACTGCAGAGACAGAGAGAGAGAGAGAGAGAGTGGGAGAAAGAGTTGTGTGCTCTGATTAAAATGGAGGAAGTGTGGAAGAAAGGCGGGGATGTTGGAGGAAGCAAGCGGAGGTTTAATTGGCTGATGACCTGTCCTACAGTGAAATCCTCAACCAGAGGGAACTATCTGAACCATCTCTTCCTGTCAATCTCCACAATGTTCTTATATCACTAAACAGGTTAGATAACTTTTTCTTATAGTGTTGATAGACCCTTGGGCTTTTCACAATTAATGGTTTTCCTTCTTTAGAGGGACAAAAACAAAAAGAAAGAATTTTGAAGAATGTTCATGCTGCTCTTTTCCATGTAATTACATTTCCATGCAAATGAATGGAGACTCAATCTTTCCAGATTGAAAAAGAATGCAATGTCACAGGTGTGCTTTTGTAGAGGAACCCTTTGAGTAAAATGCACACGGATGGCTTAATTTCCCTGGCACCAGTGACAGGAAGTATCCCAGAATGCCGAGTGGGGCAGCTGTTAAAAGTGTCATCGGAGAGCGCGTCCCGTGGTTGGTCACCTGTCCTGTCACATTCACTCATTCTTTCCATTAATCAAAGCGTACACACCCTGCTGTCTGTGCAATTCCTGTCACTTAGCCCAGGATAATGGTGTCATGAATAACCCACGATTGTTTCCCCCCTGTTTTTCTCCTCCTTCACTCTCACAATCTTTATTCACACTCTCATTCTATGTCTCTCTGGCTCTCCACAGACACTGACAAACTTCCTGTCACCTTTTCCTTTCAGAGGGAAAGAGGGAGGTAATGATATATAAAGATGGAGTGGGTTTAAGAAGAGGCAAGAGAAAAAGATAGCAAGAAAGACAAGTAAAGTGACGATGCCTGTCAGGAGTCGCTACCTCTGGGTCTTCACAATTCGAAGGAAAAAAAGAAGATCACTACAAAGATGCAACAATTGAATTCTGGATGTTTGTTGGACCACAAGGACTTTCGAAGAATTAGTAACTACTAATGATGTCCGGTTTTTGAATGAACCATTCTTTTGAGCTGGTTCTCAGGAAGTAACCGGTTGAGTAGGTTCACTAATCGTACTGAATCAAACTTTAGTTCAGGGTTAATGACGCAAGACGAACAGTCACTTTTTTGTTGCTATATTCTTTAGACATCTAAACTTTTAGAAAACTTATCCAAGATGTAGGCTATTGGTCAGTCGTGTCCGACATGATGGATCAGCGAATGAAACTGTGACCACAAACAAAATTAACTTAAGTGAATGAAAGGCAATAATCAGCAATATGCGTTCACACAAATAACTTTATTAGAATGTTTATTGATATATCATAACACTGCGTTGTAAAAAAAAAAAGCTCAGTGACACCACTGCAAGATGACGCAAGAAACCGATTCATCTTTTTGTTGTTGTTGTTTTAAACCGGTTCATTTAAACAAAATGCCCAAAAGAACCGGTTTGCGGAATGGTTAATTGAAGTATTATTGTATCTTACTGTATAGTGCTGGCCTTGGTCGTCAGGTTTTTCCTCTAAGTTTATCCATTGTTAAATTTTTGTTAGATCTTTATCGTGGGATCATTTGATCATTTTTAAGATTCCATGTTTTATCCTGTGTTTAAATAGAGAGGGAGTAAGGGAAAAGTTTAAGTCTTTGATTTCTCTTTTACTTTTGAAGATAGGCAAGTTATTTTCAAATACCCTCAGGAAGAATGTCTTTTCTTTATTGTTTTGGCCGTATCCCCTCCTGAAGCCTTATTTCATTACATCCCACTGATTATTTAAATAAAACATGTTATATCTTTTTACTAATCTGGTGTTGCTGTGCTTTGTGCCTGTCTTGCGACCTGGAGATGGATCATTTTTGTTACCCTCCTTTCCTTCCCCTAGGCCTTAGAAAAGGGGTTTGTAACACACTGTATGTAAAACTGCATTTTTAATATATATGAAAAAAAAATCAGGAAGGGGCAAATACTTTTTCACAGGACTGTATATACTTTACAATAAGACAAACGCAAAATAAAGGACAAACTATCCACTTAGCGAAAACATAGATTTAATCAGCACAAGGACATGGGAACACAATACACTATGGGAATCCAGGCAAAGTTAGACCCTGCGTTAATAAAACAAGCTCCCCTTAAAAAAAAAAAATTCAATCTTCACCCCTTGCTCACTCGTTCTTCGTCTCAACACCTGAGGGACACCGTCCCTTTAGACCTTCCACACATCTCCAGCTCATTGAAGTCAGAGAGAGCCACTTTAATAGATTTCTAAAACACGTTTCAGATGACAAAGCCCCAGCTGCGGTGAAAGCACAGGTACACAATACACAACCCAGCGATTGATGGAGCCCCATTCAGCGATTTGACAAACTGATTATCTCTCTGGAGCTTAAGCGCAGATCGATTAAACTGATTTTAAAAAGGAGGAAAGAAAGAATGAGTAAGAGAAATGAAAGCGAGAGAGAAACTTTCCATTGCCTTTAGGTCTTGAATCATGTTTAATTTTAGATGAAGAGAACCTTCCTTTATGGATTAAACATAGTCAGAGCGCTGATTACATAAATCATGTAACTGCACAGAGAGAGTGCCACATGAATATAAAGTCATGGTGGGGGCTCAATCCTTCAGTCCAAATGTGCTATTTGGATGATCAAAAATGCTGCAAATCCAACACCACTTCCTAAAAATGGCCCAGAGTGAACAATTTTACTCATTCAAATGTTCCATATTCCCAGTGTGTTTTATTTGCGGAGGGACTATCCATCAAGTGGGTGGGCTAGAACAGTCCGGAGTCAATTTTACTGAGCTGGCCTGGTGCTCAATGCCACTGCCTGCCTGGCAGATGCAGAGAATGTATCTCAGTGGAGGCCAGGGCAGCTTTTTAGGCCCAACTGGGTCTGAAATGGACTCAGGACATCTGGATTAAAAGGTTAAACAGCATACCTTGCCCAGAACAGCTTTTTACCACTTTATCAAAGAGAGTAGGTTCTGAGGAAGATATGTTCTTCAATGCTGACACAAGATGTTGGTTCTTGGGTCAGTGACAAACAAGTGTCCACAATAAAAGAAAAGGAAGGATCATTTAAAAATCTATTTAAAAAAATGTCATGTTCTTAGAAATGCACTCTTTGTACATGATGGTTCCATTTTAATTAAATTACTTAAATCACATGTGGTGTAATCATTAAGTAGCAGTTCCTCCTGTGAAATTTCACAGGAGGAAAAAAAAAGTCCACTGTCATTAGTGTAGTGATGCACAAAGTACTGCTCACACAGAAGTTAATTTAACAAGTTACTGCAAAATTCCAGATCACACAGATTTCTATTGAAATTATTGGATTTCACCTACAAAATTTTGATAAAAGCTTTGCATAATAAGATTTTTTTTGTTGCATTTATATCAGAAAAAAAATAGATACAGACAAATATGCATCTTGTCATTGACCCATATACACTCCAAAATGGCACATGAAAACAAAAACTGTAGTTGCTGCTTTAAATACCAGTGGGTGGTTCCTGTCCGGAAATCATGCCGATAGTTGTAACTATGAAAGACTAGGTCACCTGTAAAATATCTGGCCACAAATAAATTACAAAAATAAATAGAGATTTATTGATTTCAATTGAAGGACTGTTTAGAACGCCAATATCTCAAAGTTCTTGCTGAGAGCCTCTTATGAAGACGTTCTTATTGACTTTTGTAGCCCAGATGTAGAAAACAGTCCCCTGTGAATGTAGGGTGGAGTAATCACCCTATTTCTCCATTTGCTTTGAGCGACCTTTTATGAAATCAATATTCTTTCCCCCATAGACCTATAAATGTCCACTATAACAGGAACACAAAGAAGAGGCCCTCCTGCTGACTTTGGACTACAACTTTTATTTCCTGGCATTAGCTTAATTAATTTCTTAAGCTCTTCACAGATCGAATGGGCTGCAGTTCTAAAATAACAAGCTCAATGTCTCTCGTGTAGATGTGGACCTCGGAGGACTTGACCTCTGCTTGTTCAGGGCCAGTTAAGTCCCATCTAGTGTCTCAGGCGCCGCTTAAATGAGACTGGGGACTCTGCTACCGGCCCCAAGATTCACAATTAAAATCCTGCCATAGAGTGTAGGACAGACAGGCTAAAGAAACTCAATTCAAGAAGTTATGGATGGAGGTCGTTGTAGTAGAAAGAAATGTGATGAAAAACTGACACACTGCAGTTTTTCAGTTTGGGAGTTTTTAGAGATCTCACACATGCATACATACATAAAAATTAGCTTTAAGGCATGCACCACCGCATAACGCAGATTTTATTTTCTTCTAACCTCAATTGCTATAAAAACTGAGCAGATATAACCATCTTTCACTCAGGAAGCAAAACCTAATAAAAGCTTGTCTGCCGTTCACAGTTTGTTCTGTTTTAAAACATCAGATATCAGACATGCAAACAGCAACAAGAACCAGACAGGAAGAAGAAAATAACATTGCAATATTGCACCAACAACATATTGGAACTCAAAGGGGGAAAAATATTGTAAGACTAAATGTATTGTTCGAGACCATTAGTATCGGGAATGAAAAGTGTTAGAAAGAAAAACGCAGAGATTCAAAGCACAAGGGAGCTACAATGAAATATGTGAGAAATACAGAAGAGAGAAGAAAAAGTGAGGAAGGAAGAAGTTGAGATGTCACCCCGTTCAAGCTCAGAAACAATTATTCCCCTCTACGCAGTCACGATAACTCTCCCTGGACCCTCACTCAAAGTGTGGGGGAACTGAAGGAGTTGCTTTATGAAATCCACTAGAGACGATCGCCGAAAATATTCAACTCTGGGCTGCTTCCACAACAAGTCTCCGGAGAGAAGGCACAGGCCTTTCTGTAGTCCTCTGGGAGGAGGAGGGGTCTGATAACCTCAGCAAGCAACAATTACGATGGGACTGATCAATGGCACAAGGGTATTAAAGGACAGAACACTGTATATTCAAACATGATCAGTGGTATTCCAGCGGGAACCTGGAGTGTGTGCATCGCATATACATACAGCATACTGTCAAAGCCAGACAATGGAGAGCTATCAGCTTCATGTATTGTTCTCAACATAAAGTCAACGTAAATTCAAAACAGATCTTGATGTGCATCATTCATTGGTGTATATCATTCCAAAGAGAATATATGCTTGTATTAAATTGTAATAACTTGCTCCATTTTCCATCTGAAGTCATCAGATGAAATATCTAGTTTCACTCAAAAATGTAATTGCAACTATGAAACAGAAAAACACTTTCAAAGTCCATTTCCACCTCAGCATGTACATAAAAAAGTGATTGTGACTTTGTTTCTCATGAATGCAACATTGTGAGATATTAAGTTATAATAACTAGAAATAAAGTCGCAATTGTGAGATGTAAACTGACTATATCTTGCAACTGCAACTTTATTTTTCATAATTGCAACTTTATATTGCAAAATTGCAGCGCTATTTCACACAATGTGACTTTTTAAAATCTTTTAAAAAAAATGTCATTCATGAGGCAGTACAGCACCTTTTATGTATTACAGAAACAAAATGGTTTCCAAATGCTGTTGCACATTAACATTTCAGTGTTTCTCAAAGCATCAAACTCTATAGAGTGCTTCAGGGATGACGTATTTTGCATTTTAGCAATTCTGAATCCATCGTCCTGAAGTCAATGGGTTTTTTAAATGCTTGAAATAAGGTCTGTGGTAAGCTCACATTATTTTCACCTTTTATTTTAGGCTATAACATAAAAAAACATCAGTAATACCCCTATGTGATTTTTAAAAAAAACTTTTACTTGTCTTGAAAAAGGTGGTTGCAAACAAATGGCTAAATGAGACTACAGAGGTTGTCGGGGAAATTGAACATCACCAGGTCAAACAGGTAAACTCACAGCCTTGTTGTGTTTATTATCACACTTTTGCTAACCTTTTTAAGTCAAACTTTCAGGGATTTTTTTTTTTTAGATAAAGACGAATTATTATTGGAAGCTTAAGTCATATATCCATGGTGTAGTTTGTAGCCTACGTTTAGCTTTTTACTCCTGTAAATTTGTAATTAGACTTCAAAATTCATAGAAATTGTGTCCATGTGTGAAGATTATCATTATGAACAAAACGTGTAAGAATCATAGGCCTGGTTTCACAGACAGGGTTTAGATTAACCCAGGATTAGGCCTTAGTTCAATTAGGACATTTAAGCAACTTTTTTAAATGTGCTTTAGAAAAAATAAAAACATTAGTTGTGTACATCTTGAGAAAAACAAAACGCAGTGACAAATTTTAAGATAAGTCAGTGCAAGTTTCTTTCAGCTAAAACAGCTCAAACATGCCTTTTAGTCTGGGACTAGTTTTAAGCCTGGTCTGTGAAACCAGGGGATAAAGTGTTATTGGACACAGAGCTTATTTTCTGCAACAATCTAAAAGCCAATAGAAAAATCCTATTGGGTTTTTGTCAAGGGAACCAGGGTGATGCCAACTTCTGGGCGGGCTAACAACAATATGTCATCATTGCAGGGCTCTATGAAGAGAAGTGTTACGCAACAGCATTAGGCAGGTTGAACACTGTAACACAGCACTTAAAGTTAAATCAACCTTAACTTTGATCCCATTTGCCACTGACCTTGATCCCTAAACGATTACCAGAGAATTTGCATTCCGTATCAGTTGGAGTAGGAGGTTCCAGAATGAAAATTAAAAAAAAAAAGAGACGGAGACTGTACATTACGAATGCACATAATCCCCCAGTTTCACAGACAAGGTTTAAATCTAGTCCCAGACTAAAATGCATATTTGAGCTGTTTTTTTCTGAAACCAACTTGCACTGTCTCAAAATGCACACCAATTATATATATTTTTTTTTCTAAGGCACGCTTATAAAAGCTACTTAAATATCCTAATTTAACTAAGGCCTAATCAAGGCTTAATCTAAGCCCTGTTTGTGAAACCAGGCCTACATATTCTATGCAATGTAATAAACAGTAAAATCACTCTTCTGTGATATCATCTGCACGTTTTTCATGTGACGGTCAAAGTGTTGCATGAAATCCAAATGTGAATCACGTCAAAGGGCAATTATACTGGGGTGAAGTGGAACAGTATGAGATGCACCCAAATCTAAGAAATGAAAGAGAAATGGGATATGGTGTGGGAAGCGGCGGAGGAAGGGGTCACCACCACAGGGTTCCTGGGAGCCAGGAGCTCGTCAGGTGATTTATGGGCCTGCAGGGCTACTGTAGGCTGGGCTGATTTTCCCAAAGGCACACCTACCGGAGCCGAAATTACAGCCTTTTCCACTTTCCATTCCTTCTCCTTCCTTCAGTCAACATATGAACACTGGGGACGGCCAAATTATTATCCCATTCTCTTGGTTCATTTTCAGCCACTGTGTCCACTCACTCAGTCTCGCTCTCTACAGCTGAACAACGAGACCAACCTCCACCCCCCTCGTCCCTTTAATTTTCTCAATCTGTTCTCACTCTCACTCAATCTGAAGTAGTCTTAATAAGACGGTGCTCTTTCTGAGACGAGAGTTACTGACCTTCCCGGCCTTCCCGTTTAATTGAAAGACCTGCATAGATCCGAGTAGCTGCCATTCACATTGTCTCCCCCTGAGCTGTAACTCTCCTCCAATACCTACAGTCCACTTCTGCCTCATAATGTCACAGATGGGTTTTTTATTTGTCAGGACTTTATTTTTCATTTGTTGAGTCTTATTCTTCCCCAGACGGATCGATGAGGCATGAATCTTACTCCAGAGGAGCTAAATCTATATATGAGCCGTAAGGTATAATATCTTCTCTCAGATTATAAAGATCCACAATGAAACTAACAATCTGATGAGAAAATGCAGCCAAAATCGCTCATGGAGATATTGGTAGGAGCTCCGCAGAGAAATGGCCTTTAAAATCTACTTTCCTCTTCATTCAGTGGTCTATAAACTACATCTGGCCTTGGGGGATATTAATTAGGTTACTGTTATTAAGCAGGAGAAGGAGAAAGTACAAAGACAATATTTCTTGGAGTAATTATATTTTGTATAGTGGACTAGAGAGTGGGTCAGATGATTGAAGTTCACGTGTTTATAAAGTGTGTATTTGAGTTTGGATTAGGCCAGAAGAACATGCTTCCTTAACAAAAGATCAGACCATCTAGATCAGGGTTTTTCCAACTGTTTGGCTACCCATATTCTTCAAAATATCTTCTTTTGTGTTCAGCAGAAGAAGAAGAAAAAAATTCAAACAGATTGAGAACAACTTCAGGGTGAGAAAACGATGACAGAATTTTCATTTTGTGGGTGAATTATCCCTTTTAATTCATATTTTTAGCTCATTTTATAATGCAGAGTGTGGTTACATCTGTGTAAAACATTTTACCATACTTTAATATACCATACCATTACCATACATAATTCCACAGATTTTACCTCAAAACCAGCGCAAAAAGTATTAAAAATAACATAGCAAACCATTCAGAGAAAAGGGAAAATGGACCTCCGCGGGTTAGAGTTTAGCTGGAGCTGTCTTCACTCAGAGCAAGTGGTGTTGTAATGCCCTGCAGACCCCATGGTGCCGCCCATGCCCCCTTTGATCCGCATCGCCATCCGTCCACCACCAATTACTGACATTTTTTACATACCATTTGCATACATTTGCCTCCTGTCGAACGTATTGCAATTTAATTCTCGTTTACTAGTAGGAGCTGAAGCCACACACAAAGACTGAAAGGGAGGGGGGTAAAGTGGGGTAGTTGTAATGAAACAGCCTGCCTTTAAAGGAGCTTTGGGGAGCAAATGATGCGTCTTTTCTTTCTTGTGTACGAGCGGCTCTTTAACGCAGGTAATTAGACCACAGTTAGATTAAGCCACACAATGGAGCAGAAAGAAGAGCAGTGCAATAGGTTTACCTTTGCTGCATTCCACTCCTTTACTATACTGACAGAAATCAATAGACACTCATGTAATGCACTTCACAGCAGATAAAGGGTGGACAATAAAAAAGTGAAAGGAGGAGAAGACAGGGTGGAAAAGGAGAGAGAGAAAACAGGAGAACGAGGTAGAGCCATTTTGAAACCCATTAATCTATTTGGAGCCATGGTGCAGTGGTGAGCGCAATGAGCTAGAGCTTTGGTGCTCATGTGAGTAATGCAGGTTTGAATCTGAACTGCAATATGACCAGATTTTTATGCAATATGACCTTTCTACATATACTCAAACACACTTTGTGGACCCAGGAACAACATTTCTGGATGTCCCTCCCTGACGTCAGGATAGTGTGTGTGTGTTGAGGATCAGAAGGGTCCGTGCTGAGTTGAGCGCTGGGAAGAGCTGTTGTCGAGAGCCAGGATCAGGAGCACAATGTGGGATTTACGGTGGAACAGAGAAAGAGCAGTTCGCAGGAGTCATTCTCCACCTCAGGGCTGCTTTTCACTTAATGTAACTCACTCTCCATTCACACAGTCACACTAATCCTGTTCCCAGCATAAACCTGTTAACACCACATCAACATACACACACGCGTGCACACTCGATCGTTCTCTGAAAGCATCTCGCTGCCTCGAAACAGTCCCAGCTCAAGGATAGAGGCAGAGAGGATGAGATGTGTGAGAAAAATTCAAAAGAAATAAAGCCAACATGTCTTGTTCTCCAAGGCACCATAAAGAGTTGATGCTAAGAGTTGTGTTTCACACTAGTCTTGACATGCTGCCATCTTCCCAAACGCAAAGTGTAGGACAGGCTAGCTCAGTGGGAAATATAGACCACCCATAGTCCTTTCACACCATTTGTTTTTGAATGAGTTTATGAGACAAAGAGCTTTTGATTTTAGAATCACTGCTCCTAAATGCTATGTAAAAAACAAAATTAACTGTGTTGTCATGTATTTATATCATATGATACAGTTAGCAAAAATACACAAACAAGAGTGATGGTTTTCCGAATATCAGGACAATTGCAAATGTGATCGATTTTATACAACAGTTCAACAGAAGTTAATATTGTGAGTAAAATTTTAGACCATTGTCTGTTATAATATTGTCTGCTTTTGCTCTATTGTTCGTCAACGAAAATAGTTCCAAACAAAGCCATAGCAGAACCTTGTGTGTCTTTGAGCAACACAAAACTTTTAATTACTGAAAATATTTTTTTGTGTGTGTGTGTGTTTGTATTTGTGTCTTTGGCTGTTCACTGTAAAACATATTTTTCAAAGAGCATTGGCCTGAAACAAAGATTATTGGAGTATGTTTTACAAGAAAACATAACATTTTGAAAAGAATGTTTTACTTGTCGTTTTCTGAGTGAAAATTGTTTCTACACCATTTTTTGTCATTGTTAGAGCTAAAGGTAATGTGGTAACACTTTACAATAAGGTTCATTAGTTAACATTAGTTAATTACCTTAGTTAACAAACTAATAATTAACAATACTTCTTCAGCATTCATTAATCTTAGTTAATATTAATTGCAACATTTATTAATATGTTATTAAAATCAAAGGTTGTATTTGTTAACATTAGTTAATGCAGTGTGAACTAACATGAACAAACAATGACCAGCTGTATTTGTATTAACTAATATTAACAAAGATTAATAAATACTTTGACAAATGCATTGCTCATTGTAAGTTCATGCTAGTTAATATTACCTAACATTAACAAAGATTGATAAATACTTTGACAAATGCATTGCTCATTGTAAGTTCATGCTAGTTAATATTAACTAACATTAACAAAGATTAATAAATACTTTGACAAATGCATTGCTCATTGTAAGTTCATGCTAGTTAATATTAACTAACATTAACAAAGATTGATAAATACTTTGACAAATGCATTGCTCATTGTTAGTTCATGCTAGTTAATACATTAACTAATGTTAACTAATTAACCTTATTGTAAAGTGTTACCGGTAATGCAAAAAATAAAAAATGCTTTGCTATGGTCAACCCTGCGATATTTTAACATATTTCAAATCGAGAAATTTGATCTGCAAAGTGGACCACACATCATGCCAAAAGTGACCATCTCTTTGAGAGTTTGTGTTAACATCCTCGATCCCCATAGTTCTGTGGAAGGAGAGTGCGGTCAGAAAAGAAGTACAGTTATTCTGATAGAACGTCTCTGTCTTGTGCTCAAGTTGAAATGAATGCAGAATAACCAATGCGGAGCGCTCTGATTAGATCATTTATACTTCCAGCTGCTCCGTGAGCCGATCAATAGCGTCGGTATTCGGCAAGAGAGATTGAACAATAATTTCCCCTCGGATTTTCAATTATAGACTGCTAAACATCTGCAATAAAGCAGCCGGTTCCGGGCGGGGGAGCGATCCATCACGGGACACTCGCAGGAGAGATGGGGAAGAGAGATAATACTGGCACCGAACTCGTCACATAAAAGCACTGCCCCGCCATCTGCCTTGCAGCGAAAGCACGTCTCTCTGTCAATTTAAAATATTCATCTGTTTCTGATCACTTCTCCCCTTACCTCGATCGCCCCCTTCTCACTATATACAGTTCTGCGGTGTCTATCTGTCTTCTTAAGTAGTGTCGGGCCATCTAGTTTCTTCTGTCCTCAACTGCATTCCATATTTCTGCCTCCCTGTTACTAATTTCCCTCTCCCTTCCTAATTTTCAATTTTTTAATTCTGAACACTCTTTCCCAGTTTAGTAAACTCCAGGCGTCACAGCTCGTCCGCAGGGCACATATTAAACACGCTCGGAGCTAATAAGTCTGCAGAATGTGTGTTCTGTGGGAAAAGTAATCAGCCTGCCATCTACGCAGGAGGCCTTGGTTGTGTTTTTTGGGAAACTGACAATGTGTGCTTTAGAGTTCTTTTCGCTGCCTAAATGTTTCTCACGACCTGGTTTTAATTGCGCTGGCCATTTCGACGAAGTGTTGTGTAATAATGGAGGGATACAACACTGAGCGTTTAATGATCAATGGATGCTGTGCTTGACTATGTAATGTGTGTGAGAGAGATCACATTCCCACTAACCTTGTGTTTGACATGAAAAAATAAAACCTTTAATTTACTTTTGTCACATTCTCACTAGCCTTGAATTTGACATGAAATAAACATGAATTTTACTTCTGCTCGAAGATGCTTTTATCCAAAGTGACTTGGATTGCGTTTAATGTGCACATTCTATCAGTTCATGCATCCTCTGGGAATGTGTTAGTGTATTATATATAATGTATAAGGTTGTCTAAATCATCTGTATTGGACTATTAGTGTAGGTTGATATTTCTGGTGTCCATGCTATTGCCAAGAATATCTTTTTTTTCTAATTTATCTTTTTGATTTAACATTCTTGGTTTTATTTTTGCATTGCAAAGTAGAAAATGTATTTGGATAAAAAAAAAAAAAAACTTCTATAGTGTAAATATAATGCAACTTTTACTTTTCAGCCCACAGCTCTCGATTTTTGACCTTTTGCAGTAAAATGTTTGGTCTATAGGCTATACTTAATTAAGTAAACAGTATATTTTAGCATATAATCACAGTACTTTACCCATAGTATCTCTCCATAGACACAGAAGTACATTATTGTAAATGCCCTATCCACTGCAGTAACACATTGGGTTTAGAGATGCTGTCCATAGAATTTATCTTATATTATTCCTTGCCACAAATCTGCCAAAAAAAGATACTCAAAAGAACAGAGAAATATATTTAACAATTCAGTCAAATGGCCTGTACTAAAATGTGAAAGAATAGACACCTCTTCTGTTACAATGCACTCAAAAGAACATACAGCCAATGAAATGTTAGACAAAGTAAAATCAAAATGTTATTTTCGCTTTCTTGTTCTTTGCATTTTTGCATGATAAATCAGAGCATGTTATTAAATAGATAGATAGATAGTCCATTACAATCATTCCAAAATAAACCACTGTAAACACTAAAATCCATGTGTTTAAATGGGTCATATCTGACTAGTCCACAACTGAGCCCTGAAAGGCTGTCCACTTGGTCCTGAGCGTGTCAGTATAGTTTCTAGAAACCGACGAGAGCCTCCATCTGAACCGTAGCCCTCAGGTCGGGCTGAATGAGAGTGTGATCAGGGTGCAACAAATCCTAATTCCTTCATGGATTTGCCGGGTGAGATTACGCTAATTTGATCCACATGTTCAGTGCTAGTTTGCACATGAGAGATAATCCCAAATCCGCTGTGCACAAATGGGTCATTAACCGAGCCAAACATCTGCTAAATGAAACTACCTGTGTGCGGCTGCGCGTGTGATAAATGTGTGCGAGAAGCTGCGAATGTGTTAGCATTAGCCTAGCATGCTTACATGCACACGAGAATAAAAATGACTAAATGCTGCCGGAGTAAAAGTGTGTTTATATGTGTGTGGTCTGTTTTTAAGTCCCAAACACATCCACACCCATTTATTTCCAGCTCTGGCGTCTCCCTCGAGTCAGGCCCATCTGAGGCTCATTGATTAATTAAAGGTGAGTGATTTCTCATCTTTAAGAGCTTTAATTACACCGGGGAGATCACGCAAGGACAGGAGGGTCGCAGCCACATTGCTGCAGTTCATCATGCCGCCTTGGGGCCGACGTCAAGCACCCCCTCCACCCTCCGGCCTACACTACGCACGTGTACCTCCACACAAACATGCTGTTTATGCTATTCATCAGCAGTTAAAGCATCATCCGTTCCTGCCACTGCAGTCTCTCTCTCTAGAGAGTTTTCCTCTGTGCTAATCTTGACCTATCCTGTGACATCAAAATGAATGTTTTGTGCTCTTATACAAGAGCCCCTTCCACACACATAGTCTTTATTGGTAAATCACAGGTAAATTACCATTCATTACCAAAAATTACCGATCATTTGTGAACAGGACTTTTAAAAAAATACAGGTAAATAATTTCTGGCAATTTACCAGAATAAAGAAAATTAGCAGTACATTACCGGTATGATGCTGTGTGAACAAAGATGATGATTACCGTATGAGCACATACAAAGTCCTAACGCACTTACGTAAGAAGTCTGCTTTGGGCCAATAATAAAGTTCTTATGGAGATGACATGATTAATCCACGCTGTTTACAGTAAGTTCCGCTGCTTTTCAATAGTTTTTCTATGTAAATATGCACTAGATGGACATCTTTGACCATTGCGCTGCGTCTCACAGCTGCCTTGTTTTCATTCATCAGCGCTGCGGCTCTGCAGTTAGATGCTATTATGCACGTCTCATGTTTTTAACTCTTTCCCCGTGTAGCCGGTCAATTTAGGCATTTGAGTTTTATTTTTATTTTATTTTTTTATGTGTAATAAGAAATGTAGTATAAACTGTTAACTTCAGCAAAACTTGTTTGCAATGTACTATTTGCAATGGTTCCGAGTCGAGAGTTCCTATTAATTGTTGTATGTGGGGCCTTAATTAGTGGGACACCAAAGGAAATTATATCGCTTCTCCTTTAAGCGTTCGCGCTCAGAAGCATGGTGTATGCAGACGGAGAAGCAGAGGTAGTTTTTCTCTCTCGTATTTGTCTTGTATTTACTGTTTTCTTGTAATGTGATTACTTTATTTATGATGTCAAAACACTGTTAAGAGGTTATGTCATAATGTGTATCAGTGTGATTCGATTATTTTCTTTTGTAAGTTGCCCTTTTAACCGTGTTAAATTTAGAGCCTCGTTTTCACATGCGTCTTTTAATGCAGGAATGAGAGAGTAGGCCTTCTGGTATGTCCCTAATTGTGCCTCGCTACTCTGTTTAAGGTATGTTTTTCAATTTGTGATAATTTATTTGACTGTTATTATGTAATGTGGGAGTTTAACTTGATAGTTGTGTATCTCCAGTATATACTAGGGCTAATTTCATGCTAAATGCCTTGTGGTATATTTTCATAGGATGAGACTGGTTGTGTAAAAAAAAAAGGGAACTTTATTATACACACAGTAGTTCAACAATCAGAGTCTATATTACATTCATATGTGCATTTCTGTGGATTTATAGCATGTTTGTATGTTAACTTTCACAAATATGTTATTTACTTTCCATTTATGTTTCCTATGTATACTGTCCTGTTATGTGGGGTAATTCAGCACCATCATTTACATTGTTAAATGCTATATATCGCTTCTCCTTGAAGCGTTCGCGCTGAGAAGCATGGTGTAGAGAGTAGGCCTTCTGGTATGTCCCTAATTGTGCCTCGCTACTCTGTTTAAGGTGAATAAACTCCCAAGTATCCATCACTCCAGTCGTTGTGTGGTCGTGTTCCTATGGTGTCCTGAGGTTACCACTTGAAGTCTGCTACACCCGCCAGCATTTTTTAAAAAGTTGCCAGCCAGCGACAGCCTTTTTTGAACATTTTCACTAAATTTTCATGGCCCCCAGAATATTTTGTTGAATGAATATCTGAACATGCAATATATTAAAAGAAAGAGCAGACCCTCTGCTTTTAAACAAAAAAAGTTTTATTCTAGCTTAAGGCATTCTTTTTTTTATAAACACTTGAATGTGGGTATGTTTCATAAAAAAAGCAACAATTTGAGCAAAAAGCTGAGAAAATCGCATTTTTGTCAAGGACTACATCCAGATGGAATTCAGAACGATGATCAAAATATAATGCTTGCAGAGTCCTGTAGCTTGTCCTGGGTCGACATTTCATTTGGTAACGTTAGGCAGTTTTGATTTATATGCTGTTTAATGTTGATGATCACGTTATTTTACATATGCATCTGCTTACATATCACCTGTTTCTGCTTCTTCTTCCCCTGTGTTTTGATCAGGAGACAGTACTCTTTCAGAAGATGTGTAATAGCGCCCCCTTCCATATAACAGTGAAAACACTGAAAGCTGGAAATTTCCGTTAATGGTGGGGAAAGAGTTAAGAGCAAAAACGTGTTCTGTGTGATCATCCCCTTACGTGATCACATCCCTCAAAAGTCCCTAAAAAATGTGGTCAAATTGAACAGATGGAAAACGATAGAAAGTGCTTCTACCCACGCGGGAGAATGAAGACAATGACGCAGCATTTAGATATAATTACCAATGACTGACATCACAGAATTTACTAGTATTTTGGTGCTGATGTGCAGGGTGCGAACTACGGGGGAGCTAGGGGGAGCTCGGCTCCCCTTAATAAGACATGGGCTCCCCTGAAAACGTGATTTGTGAAATTTTGGGGGTCTCAAAAAATATTGACAATGTTTTATTTTGACTTGCAATTTCAGTTTTGTCTAATGTGATCATCGTGGAGTATTATGTGTAAAATAGCAAAAATATAATTCATTCATGCATGACGGCGATTTAAGGCTAATTCACTTCAATAAAGATAACTATACATGTTATTCTTGTCATGAGCATCAAGGTGTGGTGGCGCTGCGGTGCAAATTCCAGTCATGTTTAGTACATGTTAACTCAAAGATTCGAAGAAAAAATATAAACGTTGATCTGCGCGCAAAGTCCTTGAAATCCATTCTGTGTTAAGGTAAAACATGTTATTTCCAATTATATGTTGTGGCTGGGTTGTTACAGGCCTGCCTGACTCTCGATGTCTTAGGCCTAATTGAACGGACGAATTATGTTATTCTTCTGCAGCCTGACGAGTTATTTAACCCTTGTTCAAGTGAACTCAAAGACAGCCTTTTTATAGACTATTTGTGGATGGCTGTTTAACTTATCAATTTGTGTCCATAAAGTATAATAGGATGAATCCTGTATATAGTGCTTGCATAGTGCATACACTTGTAGCTGTTAAGTATCTTTGGAAGTCCTTGAAATTAATGGGTTTCATAGCGCAGCGCCGCATATTCTGCGTCCTGTCTGAAAGGCGCTTCAGTCCTCGGCACGCGCAAGAACACCCTGTCGAGAAAGAGCACGTCCCTCCCTCAGTAACACTGGCAACCAACTAGGGAGTAGCAAATCATGGTCCCTAGCTGTGATTTAACTAAATCCTAAAAAAACGTCATAGGTACAGAGCACCTTAGGAAACATGGTAATGGACAAAATATAATTCTTTGCAGACACAAAATTTCTCAGGGGAGCGCAAAAGTTTTGCCAGTGAATGCAAAAGTTAACGCAAAAGTTACATTGAAATACAGTTTTTCCTCCCATCTATATTTTCCCCATCACCATGTCCCTTAAGGGGCTCTGTACATAGGAAATACTTCAATGCATGGAAGAAAACTATTGTGTCAAGAAGTTGTTTGTTTATAGCTATTTAATTTTACTGCATGTTTCAAAGTACAATTAATTTATTTTACTGCTGTCAAAATGTTTATTAATCTTGAGCTACATTAATAATATAACATAATATTCAGTAATATGATATAATAAAATTTGCTTCTACACACTTAAATATGATATTACAGATCTGGTTTGCAACATTTCTCATTAATCAAGTACAACTCAAAAGTGGCAACAAAGAAAAATGGCAGTGGAATTTCATTATTTTTTTGGAATGTTCCAGAATAAAAGCCCTAAAAGAATGAGGCGGAGAATGAGAAAGTTACGGTAGTCGTATAAAAATGTCCTGCTACAGTGGGACGGGGGAGATTGAGAGAGCTGATAATGAAGTGCTTGTGTTGTGTGGAGGTGAGTGGATTCAGATCTGCTCCAGCTCGGCCCGGGATCCCAGCTGTCAGTTGCCACGGTGACAAGACCACCAGCCCGCTCTTGCTGACAGTGACACCACGGGCCACCGAAGGGCCAGCTGGGCTCGTGTCGATCTGACAGGAGCTCTGCTATCCTGACAGGCCCTGACAGCCTGCACTCTCTCTCACTCTGCTTTTCTCTTTCTCTCATCCCTGCTTTCTCTCACTCTTTCGCTCTGCTTGGAGGGATGATACAGCGTTTTTTTTTTTTTCATCTTTCGCACTATGTGCCCACACCTCTATTTTAATGGGGAGTGTAGCGCCTCTCCTCTATATTCCAGGCACTTTTCTCCTCACGCACACACTTATACAAACACATGAAATCCGAGTTGTCAAGAGTTGGACGACTCTCCCATGAGACTGCAAAGCCAGACTTCTCCTAATGATTGCTAATGTTTGTTTTCCACAGTTTGCCTACTCAACTCAGGTTGCCAATAAAGCTCATTTGAAAATAAAAGGGTGAATCTCACAAAAAAACAAGACCAGGTCCTATTTCATGTCAGTTTCAAAAGAAGAAAAAAGAAGAAGAAATTTTGCACAGATGGATGGAGGTGCGTGAAAGCAGTAAATTACCAGTCCGATCATTAGATGATACTGAAGATGAAGCCGGGAAGCCTGGTAAAGATCTGAAAGGGCGAATACATAAATAAATCAACAGAAAGCCTTGGCCTTGACCTTGGCCTCTTCCCATGAGATATTTGTCTCTATGAGATATTTTATTAATGCATTTACTATGTGTTTTGGCAGTAAAAGAAAATTATGCCCCATTTCAGAATTTCATTTGGATATATGAGTCTCAAATACAGTTTCGATCTTTGTTTGCAGAATGTAGTTTTTGGATTAATCTTAAAAAACATGCCAGGAATGTCAGGGTCATAATTATAACCCAAAAAAGAAAATATAATTTGCTTAAAGAAAATTGAGCCTATTTTTAGGACTATTATGTTTTTTTTTCTTTCTGTTAATATATATATATATATATATATATATGTGTGTGTGTGTGTGTGTGTGGGTGTGTGTGGGTGTGTATGTGTGTGTGTGTGGGTGTATATATGACTAACTACTTTATTACATGCAGTAAATATTACCATTATGTGTAAATGTTTCACAATAAATAATATAATGATATAATATGTATACACTATAGTATGTAATATGTCACTATAAATGAAAACAAAGATGAAAGAAATTTATTACATGTTGAATTCCTCACCGGTTCATTGAGAAAATGGAGTGGGATCTCTGTCAGAGCACACATGATGCTGCGCTACTGTTGAGGGGTATTTTTTAAAGTTTAAGACAGATTCTCTTCAAAGACGCCTTGAAGGAAGAGAAAATCCAGGAGTTGGACTCCTTTTCATCAATCACCTCCTTCAAAGCCTGGAATAACAACACCTGTCGATACAATATTTAGTTACGTGATCACAAACCTCTAATTTATTTACATCCATAATATATTTACTTTTTCATCCGACGGCATAATAAATTGAAGGTGGCCGACGGAGTGATTCGATGATTTAGAGCTCAATTCGAGAACCAGAATTGGTTTCCGGCAAGCTAATACATCAGAGGGAGGAATTAAAAGGTGTGGCGGTGAGCGCTGAACCTGGCTGCCCGTGTACTAGCGTTACCAGCGCAACGGCACATCACTCATGCCAACCGGCCACCCAGGGCACAGATGGATGGAGGTGCGTGAAAGCAGTAAATTACCAGTCCGATCATTAGATGATACTGAAGATGAAGTCGGGAAGCCCGGTAAAATTCTGAAAGGGCGAATAAAATAAATAAATCAACAGAAAGCATGACCTTGCTCTTCCTATGAGATATTTTCCTCTATGAGATGTGTTATTAATGCATTTACTATGTGTTTTGAATGTAGTCTTTACGAATGCAGTGAAGGCAGTTGTTAGATGAGGCAATCGTATCGTGCTGTGAACATGAGGCTACGTTCTCCTCTTTGTGTTCTGAGACACACATTCATGGTTGTTGATGTCCGGGCCCGTGTGACTGATGGTCCTCGTGGCTCTCATCATGGCTGTCATTGGCCTCTAGGCAGGGTGATAAATTCTGGCCAGTGGTGGGGCAGCAGAGAGCAGGTCGGACTGATCGTTCGCAATCAGCGGCTCAGCATGGAGCTCCAGTCAGAACAAATGGCTCTGACGCGCTCTCGACCTCCGGGTCACCCTGTCTAATGAACATCCCACCGTACACTGAGAGGTCGCAGCCTCAGGTGTGAAGGTCATGATCCATGGATCTTTCCTATGACAGGTGAATGTAACGTTGGACAGATTGTCACACTGCGGCACCCAAAGGGAACAGTCACAACCTTTACTAACGCCAGGACTAGCTGATAGTTGCTGCAACGGTTCAAGATGAACAAAAACTTTTTTATTTCTTGGCTTGGAAACCCATCTTAATCTCTGTTTTGTCATAATTTTTGAGTGAAACATTATTCTGTGAGGAAATACTGTACATTTGGTTGAGAAAAATCAAGTAGCAAAATGGTCAAGTATAATTAACTTTAATTTGAAGGGAAAATAGTCAAAAATAAAAGAGTGGACAATAATTTGAGAGACACTAAAAACTTTATTATAATTGTTAAAATAAATATGATAATTAAAACAAAAATTAAGAATAAGAATCATTACTGATATACCCAATAAAGTATTTTTTTTTAAATAATGTGAAAAATCAAGTGTTGTATTTATCATGAAATATATGATATATGGTGCTGTGTAAAGGCGGGCGTACACGGTGCGAATTCTGACGGTCGTAAGATCGTATGTCCACGCACACTTTACGAGTGAGTTTATCCGAAAATCGTACGGAGGCAGTGATATACGACACGATTTTACGACCTGCTGAATTCCGAAGAAATCGCACGAAGTTATTGATACAATATTGATATTGATAAAATATTGATACAAGCCGTGATTATTTTGCTACATATATAGGCTCGTTTTCAGCACCGGGAAACGGAGGTCCGGTCACCCTTGTGTGTGTGTGTGTGTGTGTGTGTGTGTGTGTGTGTGTGTGTGTGTGTGTGTGTGTGTGAATGACTTAAAAAACTTTAGTTACGGTAGGCTACACATTCAAAAATAAAATTTCAAGCTCTCTGAATGATTAATTAGCCGTTTAAACCACATCATCATGTGAGTGTTTGCAATTCATTTTGCTGCGAGAAGCTAGCGCAGTGAACGGGGCTTGAGTGAGCTTGAGCGCGTTGTGAGTGAGGGCGCGGGTGCCAGATCCGTGTTGCCAGATCCACATAATGGAAAGGTGACAGTAGTATTCTGGACTTGTGTTTTGGATTAATGTCACAGTTTAGGAAGTTATTGAAGTTGTTTGTGATATATTAATCTTATTTCCAAAACACAAGCTTTGAACTTATTTCGGATTTTTATAATTTCTTTGTTTGTTATTGCTTGTTTTTCGTAGCAATATCTGGCAACATTGTTCTGTCGGCATTAATAAAAAAAAAAGATTAGGCTGTAGACAAACTGTAATTGCTGTTAGGAAGATACAAACGCAATGATCATCGTGACGTGTAAGAATCTGTAAGAAATGTATAACACTATCAAAAACAATAGCACAATACAGATATGTATGTTACAGAATGAAATATGCCAAATACTGGCCAGCAGGAACACGGCAGATGCTGTTTAGTTAACCTTTCACAAAGTCATCATAAAAACATTAATTGAAGCAGTGTTTCTAGTAGTCCACACCATTTTCGTCTTTCTTCTGTGGATTTCCAGAGCTCCTGATTGGTCAAATTCAGATAGATCGACAAATCGGCTCATTCAACCGCACACACCTCACGAATGCAAGCCGACAGCTCCCGAACTTTTTCGACATGCTTAAAAATAATCGAGAGGTGCTCGGCTCGGCTCGTATCTTCCTCGCACACGATACGAGCCGCGACATGCGAGCATAACCGATTTGCACGCGATTTCTCCCGAGTGAAAAAAATCATCTGCGAGCTTGTAAAACAGCAAAAAATAGCACCGTGTACGCCCGCCATAATGCTGTATAAAATGCTATAAAATGTGTCAATTTGTTTTTTTTAAATCAACTTCAATATGCTTAGAGTTCAAATGGTGTTATTTATGACTACAGATTTAAAATTGATATTGTTCAACATTTTAAGGCAGTAAGATCATGACATTTACTGGGAACACAAAAGGCACTGAATCCCAGGAAAAACCCAACAAATGAAAGGTGCAGAAAACTGATCACAAAAAAAGAAAATTCCTTTCAAATACCATGTACAGATAAACCATTATTCATATTAAGACCAAGAACAAGTATTAAACAAGAGCCCATTTATTTAGTCATATTAAAATATGTCCTGTCTTGTTATGAATGATTTATAGTTGCATGTTATTCCAAAGAAAATTGGTTCAAAATATTACGTAAAGTAATAAAAGTTATTTTTTGCAAACTTGCATTTGGACTGGTAATAAGTAATGCCCACTTTTAGTTTCCACAATCCAATCAAATCCAAAATGGACAAAATAAAGCCCGTTCCTAAATCTGTTCTCATTGAATATCTTATTTCATTCCAACAAATGACACATCATGGAAATAAAATGTTTTGTGATTGTCAATTCACGTTGACTTAAGACCTAACAGTAATGCTGCATTCACGCCATGTCGTAATTACAGTAATTACCATAATTACTAGATGACAACCTACTCTGAGCTGTTCACATCCTTGGACTTGGAATTATGCGTTTCCATGGCAACCATAAATGGGAAATTGAAGTAATCTGAGTAATCAATAGACAAAACCACAACACAACAATTAACAGTCGTTATGCAAATGTATATTAATGAACATATCGTTTATTTAGCAGGACATTAAATAGTTACTCAACTCAGTACTAGAAGATTTCTGAGAAATGCTGTTGACAATTGAAATCAACACCCAAACAATTTTGTGACTATTTGCTAGATGTCTGCTCTGTGTATGTGTTGTGCTTGTACATAGTCCTAGCTGTGTAAATAGGAGAAAAAATAAAGTGGCTCGGGCCAATCCGACCAAGCACCAAAACACTCTTGTAGCCTATTCGCAATAGTATACACACTGTATACACTCATGATGGGGGAGCAAGTGAGCAAGCCGGACATTTGTAGAATGACTATAGAAAGAGAGATACCTGAGATATTACCAAAGAGGAAAATGTCAGAGGAATATCATTGGAAAAATAAGGGTTACGATCATGAAAGAGCTTTAAGACCAGCATTAATATTATAAAAGCTTTCCAGCACTGGAGAGACCTTAGAGAGTGGGAAGGCCTGAAAAAGGATGCAATGGTTGCTTTGTTTGTTCTCAATACATGAGTAACATTGCTGTTTCACAGAACCAAGATATGCCATTGTAGTTGAGGCTGATTCATCACTACTTGTATAACTCCCTCAGGACCTATACGCCCTGCTCCGAGCAGGACTCGAACCAGCATCTCTGGCATGGGAGACAAGCGCTTTAACAAGGACACTGAAGATGGCAGTCTCTATAGTCCCTAGTGTGCCTCTTGAGATCAGGGGAGTGAGGTTTAACTGCATAGCTCTCGGTAGCTGGCTTCCATTAAGGTCCCCAGTCCCGAGTCCGAAATGTGTTCGTATGTGTTTTTTCATATTCCTCATTCAGTTGCTCTGAATTGTCAAAACAGCTCTTTGCTATGGATGCGAAAAACACAGAAAATCAAACCCTATCTGAATTTTTTATGACGGACGAAAGTTTCGCAGGCAGTGTGTCAATGTGATTGACACAACGTGAGGTCGTATTTATTTTTTAACGTGTGAAAATTTTGCAAGGACTCCGTGTGCAAGGACCTTTACACTTGCGCCAGCTGTTAGTCATTACCTGCGTTGCATAGTGTTTTCTTTATTATGGGGGCGGAGCAATGAAGGGAGGGGTGTGTTTGTTTGGGTATCGATTTCAAATATCAAGTGTTTCTCTGAAAAAACGTTGTCTTTCGTTTATTTTCAAATTATTCTTTGATTATGAAATCATTAACAAGTCAGTTATAGTAATTATTAAACATATATTGTGAAATAAATACTTAACTATGTTTTACTGCTAAGGCACCAACATTTTGTGTTTTCACATTGTGTTGCAGCTGTCGAGTCATAGCTCACAGAAAATTATGAGTTTACAAAATTATGGCAGGGCATAAACGTACCTTATTAATGGTCAGATTGAATTTAATGTTGACTTGAATGAATGTTGAAAAATCATGCTTTTTGCAACTTCTTTCTCATTGATTTTATAGAAATTATTGGGACAAAAGAGGCATAACCGGATCTCCCACATGAACACCACAGGTCCGTATTAGATCATTTGCATCAACACACACACACGCACACACAGAGAGAGACACACACGCACACACAGAGAGAGACACACACGCACACACAGAGAGACACACACACACACACACACACACACACACACACACACACACACACACACACACACACACACACACACACACACTTCTTTAAAGAAAGGGTACCGTACATGCATTGTAATGCCACTGTGCCTTCAAATCTAAATGAAATACAAGGACATTAATGGACTACCTGTCTGAAAGGAGAAGCAAGGTGAAAGGTAGAGTGGAGCTAAAGACAGACCCTGATGTGAGAGGGCACAAACAAGCACCGAAGGCTTCTTTGTCGCTGAAATATGTTGCAATTAAAATAATGGAGTGTGGTTCACACGCTCACCCTGTTATTCTCCAAAACTCATTCACTCACACAGACACATGTGAAGAAATCAAGGGCATTGTGCATTGGCGTCGAGCTGGGGTGTTCTCCTTGATGATGGCACTGCTTAGCTCCTCAGTGAAACTATTAAATTCCCTACCTACACACACACACACACACACACACACACATTCATAGAGGAGACTACAGGGCAGCCACACAAGACACAATAATTGCTACCGAAAATAGATTTGAAGAGTTTTATCAGATTCCAGCGGGGCTGCGGAAAGGACATTTTATCAGTCATCGTAGAAGCCTTGTGGCCTATTCCGAATGGCGTTCTGACAAAGACATTAAAAACCCTGTTAGCATGAAACACTACACCGGAGGTTTTCAATTATCTAAAAAGGGCATTATTATTTGCAGTGTTTTCTAAGATAAGCATTATCATTATTACTGCTTATATTTAGGGGCTTAAACAATTAAGCAATTGCGCTGAATCATATAAAGGGACCAGAATATTACAGTTCAATGTGACTGTATCAAAGTCAACCATGAAATCCTCTTCGAAACCTGTTTTACTAAATTTTAATGTGTTTCAGAGGAAATAAAATAAATAAATAATAGTGAAGAAATAATAAAAATGTATGTATATTTTTAATAACACAAACTGACAAATCTTTCAGATGACAAGGATAATATACAATCAATTAAGTAAATCAATTTTGGGAGCAACTTAAAAAAGTTCAAACTTAAAGAAACGTCAAAATCTAGTTTATACTATTGAAAAATATTTGATTAGTTTTCCACCTTCTATCCCTAATCAATATTAATAGATCAATATTAATAGAAAATAATAGATCAATATTAAAACATGCATTCTTGTAAAACGTTCTTGTTCTGAAATCTTTGGTAAATCTTTCCCCAGTTGCAGATGAGTAATTACTTGCCAAACTCAAATATTGGATTTTTTAAACACACACAAAGTTTTGTATGAATCAAGCAGTTAGATTAATAACGCTCACAAGAAGCTGAGAGAGTGAGAGCGAGAGAGAGAGAGAGATGAATGGATGGCGGAGAGAGGAATGCTGGGTCTTTATCACTCAGGGCCGCGTCTCTGTTTACTCCGCTGTCTTTTCCTTCCCACGCCACATCCCTCACCCCTGATGTACAACAATACAAGGAAATATTTAGCTGCGATGATCTCAGCAAAAACGAATTAATATTTCATGTGTGATGGAGCCTTTTAATATTTCAAGAGCAATTAATAAAGCAGCATATCACTCGTCTCCCAGAGAAAATAGCCACAGTTGAATGTCAGTCGTAGATGAATGAGAATTTGCGTGCATTTCTGCAAAATGCTTTAATGTCGTCACTGGATCTCGTCCTTGCTTGTACAGTACGGATATCTTCTTGTCCTTAAATACTTATCTAACCTCAGCTGCTCGACTTTGTATGTACCTAGAAACTGTCTGCTGCATTTTCAAATTGCATTACTCAGAAGAATCGGTCACAAGATTCATGAAAAAAAAGGTAGAGCTGAACTGAAGGGTAATGTTTCATTGCAAATGAAAATGACATGAATGTGAATGCAGCCGTTTCTCTATCTCACATCCGGAAAGCAGCTGAAAGAGACCTCTATGAGACACAATGTTTGTGGTTTCTCATTTTCTTTACCACTTTTCCAAAACCATTGCTTTTTTTGCACCAGCATGGTGAGGTGCTAGAGGTGGTGCCAAATCTGGCCCCAATCCACACCTTTCCACCAAAGTAAAGATGGTCCCGAGCAACAAAATCCTGCCTCCAGTCAGTTGTGTTATCATTTGGCTCTCATGCAAGGTGAAACGCTGGCTGGATCTGAGAGACATTCTGAGAATGTGGTGAAAAACAACATTTTGGAAGAAAATAGCTGAACTTTTTGTTATGCTGAGGCTCATTTGACAACTAGCATTTCATGCATTCTAAATACACAGGCTAATATTTTCAAACTTTTTGCATAATCTGACAAAATTCCAGCTTCAAATAAAAGGTAGTAGAAGGTTATCTTCACACAAATCAAATCTCATATTTAATCTCAAACTCACTGTCATTTCCTTGGATAAACATGTAACACTAACATTTGGAGAAAAAAAAAAGTGTTAGGACAAAGACTTCAGGTTTATGGTGGTAAATGATGCTTGGGACTGAGGGTGAGGGACAGTTGTGATTAATTTGTTATATCATATATAACAATTTCTATTTCATATAAATGCTATTTTTAAAGTTCAAGAAGAAGAAGAAGAAGAGCATATAAAAAAGGTTTACAAGTCCATTTTAATGATCTTTATATAACAAAAAGAAAGATGAAAAAAATTAACCCATAAAACGACTGAAAATTGAAGAAACAACCAGGTACAAGTGTCTGACCAGGGTTTCTCCACACAGACACACACGAGTTAGAATATGTCATGGTGTGGTATACATATCCTGTGAGAGAATCAAGTTCTCTATCTGTGTGTGTGTGTGTGTGTCCAGGAGGGGATGTCAAAAAAAAACAAGCTCTTCTCTTCTGTGAGTCATTACCTCTCCCAGCCAGAGCTCATTTTCCACATGGCTCTGGTGTCAAATGCCTTCAAGCCATTCACCAAACTGGTTTATCTCTATCTTTCTCCTCATGCATCTCACGACAGAAGCACAAGACCCCTATGATTCAGATGCTTCAAATTTCTACAGAATTAATGCCAATGAAATGAAGGGCAATGAAACGCAGTCCTCTGTTAGTGCTCATGAGTGGACAAGGACGATCGAAAAGTCCTCACGTGTGGCCACAGATGCAATTCATCACAGGATTCTGCCGAGAACTCCCAGGAACATTCTTCAAGGGCCATCTCGTGTGGAACCCTGAGCACCCATAATGCCCTGAAGAGATGACTGTACATGCACGGAGCCTGCTGGTGAATAATGGATATGTGCAAATACACACACTCACAAACTCCCATGAGTGCTGTTCGCCTAAACAACAACTACATGACCTGAGGGATGCAGGATGGTTTTGTGCTCCATCAGACAATATTCAAAGAGATGCAAACTAATACATAAAAACTGTGAAAAAAAATAAAAAATAAAAAATATAAATAAATATACATTTATATAAGTTAGGAGACCCATGCTAAAGTTGCCTAAAAAGAGGAATAAAAAATCATCTTTTGGAAATTGATCTTAATGCCTTAATTAGAAAAATGAGGAAAAATCCAACCTTTAAGGACACCAATTTTCTTTGTGAATGAATAATGTATCATAAATAAATAAATGTTCTTCCTTAAAATACAGGGTGCATAAGTCAGGACACCCCTATGTTAAATTCCCATAGAGTCAGGCAGATTTTTATTTTTAAAGGCCAGTTATTTCATGGATCCAGGATAATATGCATCCTGATAAAGTTCCCTTGGCCTTTGGAATTAAAATATCCCCACATCATCACATTCCCTTCACCATACCTACAGATTGGCATGGTTTTATTTCAGTTAGCCTAATAGCTGGTTTGATTTGCATTGAGAGATGATCTTATGGAAAGTACCCCATGCCAATCTCTAGGTATGGTGAAGGGTGTGTGATGATGTGGGATATTTAAATTCTAAAGGCCAAGGGAACTTTATCAGGATGCATATTATCCTGGATCCATGAAATAACTGGCCTTTAAAAAAAAAAAAAAAAAACTGACTTCTGACCAGTGTTGTAGGCTACATGTTAACGTTTAAATAACTAAATGCAATGTGTCAAAACTGGCCAGGCAAATATGTTGAGTTAAGTGTATATCATGTGATTGAATGACATACTTATTTTACACTTCCAATAATAAATAAATAAATCACATATTTACAAATAATAGATCGTTTTCTGAACATTCTGAAAAAAAAGCAAAACAAAAGTTATCAATTTGATATAAATATCTGTGGCATCAACACAGAAGCAGCTGCTTCACATTATATAACACTTATCATTTTATATAAAGTGATTCAATAATGTTATGCAATATACATAAAGTCTGAAATACTGAATCCAGCATCTCTACCGGTTTACACACGCGCCTCACCGTGTGGTAATATCACATAACACTTATGAAATATTGCCACTTATACTCATGCTTTAAATAAACTTTAATCAATTCGAGCTAATCCATTTGCTTGTTTTATAGTAGAGTAGAATATTGCTCGTCCACCCCCACAGCAGCTCAGGGACGAACATTCAGTATTCACTGAGGGACACACACCTCTCCCACAAACACTCGTGAGAGCCGTTTACTCTCAATAATGTCGACTTCTTAATCCTCAGCTAAAGAGGCGGAGCGCAGGCTTCCTTTAAATTCTGTGAACAATCTTGTTCTCTTTTCCTCCCTCTATTTTTAGCTCTTTTTCATTGGTCCCTTTCTTCAACCCGCTCATTCATCTCCGAGTCATTAAACTGCTCCTCAGCTAACAGTATTTAAAGAAATAACTCGCCCACACTAAATACACTTAACACCTTTGTTCCCCTAGCTTGAGCTGGATTCATTACTTTGGAAGTTCAAATATGTTCTTGAAAGAAGTGAAATTCTGTGATGTGGCATGTTTGTTGGTGGGCAGGTTTTGTAGTAATTGCAAGTAGTGATGTGTGCTTCCGAAACACGCTTAGTGAAGCTTCGGAACCTTTGTGAATCATTTGTTTCGAACCAGTGATTCGGAGTGCGTATCACGCTGACAAAGTCATGTGATTTCAGTAAGCAAGGCTTCATTACATCATAACTGTTTCAAAACGTTTCAAAATTTCAATGGTTCGTCACAATGAACTCTGTGAACCGCTGTGAACCCATATGTTTTTTACTTGATCTCGGATCAGTTTTATAGACATTTTAGATGACTTGTTAATTGAATTTAATAGATTGCACTTAAAATAATAAAACATTTGTTATTGGTTTGTAAAAGGTGCTTTTATGCATGTTTTGGCTGAGCTTTGGTTGCATGTACTCTGCTCTGACCAGCATGCATTACCAACGTGTGGCGTTTCGAGCCATTGATTGATAAATCTGAAAATAGTGTTTACATGAACGCTAAATAAATGATCAGGTTGGTGTGCGCGTTTATATGTCACAAGCTTCAAATCAGATTTAATATTTTGACAGTTTACTGCTATTGGCACATACTAACCATCCACCTACCATTGTTTCTTTTCTTTGTTTTAAAAAGCAGACTTTATATTTATCTATTTTAGGTCCTAATTAGGAGACTATGAGCACATTAAGCTTTGTGCAGTGGTAATTATATTTCTCAAGCAGTAAAAACACCTTGGACATGAGTCCAAAACTAGGCGGCGGATGGCATTGTCCTGCTGCACTTCATAGACGATAACTGGAAGGAGAATTTAAGATTGACATGACAGTCATTTATGACACAATATTCTACAACAACAGCTTGTTCAAGGCATCATACCTTATTACACCGTCTCTACGGTATTGCACATGTGCAGAACTTTCGGGTTTAATTCTGATCAAGTGTCCTATCAAACAGATTAGAAATGGTTTAAACTACCCCTTACAATTGGCCAATTTATTCCGATTGACGTTTTTGATTCCACTTTATTTTGATAGTCCACTTCAGACATTCTACTAACTATACGTAACTGTGCAACTACATGTCAACTAACTCTCATTAGAGTATTAGTAGACTGTCAGTAAACTGTTAGGTTATGGTTAAGTGTTAGGGTTCGTGTTAGTAGAATATGTTGACTTATAGTTGCCAAGTTACTTATAGTCAGTAGAATATCTGTTAGGGGACCAACAAAATAAAGTGTTAGCAAATATTAAGTAGACAGTCTACTAATACTCTAATGACAGTTACTTGACATGTAGCTGCAAAGTTACTTATAGTTAGTAGAATGTCTAAACTGGACTTTGAAAACAAAGTGTTACCGACTTTTTTTATTCCAACTGTGCTACTAGTCAGATTACAAATGGATTATTAGGGTCCATGTGAATGCAGCTACTGAATCATTTTGATTCAAAGTAGATTCAATCGATTCAAAGTTTAAAAAAAAAAATTCTCATCACTAATTGCAAGAGAGAATCCCTTGAACTACTGTTCTCACCGTGAACGAATACAGGAATTACTGATTAAATTTGTTCAATCAAGCCAAGACAAGATTATAAATGGTAAAAGACTACATAAACCACAGGAGATGATCGCATGTTTTTTTTTTTTTTTTGGTACAAACGTGCTCATTCGTTTAACTTTGGAGATTTCTTCAAATGAAACTCAAATAGCTTGGCTAATATGACATCCTCACCAGGCTGAAGTCGTGCATAGGCCACAGGAGATGAGCCTCAGCTCTGTAAATACTGCAACATTTCCCCTTCACCGCTCTCCATTCTCATCCGTCTTTCTGCTCTCTCCTGAATACTAACACAGCCCTGGGTCTGTTTGCCTAGCACTGACGGAAACAGCAACATGTCGCCGTGTTTCACCAGTCAGGTGTGTGCGTGTAGTGAAGGAGGAGGGTTTGATATTTACATTCCGGATATATCAGCCACTCTGCACTTCCAAACACACAGAGCTGGCCTTTAAAACCCAGACGTGGATTCATAACGAAAGACAATGGTGGAAGAGATGGGAGGAAAGGGGGATAGTAAAACAACCAGAACAAACAAATGAGTTGCCAAGCAGTTACACAAATCAGTGAGTGAGTAACAGATTTATCTTTTTTTCAGCAAAAGGGAGACATAATTTATGCAAGTATGCAAATGCAGATGTGAATGTGGGGCCAATGTAGTTATCACTCTTATGTTCCTCTAACAGTAATCCTCCATCCTCAAGGGGGCGATAGAGTTACCTTCAAATGTGTGCATTTAAATCAGAAATAATTTAGGCAATACAGGTAATAATTCAGAAAATTACATTCTATGTTCAGTTAGCGCAACTTGTGGCAATACTGAGAACATTTATTTGTGTTTCAAATACAAAAAGTGATATGTTTCATTATCTGAAATGTTTCAGAATGCAAAGATGTTCAAACTTGCGTAGCTAGATTTGTTTTTGTTCACAAAAAAAAACATGACTAAGGCTGTATTTATTTAATCAAAATACAGAAATATTAAAAAATATTATTACAAATAACTCAATTAATTTAATTAGATTTTTTTTTATAATTTATACTTAATTATAATTCAAATAACTTTTCTGTTTAAATTGTAATTTAAACCTGTGATGGCAAAACTGAATTTTTATCAGTCATATGATCCTTCAGAAATCATTCTAATATGCTGATTTTTGTGCTCAAGAAACAGAAAATTTTGAACGCTAGAGTACCTCAGTAGAGTATATTTCACCCTGTGATGAGATTTAAAGCCGACATGGATGATCCAGCATCCCACACGAGCAAACTCTGCTCACAGTTTGACCTGAATGCTTCATCTGAATCGGTTACTTGCCTCCTCCACCACACACACACACATGCAGTGCACCTTGGGACGGAGCTCAGATGAAATGTGCCTCTGGGTCAGGGTTCTACAATGGGAGGATAACTCAAACTGCACCATGTCATAATCCATTACAGGACTGTTATTGGCTGTGCCGTAAATTGCACAATAACAGCAGGTCCATCGAGTGACGTGCGGTAGCGTTAGCGCAGGCCTATGATGGACTCTCCAGTATGCCCTGCCGGCTCATTTTATTAAAGCAGATCTCCTAATGGATCTCATGTTACTCACTGTTGCCAGATTCAACAGATCAGCACATTCAAACCAAACCTGGTTATTGATTAATATATAAAACCACATCACCCCTCCAACTCATCTCTGGCTTTCTGTAGCAGTTGCTTCCACTACTAGAATCCCTTTATAAAAGTGTTCCAAAATAAACAGTTACCGAGTCATTTTTAAAACGGGTGCCTTTTCTATTTTTGGAAGTATTTCCTTGCGGTTAGGGTTGTATGCATACTTTGTTAATGCCCTTGTGGAAGGACCCTTCTCGAAGGGATTCAGTAGCTCACTTTTGTTTGGAATGACCCTCGGTAGCGTCCTCATCCCACAGTGCCCTTCATGGGCACAAAACACAATCGAAATTCACCCAGAGAGAAAGAAATGTTATTAGAAAATAAGCCAATGTTAGCAACGTTAGCATAGCATGCAAGACTTAGCACAGTTGAATGAGAGCGAGAAGAAACTCAAAAAATAAATATAATGACCTTGTTTTAAAGTTTAAAAGTAAAAAAAAAAGAAGTATAAGAGAAAGGAACCTAGACAAAAAATATTTTAGAGAACTTGATTTTTTTCCCAGAAGAACAAGAGGAAGAGAGGGAGAGAGAGAAACAGACAGGAAATATGCTATGCAATAGTTAGCATACATAGGAAACTTGACTGGTAACGACTGCGGTTGAAAAAAAAAAACTCTATAAGAGATCTTGTTTCCTGCTGAAGAAAAAAGTGAGAATTAAAGAAAAATGAGTGCGAGGGAGAGTTTCTCATTAGCATGCTCAGTCAGGTACGGCTGTGGTCTGGCTAGCTCAGAGCACTTCCAGCTGTAGTGGGGTCTGCCAGCTCCCTCTGCCTGCAGACCCACCCATAATTACCCGCTTTAAGAAGAGGGAAAACGGGGCATTATGAATTCTTCCCTCCGCCTCTATCTATCTCATCAATGCGTCTGTCGTCGTCTAATTAGCGGCCTAACTGATGAAAAATACCCCTGTCAAAATAACTCAAAGAATTACAAAAGTTAACGCAGCACGCCATTTACTGCGGCACAATCTCAAAGCACAAAAGCTGTCAGAGAAGAAAGTTCATTGAAAAAAAAAGGCAAACAATGGATTAGGTTTTTGGGCGAGTCTCTATTTACATTTAGTTTACTCGTCACCAGTTCGTGAACAATCCAGAGAGGTAGAGAGATTGATTGGAAATCAGTTGTAAAATGACAAACAATCCCTTTCTTCTCAATAACAAATCAAAACAATCACAATTTCTCAGATTTAAAATGTAAGGCTTGAAATGAAGAAAAAATTAATTTATATAAAAAGTACGAAATTCCTGTAATACTTTCCCTGCGTCTGAATATCCCTACTTCCCAACTGTATGGTAGGTGATAAACAGTATGTGAAAAGAGTAGTGATCTGATGGACACTTAACTGTACCTTGAGGACCCAGGTGAAGAGTTGTTTCATGACGATTACAACATGGAAGATGTAGTACATCCGGATTTTATTCATACAACAAACATCTATACTATAAAGATTTTTTTTTTTTAATGTACGTGAAAAAGATCTTATTCTAATCTAGTACAAACCCAGACAGTATCCGATGTCAGACACAGCTTTTATGCTGTGTTAATGATTTGGAAATTTCATTGACACCTACTGATGTGGAGGAGGCATCGCAAATAGAGATGCTCCGATCAGCATTTTTTGGGCCGATCACCGATTACCGATCACCAAAATCATGATCTGCCGATTGCCGATCACTGCCGATCACAGAATGGCAGGGGAATGGGAATCTTTTATCTATAATCTAGCAGAGTTTGCACCATTTGTAGAAATGTGTTTATTTAATTGTATTTAGAAAATGAGATGTCTTAAGGCTACTGTAGGCCAGCTTTCCCAAATAAGGCAGAGTAACATTAAATTATTCCAAACAAAGAGGGGTCAGGCAGACCAACACACATCAGATCAGCCTAATGGGAGGGGATCAAGTTACACTTAGGCATATTTGGAAATTGTAGCCTCTTAATACACCCACTACATTTACTAATTGGCAACAAAATGTACAACTTGTTACACCAAAACTGGCTACTGATAAAAGGACAAAACTATGGAAAGTTTTTTTTCTGTTATTATTATGAACGTCTGATGTAGTTGAGCAGAATGCTCTTTTATGAAGTTACTTCATTAAAGTACATATTTAATGAGATTATGCCTGAAAAGGTTTTTGATTTTTTATCATATGTTCATTTAAAAATATATATTGTATAAAATGACTTCTTGTTTATATTTGTTTTGTTTTATTGTATTTATATGATATTTGTATTTTTATAATTGAATTTTTGACATATAAATAGCTTTGAATGCTGACATGGCATTAAATAAAATAATCTGAATCTGATGTAGTTGAGGAACCAACTACGTCAGATCAAAAAAAATAAAATACCACCACCACTTTTGAAACATCTCGCGGCACGAATGTACCAATACAAATCAATAAAAACATCTCCAGTTAACTCGGAGCATTAATTTTGTTCATTTGTTAAATAAGAGGCGATCTAGCGCTGAAATGTTTTTTTTTTTTATCAAGTGATCAAAGTGCTCGTTGCCGCAGCGATCAGTGGCGCAGATACCGCGTTCTGTTGTGGCTCGCGCGGTGCACGGTCTTCACTCGGACGCGCGCTTCAATCCGTTGGGAGACTCCCTATTCGTTCCGGTGAAGGAGAACTCATGTTGCCACTGCCAAGCTCCACTCTGCTGTTGTGTGCCCGTGCGCCACGCATGCAGGTGGGAAAAAGTTGCGCGAGTAATTTACGTCACGTGATCGGCTTTTTTGATCGGCGCTTTTGGGGTTCGCCGATCAATCTATTTTTACCCAATATCGGCCGATCATGATCGGCGTCCTATCAATCGGAGCATCCCTAATCGCAAATAAACGTTTCCAGTTGACCTATCCTATTTACGGAAAAATATATAAATTCACATAATTTATTGTGACAAAAGTGTACAACAATAAGTGTTTATCAATATGGAAGTGAGTAGAATTCGGCAGGTCATGTGATCTCAACAAGGCATGTACAAAAACCTGGCTTCTATCAAAAACATTATTAGTTTCTTTAAAAGTAAAATTTTTATAGCGGGAGATAAGTATCACACCTTTAAATGTGAACCACGTAGTACACTTTTAATTATGAGTTTCTTTAAATCTAACATTTTATAGTGGGAGTTACTTGTGTAGTACTCATTTAAATTTGTTACATAACAGTACAAACTGCATACTGCTTTCACACACACTCACACACACACGCCCCACAGGAAGTACTTTGTCTGTCTGATTAAGTGTAAATAGCAAACATGAGGGTCGACCTGCTGTGCTCTGCACAACATCTGGAGTGGGTCAACATCTGTGTCCAGGTTGCCAACATTGCTAAACAAAAGCTGGCAGCGTTGAGCTCAGAGCTAATAGAGAATGATGGGAAGGGGGTAGATGATGATGATGAAGGCCTGCGGAGAGGTGAACAGAAGATCTGGGAGACTCACAAGATGCACTGTCTGTTAACAAACAATCGTTCAAATAGAGATTTGACTACGAATGTCACACGGGAAAAAGAAGATAATTTGAAGTATAGGCAATTTCAACCGTTTTTGTCCATAATAAAAGTGAAAACCATTGACTTTCATTGTATGGACATTTTTTTTTATATGTATATATATATATATATATATATATATATATATATATATATATATATATATATATATCATATATATATATATATATATATATATATATATATATATATATATATATATATATATTGTTCCGTAGAATAATGAAATGCATTTAGGTTCGGAAGGACTTGAAGGTGAGTGAATAACAGAATTTTCATTTTTGCACAAACAACTTCTTTAAGAGTAAATTTACAGCTCTAAATGTATGCACTAAACTTATGCAAGCAAATCATTAAATGTGAAAGCATTGACCAATTGATGGCCTTTTTAACAATCAGAAGTGGAATCAATTTCAAATTCCGTCTTTATACCGCCTTCTATAGAGTTTCGTAGCTGTAACCTGTTCATTCAAAGGTGGCATCTGGGGATGAAATTACCTTATGTGGGTTGTCACGAAAAGAAAGGAGCAGAACATTTTCCGTCCTTTAAATTAAAACCTATTAATGGAAGCACTGCTGATAACACAAAGGATTTAAAATTAATATCCATCGAATAGACTGAGGTTAGCAAGCAGAGATCATAACGCAACTGCAGCCCTGCATTATACATTTGATAAGTGTCTGTCAAGAACGGTCATACAGAAAATGTATTTTGGGGTGTGGCACACGGTTCCTGGAAGACGATATTGATCTTCTTACAAGGTTTTTGATACCATGCTTAGCCAGAGAGCAGCTTCTCCAAGTTCATTAATCATTCAGAGATGCTTGTTTTGTTAACAATCCAAATCTAGCACATTTTTGTGAGAGGCTTTTCAATTTAGATGCCTTAAAGATAATAGTGCCTCACTGCCAACATGCGACTGCTTAAGTGCTTTCAATTACAATGCATAATGTATCTCGAAACAGAACTTGCATGGTTTTTGGACTGGATTTCAACATCGCTCACCACTGCGCTATTTAGACATAAAATAAATGTAAATCTGCCGGATTGTGGGTATGTTTAACAGCACATTATTGATGTTGAGATTATTACACAATACTTCACCATGAGAGTGTTTAGCAATGTATAATCAATAAAAGCTTTATAAATGATACAATTTTAAAGAAATATGGTGACTTTCACTACGTTTTTATTATAGATGCCAGAAAAACAATGACAATCCTTTGCCAAAGCCCCATCCACAAAGAAACTCCATTGGACCACAGTAACAGTGAAGATATGCCTTGAGGTGTTCTATTAACACACATTCCACATTGCAATATGTGAAAAACTAACGATATTTAAGTGTAATCTGCCCGAGCTAAATTTGGCCCAGTGGGCCCTGTAGCCCAGAGAAGTCATAAGACATGTTGTTAGGGGTTTTGTTTGATCAAGCATAATTTCCAGGGCTCTTTAGGGACCAATAAATAAACTGAAAATGGAGCTTGATACAAAAACGGTAAGGGCTTTGTAACTGGGCAAACCGAGAATGATGACTAACCGGAGGGTACAAGCGCGGCAGCTTTACAAGGCGCGAACAGAATAAAGCTACTCGACAGGACGACGAGCCGCTCTCAGATTGAGGATCATCTGCCGAGTTCATTAAATCTGCCTGCAGGACAAAGTCATCTGTGCTCGTCAACAATATTCTGCTCACAAGCAGCGATAGGTGTTCAGCGACCAAAGGAATTCAGGGCGGTACGTGCTTGAAAACATGAACGCACAACCACCAGAAAACACGTGTGGAGATATAAATACATAAGGGTGAGCGTAAACATGCACTTTACGATATCTTGTCATGCAATCACAGTTTTTGAGGCTTAACACTCTAGGACCCTTGATGTGCGTAAGAAACCCACAGGCAGATTTGACTCAAGAACACATGCTGACTCTGTCTACAGTTGCATTGATTTGTGTTTATAAAAAAACATTGCCATTAGCAAAACAGGGATTTGTAAGATCGTCTGAACTAGGGATCTCAAAAATGCCAGTACTTCTGTAGCAAGTCGATATGAGAAATTGTGATACTGGTATTTATACAGTATCAAGAATACAGACTCAAACCAGTACCAATGAATATGAGTGATTTATGAGTGACAGAGTGTCGATGATAAAGAAAAAAATCAAAAAAAAATCTAAACCTTCATATGGTTTTGGGGATATATTAGTTTATATACACATCTTAATCATTTAAAAAAAAAAATACATTTACCGTTGTAAAAAGTTATTATTTTACAAATATTCTGAATCAATATTTTTTAAATATCATTAAATCACAAGTCACACCATATGACATTTTAAACTAGCCTTGCTCTGTCATTAAAAGGAAAAATGATCAGATATTTTGAGAGATTTACCAACCTTGACACATAATCATGAGGGTCTGCAGTCTACATTAAAATGAATTTTAATAAAGAGATTGAAAACATTCTCATCATAGAAGAGGTGTGTTCAAGTCATCATATGTATGACATTCTTTTTTAATTGGTTTTCTGAATAAATCAATTGATAGGAACAAAAAAATGAATGGCATGTCATTGACTCTGTAGGAGGTTTTCGGTTCTCTTAGGGTAATCATTTTCAATTGTTGTCTATTTATGAATTATCTAGTTTCCTCATAATGTGGCATCATGTTCTCTTCTTTTCACCAGGTTACTGATTAAAACTTACTTGCTAATTAGAATGTACTAATTGCCTGTACTTGTGACAGACTTGCTGTTTTGCCATCCATGCCTGACTAAAAATAGCACGCGCTCTCTCTCCCTTTCTCCGCACACAGGCTGATGCCAGAGAAATCTCACGACACAGCGGGCAAACTACACAGCAACTCTGGGCGAAGCCACAGATGCCCCAGTGACCCACCCCATCAAACCCCTGACCGAAGCGCACGGAGCATCTCCTGTCTCTGAACAGCAGGGGTTGATGGGAATAATGCAAAGCTTTTAACATAAGCCTACAGTTCTGGACTAAGCAAGAAAGGTATATAGTAAGACTCCTTTAACAAAAAAAATCATAGCAACAACCAAAAAGTAAATAAATAAAAAAGATAATAAAAAAAAAAATAAAAAAAAAAATCCAAACTATTGCTACTGTTTTTCAGTAGCACGACCGAAGCTTAATGTAGCTTTTCCAGTAACAAGCTAATGTTTCCAAGAATTAGTGGTACAGTGCAAGATTCTCACTGTTTTTGTTTTTAAGAAAGTTAATCTTTTTAAATGGTTTCTTTTTGTGTTGCCAAATATTTTTAGTAACTACATGTAATTACACACGTTTTCAAAAGGGTGGCTTGACTAGTTGAACTACTTTACATCACGAGTAGCTTACAGCCAGCAAGCTACAGTACTACATTTGCTTCCCTGAGTCCCTGACACTGGCGCACAGTGCCAACATAGACATCCAAACGTGTGCACTAAAGAATGATGACAAATGTCAGCCTGCAGGAAGTATTTAAATGTAAGACTGTGTAATTATCACTTGAAAATAGATGTATAAAAACACTAAAACATCAAGATCCTTTGACTGAAGGCATCTTTGATGTGATAATATATGCACACACACACACACACACATAGAGGTTGTGACTTCTTACACTACAATCTCAGCTCTTTTCAGTAGAGAATTGAATAGAGTATATAAGCAAACACATACCGCCTAATACAAAAAGACTTTACTACCAACACTACCCTGGCCCTGAATGCACTGACTATTCACAATGAATTGCTGCTCTGAAAGATGCTTCAACACCTTAGTGGGACATTAAATGCTGGATGTTAGCGAAAAATACAATAAAGACCACAAGATCACAAAAGTGCAGGTCTCCAAGTGTTTGTTGTAGGCCACATCTGTGCAAGGGGCCACCCGTCACACTGGCAAACAACAGAAACCCACGGCAGGGAAAAGGGGAAGCATTTAAATAAATAAAATAAATATCATTGGTTGCCGCGGGCTTGGTGGCACAGTTAAAGATTAATGCTATTCTTCTTCAAATATTGCTCAGAGGGACAACATGAGTCACTTTCTCAACAGCAAAGCATTCATGAAAGCAAAAGCCAGGGGAGACCCTAAGGCGAGGCCTCTGGGGTGAGGTGGACAGCTCTGGATGAAAGACCAGCTGTCTATCAGAGGACGTTTATGTGTTTTAGTGGTAGCAGAACACAATGACTGTCACAAAAGAGAAATTTAAATGTTACTCTTTCAGAAGTGTCTCTATGTATGAGTGAGTGTAGTTTGCTCACCTGAGTAGGCCCAGTAGGACTCTTCGGCCGCTCTGCGGTGCCTGTCATCAATTGGGCGGTCATGATGCTCAGCTTTCTCCCACTCAGCCATTGCTGTAACAGAAAAATAATGAGAAAGTGTTCAGAGTAAGTGCTGTGATAATGTCAGCTGTGGCTTTGAATCTGTTGGCTGATTAATAGAAGTCTTAACTTTCTGTCAGTTCCAAAATCTCCTGAGAGAATTTCAGTTCTTTTATCTTTAACCATGTGTGCTAAATATTGCGTTTTTTAATTTTATTTCAGTGTATAGCTGTATCCCAATAATAATTAAATTGTATTACCCTACACCCAACTCTCTAGTTAACTGTATTGAAATCAAGTCATTTGAAAATCCATATCGGTTGACTATAAGAGCCCTAGTGAGTACACAAGCATACACAAATCATGAGGGTCAGACTACAGTTTAAAACCTGAGGCACACAAACAAATCACAAGACTCAACCTCATACACTCACACACACAAAAGCAGTAACACACCAGCCTGCGATCTCTTGCTGAACCAAGTCATTAAATCCTGTATAAACCAATCTGGCTCAAAAAACTCTACTCCATTAGAGAGAAAAACAGCCCCCCCACACAGCGGTATTTACAGCCTGTCTGCTCTGGGATCAGTTTTCCCTCCCTCATTAAACATGTATGAGGGGCTAAATAAATAAACAAGGCCTGATTGGCCGGTGAGTGGAAGGCTAAAGCGCTAAGTACAGAGGCAAAGAGGCTGCGGACAAGGCGCTGGCAGCCAGAGACAGTGAGCTGTTCCACCGCTCCGTCAGAGACGCCAAGGCAACTGTGTCCCACAGGTAGGCCCAACTAATCTAAACTCAACCTTTGCCTACTTGCTCAGGGCTCTAAGGCTCATATTAGCTGTGAAATTACAAGACATGAGGATTGGGTTTCTTATAGGAATCCAAACCTCTTGGTCGTCAAGGATGCCAGAGATATGGCTGTGTTGAATGAGAATTTATTCTGACTTGGTACAGGGGCTGGAGGGGTGAGGAAGCATGGCACACATCCCAGCACCCTGTGGCCTCTGTGTGAGTTTATCAGAGGCGATCTCAACCCCTCGGCTCCTGGCTGTGGGATGTCGGGGATGCACTGGAAGGTGAAGAGACGACGTGAGATCAGCCTCACAGCTGTCGTCCACATCCAAACTCTCAAACTCACTATGGCAGGACTTGGGGCTGACTGCCATTTTAAATCTAGACTGACCCAAAAAATGAGTTACTAGAAGAGAAGGAAGAGAATAGCTGAAGAAAGCACTAAAATTACTAAGAAAGGACTAAAATCACAGCAAGATGTTAACGAAAAACGGGCCAGGTTTTTTTTTTTTGTTTTTTTGTTTTTTGCAAGCCTGTCGATGTGCTGACCACACTACGGTAACAAGGACACACTGCCTAAAAGCCATCACTCAAAACATAATGCAATTTACAAGGCCCCTCTCTCTCTCCAAGCATGCTGGGTAAGTATATTCTGATATGAACAATGGGTGACTTTTTGTTTCAATGACAAACTGCCTTCTGCTCCTCGCTGCTCTAATTCTTCAGGATAGCGGCTCGGGCATGGCAGTGAATGCCAATGAGAGGGTATGTTATGGCTTCTCTATGAATTACATTATTGATTGCCGATATTCTTTGAACAGAAAATGTAATTATGCAATGCGGCATGCCAGGCTTAGTCGCTATCCTCCCGATATGTCACTCACGCTCCTATTCTCTTTCCCTCAATCATTCCCTCTCTCACTTTGTCCATGTCCATTCATCAATGAAGCTCTCCCCCTCTCTCCAACACTCCAAGAGAGAGTGGAGAGATTCGGGATGCCCCTTTAGCTGCTCTGAGGAGACTATATCAGTAGCACGACCTCTTAGTCGACCTCTTCTAGAGATGTGCCTTCTTGGTTTATGTCTTTCAGAGATCTCTTCCAAGTGTGTCTACCTTGCCAGTTCTGGGTGTTTATTTGGTTCAAGGAGAGCTTTCCCGTCAGCTCTTACATCATTACACAAACACCTGTGACTACACATCGTTGTACCCCAGGGCCTTTTTCTCTACTCCAGAAGTCTTCAACAATGGAGCATGAATGCTTTAAACAACCAAATAATTGTGCAAGAGAGCACCTTGTCCAATTGAGGCTCAAGACTTAAACAAATAGAAGCACATTGTTCCAACCTAACAGAGCCGCTATGGGAAAAGTTGTCAGGGCTCTGTGACACATAAGGGGCTACCTGGAAACAGATAGCCTAGAGAGACATTCTAGGAAAGCAAAATGGAGAGTTTAAAGAATGGATGGAACAAGACCATTCAAGTTGGACAAACATTACCCAATATCAAGAACTCAGGGTTAGGTTATCAAGTCTCTTCCACCGAACTGCTAAGTAACCAAAGAAGCTGTAATGTGTTTCAAATTATTTTCCCTTAGCACAGGCCTGGCTCACTATTGGGCTGACTGGTTACTGCTCTTTTCACGGTTCTGTACTGATCCAGGCTCATGATCTTAACATGGTTACAGTTTCTTTTTCTGGTATAGTGCTGCAAAATCAGAATTAGAATGTACATGACCAATCGTGAGTCACTACAGCAGTTTTAACAACATGGTTCTCCTGTACTGTAATGATTAGCTAACTGTGCTGAGAAATACATTAATGAGTGGTTTGTAATCACACTACACTGAAACTTACTCTAAAGGAAAGGGAATGCTACTGGTCCTGTTATTCATTCATTCATTCAAAAAATAATAAATATAAATAAACGTTGCAAAATAAATTTTGCAGCAATTCCATCCTGACATTATGGCGTTGACACACACACACACACACACACACACACACACACACACACACACACACACACACACACACACACACACACACACTTACAAGAAAAGGAGAATGTCTAATGAAGTGCACACACTGACAAGTATGACAGAACTAAGTCTCACCATTTTGATTGCTTTATTTCATTGGTATATGGGGCAAGCTAAAAACAACGAGTTTGACACCCTCTGCCACTGCGTGGGGGACTGATACAGAGAAAAGGCCATATCTTGCCCTTTTTTAAAAGCACGAGGGGAGAAACGAGGAAAGAGAAACTTACTAAGATTATCAAGAGATACCAAGAATGACCAACCACGCCTGGAACAACTCACAGCCATATTACCACGTATTTCGACACACGCACGCACGCACGCACGCACACACAGCATCCCCTATCCTCCAGACCCTTTCGAAATCAATCAGCATCAATTCAGCAATTCATGCACAAAGAGCCTTTGAGACGCAACACACGATCAAGAGGATGCATGAGACTGGGCAAACATAACACACACACACACACACACACACACACCAAAAGAATGTCATATTGTTCAAAAACAAGCAACATCGGCTTTAAGCACAATCTTTCAAAATCTAGAATCAACTGCGAGTCAATGCCAGTGTACTCTTGCCTTCTGTGATCAAATCTCCGGCGCCAGGGGTTCCATCCAGCCCGGCTCTTCTAAATGAATTCTGACGTAATTGATTTACATCCCTCTATTAGAGCTGCAGAGTTTTATGAGGAAGATATTGGGAGTTGACATTTTTGTCAGGCTGTCTCCACAGAAACAATGATAGAATGAGGAGAGTTATGAGGGCTTCATTTTCAGACACGGATTCCGGAACTCTCAATGAGATAAGTCTCGGAGGAGCCATGCAATGTCTTCTAACTGCCACTCAGAGATTGCTTTTGTGGAGGATGGGCCAAATCATTGCTTAATGAAAGTATGTGTCAAAAAAAGTTTATTTTGAGTGAAACCGAAGGAGGTCTCTATGCTCACTACAATCAGTGCTCAACAATTTCTTTTAAAGATTTTTATACTATATTGTGAAATTTGTAGAATGACACGAAAGAAATTGTTACCATGGACGTGTTATTTGTAAATTAATTTAGGCTAGACAGTGTTAGCAGACTGAACGATCATAATCACAAACAAATGTTAATTAATTCCCAGCTTTGTACCACATTTAACATTTATAATGGAGTTTTTGTTAGTAAAAGTTCATTATTCTCACACGCATTTAAGCTAATGCTGTAATCACCCGTGGAACACAGGCTTCTGATAAAAACTTCTGCTGACCCTGAAATGTTCTCAGTATTTTCAGAGATACACAAAAACAGCTGTGCTCTGCCTGACTGGTAAGTTTATACAAGAAAAAAATCAGATATTTATTGGATGGGTACTGTAATGGCTCGTTTCCACCGAGCGGTACAGGACAGTACATTACAGTACGATTCTGGACGGTAAACCCTGATCTGGCTTGCATTTCCACCGCCAACAGTACCCTTATTTGGTAGGTGTGGTGTATCAATCAACATCATTCTCGCGTGAAGAAGAAAGCGACACAGTAAACAACAATGGAGGACATACAGCAGATCTTGTTCTTGCTTCTCAGCATGTGGCTGTTTGCATCAAGAAGAAGACAAGCTTTGTTTGAGCAAAGGCTGCAAGGAAAAACACAGCCGAAAATGCATGCGCAAGTGACAATTCTCTGTCAACAAATCAACGTTCTGCAGTGAGTCTAGCTCCACCCTTTAGGTACCAGACTACTGTGCTACATACCCCAACGGAAGGGTCCCAAAAAAGTGGTGCGGTATGGTTCAGGATTTTGGTACCATTCACAACTTCTGAAAATCGAAACAGAAATAATTGCGTACCTTACTGTACTCTAAAATACCGCTCGGTGGAAACGAGCTATAAAAGTTTACACTTACAAGGAGTTTGACTCTGAGAATTACTCCCCAAGATAAACATACAATACAAGATGTACAATATAGAGGAAACAAGAGGACAATATTGTGCAGACCCGTTACAAAAATGTATAGTGGTATCATGGTGTCACGGAACGGGGGATTCAAAGACGGCAGGCAGAGATGAGGGATCCAAATACAGGGAGATTTTAACAAAAATTAAACTGAGAAAATAAAAAAAAAATAACACTGAGGGAAAAAAAGAAAACACGGGGAACTGAAGACACCTGCATGACATCAAACAACGGCCGACAGAGAACCAGAGGGCTATTTAAACAGAGGGGTAAACGAGCTTAACAAGGGAAACTGACACACCTGGAGCAGATTAATAAAAAATGAAAAGACAACAAAACTACAACCTGGCCACAGGAAACAGGAAAGAACACAGAAACTAGACACAGATAAACTCAACATAAAAGTCCCATAGAGCACAAGACACAGAAGCAGATCTGACTAGGGTGACCATCCGTCCCGCTTTGCGTTGTACCGCACAGCTTTTTCACCCGTTGTCCCCCACGTCGCATATTGAGAAAATGTCCCGTTTGTTTTTAATTATCATATTAAGAAAATTTCTTTTTAAGAAAGCATTTTATTCATTCTATTTGCCCAGTAGTTTTTCTCCTATACAGCGCTTCGTCAGAAGTACAAACACAACAGCCGTTTTTAAAATCATATCCAATGGTTGAAAAGAAAGGAGTAAACACGGTCACTAGTAGGTTGTCAATCAAAATGTTGACCGGTGATTCGTTCCACGTGTTCCCTGTCAGAAAACAAATGGATAATTCGGTAAATTAAAATTTAACAGGATTTATCAACTTATTGCCAGCAGTGGTTGTTTTAATTCACATCCTTTCTAAAAATAAGAAAGTGTTTGGTGTAATATATTCTTAATATATAAGGCTGTCAATGAACTAATTTCATGTTGTTTTATATTTTATTTGTTCATTATTTATTTTGTTGGATTTTAGTTGAACTTGGTCAGAACTGTTTCAAAAATACAGTAGTTATCTGCATGGTGCCTGCTGCCTTGCTCAGTGATGCTAAATTTAAATGGCATTTAAAATAAAGACATGTTATGTTACATTGTGATGTAATTGTGTTGTCTGGAAGGGACTAAATAACAAAGTATTTTTATCAGCTGAAATGCGGAATACAAATGTTTTTATTAAGTTAAATAGACATCATATAACAGTTTCAGGTTTTGTTTTAGTGTTGGTAACATGTCCCACACAAACTTAGTAATCGTCCCACATTTGGTTTGTTTGATGGTGGTCACCCTAGATCTGACAAATGGTACAAGGATCGTATCAGATAGCAATACCATGGTAACTTCGATATATAATAGGATACTGAATAGTTTCAAGAATAGAATTATCATTATGTTGCTTCTTAGGTTATTTTATAGATATTTAAAATGAGCTATGATCATTTATCTAGTCCATTGAAATTCATACTTTTTAAGTGTTGGTTAAGTGGCCGAACACTTTCTGGCGCCACTGTGTGTAAAATGAACAATAGGAAAAATATAGAACTGTATAAAGTAGTATGTAGGTATTTAGTGTGCAATATTTTAGATTCAGTAAATTCAGTAGTGCTGTCAGTGTCCACTAGTCAATTGTGACTGACATTCAGTTATTAATGTTCAGTTATTAATGGTTTTATTAACTTCAGCCTGAGGGTAAAATCTGTTCTCATACTTAATTCTTTCAATTATATAGTTTTGAATTTTAAGTTTGCACTGACATCATTGAAATGCACATCAGGGATTCACATTCATGCACTTAACCTTGATTTTGCTTTTGTCTTTTTGGACAGGAGGGGTCAGCATGCGTATGTGTGTCCTAATGGACTCATTAATATTCTCCTCCGGTCTCTCCTGAAGGGCATTCACCCTGTGGGCACATCCAGGACACCACCGTCCAATGTGAAGATGCACATGCTTTTACACACTTGGAGCAACATCTGTCGCCTAAATCTGCTCAGAAATGTGAGAGGGCAGCAAATACAGCGAGAACACACCAGGAGAAACAGAGATTAGGGCAAGTTTTGAGCATCAGAAAAACAAAACAGCTTCAATCCCTTTACCTATAACACCATGCTGCACGTCTCAGGTCAAGCAGGATAAGCCTGTATACAACAAAGTACCTATCATGCCTGTACCATGGTAATTTATCAACATGACACCGGAGCATGGCTCAATGTTCAAAAAACCATGGTACCTGTCAGTAGAACTGACTCAAAATCTCCTGATGTACAGTATAGACTTAATATCTCAGTCAATATTAATCCACTTATGACTTAATCCAAATATTTGGCTTCATTTTGATGCAAATTACAACAATGAAAAATCGATAATGTGCAACCTCTGACACAAAGAAATCAAACTCCTTTTAGCAAAATTAATTTAAAAGCAGACTATGTACATTTTGAGTGGCATTAATTCAAAATTTCTGACAGGCTCTGAAACAGCTCTCTTTAAAGTAACTTACTTTACTTTCAGTATAGAACCAGCTGACTGCAGGAATCTCTATTACCCCTTTTATCCAAAATGGTATCAATCTCAAAGCACCTCACGTTTTCACTGGCTTGAGAGCCGTACAATTACGTAACTGACTGTTTCACTCCAAAACTTGACATGTTGTCACACATTTCAGTATGTTCTAGGCCAGTGGTTCTCAATCTGGTGGCCTTAATTTGACTTACAATGTTTTAAAATGAGACCAATTTTTTTTAAAATATGATAAAACAACTATTTAAGTATGTTAATTTCATTTTTTTGTTGTTACGTAATCTATGAACGGGTGGGGGGGGGGGGGTGAGAGAAATGAATCAGAAATGTATTGGACAGGTAAGTTTACACTTACAATTTACATTTACATTTATTCATTTAGCTGACGCTTTTATCCAAAGCGACTTACAATTGCTATATATGTCAGAGGTCGCACGCCTCTGGAGCAACTAGGGGTTAAGTGTCCTGCTCAGGGACACATTGGTGTTTCACAGTGGATTCGAACCCGGGTCTCCCACGCCAAAGGCATGTGTCTTATCCACTGCGCCATCACCACCCCACAATGAGTTTGACTCTAATAGTTACTCCCAAGATAAACATACAATGCAAGATGCACAATATAGATGAAACGAGAGGAAAATATTGTGCAGACCCTTACAAAAATGTGTAGTGGTATAATGGTACAAGGATGGTATCAGATAGCAATACCATGGTAACTTTGATAATAGAATACCGAATAGTGGGGGATGGGAACAAATTGAAGACAAAATGGTGAGAACCACTGTTTTAGACAGCTTTGTTCATTGTAATGGAAGGGATTACATGCTGTTACTTCAATCTAGTAAGGGTTGCTGCTAAAACTCAAAGTGTTTGGGACAAAATCTATATGGACCACCCTTCCCTGGCCCAATTAGTTTCACAGAGGACCTTAAAGGACCTAAAGACCTTCATCACTGTGTTTGGGACAACCAGCCACTGATGTTAGTGATTCCTGGTTTAGAAAACAAGATATTTAAAGGACCGCCGCCCTTTTTTCTCGGGCCAGATAGGGCTCCGGCACCATCACCATATCGGTTCAAAAGACAGATGGAGAATAGAAAGGAGGGCAAGAAAGTGAAATGAAGAACAGGTCCTTTTATTTCTCTTCAAGAGAGGCTTGAAGGTCAAGGCACATGAGAAGAAATATCCGTAACAGATGCCACATAGCAAGGCCAACAGACGACAGCGGACAGCTGCTTCAGCCTGCCGGGGTTCAACTCCCACAGCTGTGAAGAGAGGTGACATGTTTGCATCGAGTGTACAAAACTCTCCTGTGTCTTGTACGCATTTCAATATCAATGCCTGCAGACTCGGCCAGCGTTGGTAAGGGAGTTTGCGTCCCGTCCATGCTGCGATTAAAAACATGCCACACTGTGAATCTAACAGGACAAAGGCTTTGAGGTCTCGAGACATCAGCCTTTGTAGAGTTTGTTATGTCTACATCAGGGTCCTGTGGCTAAGCAGCAATCTTAATGACTTCAAGGACAAGACAGGAGGTCTCTTGTTTATGGAGCACTGAGTGCAAAAGAGCGAGAGAGAAGGAAACTGAGAGAAATGGACTGTTATTAAATCGGAAGGCGCCTAAGCAGCTGACAAGCAGTGTGTGACTGTGTGTGTGTGTGTGTGTGTGTGTGTGTGTGTGTGTGTGTGTGTGTGTGTGTGTGTGTGTGTGTGTGTGTGTGTGTGTGTGTGTGTGTGTGTGTGTGTCAAATAGGGAATGAGAAAGGGGGAGAGGCTTTGAGAGGGAGAAAGAAAAATGGTGCTGGCAGCGCCAGGCGACACTGTTAGACATAATAACATAATTTGAAGTAATGATGGTTGCCCTTTAAGACAGTCCACTGGGAGAGAAAGAGAGATGAACTAGACTGTCTTTGGTCTCCAAAAGCAGCATCCAGCTACATTGAACATTACAAAAGGCATTTATAACAAAAGCAAACAGAGTAATGTCACTTCTTGACCAATTAGGTTAAAAACGTGACATGAATGATTGGTCAACACATCGGAAGCATGCAGTCCCAAAGAACATTGATTACTGGGGCATTAAAAAGTAAGCCTATAATACCTGAAGACAGTCAGCCGTTAGATACATCTCAAATGGAGGTTGGTCCTCTCAGGAAGAATCCAACATTTTTGGCAAATCGGAGTAAGGCTCTAACTGATACAATCAGGAACAAGCTATACTCGCTGAAAAAAAAAGGCCTCTAGCTACATTTTTGCAAAACTCCAAAACTGTACCTATACAACTAACTTTCAGGTTTTCAGGTAAAATAACCACTAGTGGCAGTAAAACACCAACAACTTTTATACCTTTTATAATAATGATTACAGGGGCAGGTTATCGGTTAATAAAATCTTATTTTCGCACATTTCCTTGCACTAATATGTTATAACCTCAAAACACTTTTTCAATAGAGCATGCTTTATAAATGATTTTTGACATTTTGGCAGATGCGTCAAATAGTCAGCTCCTTACAGTATGTATGTATGTATGTATGGCTTTTCTAACGTAGAAAATGCGCTCAATAGCTCTCCTGATATAGCACTGCACTTGCGATGCGGACTGGTCCGGTAAAAGTCCTGTAAAAACCATGTCATGATAAAAGCTCAAAAACTTGAAGCAAGCTAAAATGGCATGGTTACAGTACTTTAGCAAATGTGTTTTTCTCTCATGTTTGGTTTTGTTAACACTATCGGTTACGTTTCAGGTAGGGTTTATTAGCAGTGGTAAGTTATTTTCAAATGCAATAGGGGATTAACTTTTCATTTAGCGCCACTTATTGGACATTTAATTGCCAAAATTATAAATAACATGTCCTCAAAAAAAAAACATATTGTCTGTGTTAAAACTATTATGAACATTCACACAAATGCATTTATTTAAAAACATAGGCTAGTTCAAACACACATACAGTACTACATCTCATTGCCTCCTATAAATAGAAGAACATATGCAAAATAAATGGCCAGAACCCATTTAATTGATATATGGAGGTCAAGATAAGCATGTGTGTGAATCACAAGTTGTATACAAGCAGGAAAGGAGATGCTTAATAATTTTTGCACCTGTTTGTGATTAGCAAACCCTCGCACTCATGGTGGGGAGTTAAGAATGCTAAAGATGCCAGAGGAGTGAACTGCAAGAGCCTCGATTAGACAGCAGTCAGTCACCGTGAGGAGAGAGAATGAGAAAACTGCTTCCCGTGGCTGTGACTGGGAGGAGACACAGGCGCCGCTCCAGTGGACGTGTGTTTGTGTGCAAAGTGTGTGGAAAAGGGGGCGCCTCAGGGCAGGACGTTCGGGCATGGAATTCGGGCCCACAGGAAACAAGAGAGAAAAAGACAAGACCTCGAAATAGCACTCTACTTCCCCTCACTTCTATTTGCATACAAAAGCTAGAACTGGCCATGGAGTTCAGTCCCTTGAGGTTCCTACCGAATGCCAGGAACGCTCTCTGTACCTCTCTCTCTCTCTCTCTCTCTCTCTCTCTCTCTCTCTCTCTATCTTTCTTTCGTAGTTTGCCCAGAACTCCTTGGAGTCTATCAGGCACTGCATTATGCTTTCTGCTGGCTTCATTAGTCCTGCATGCTGCACCGGAGAATTTCATTACATACACACGCAGCCAAAGTTCACAAAAAAAACAACAGTCCCTGGGCTACATGACTTTCCTTTGTGATCTGATTACCCAAAGAAAGTGCGAAAGACAGTGTTTGGGAGTATAAGAATTGTTGTGGGCCAAAAAAAAAAAAAAAAAAACATGGAATAGATCCACACCCAATGAGAATTGCATTGTCGTTTGAAACAAAACGCATACCGCGGACAACGCTTTCACAGAAGGGCTGGATCCCAACCAGGCCGCCATGTGTTCTGAGAAACTGCTACTGTTCTTTGCCCTCTGCAATATGCTTCACAGATATTCCGTATGAATAAATCACGACGGTAGATACCACACTTCCTGCGTCAAATTCTCATTCATGTCATTTATCTCAGTTGTGATCTTTCTCTATGTTTCATTTACATTTTTTTTTAAACAATTAGTCATCACCAACCTGTTTGGTTTGACAAAGATTAGTGTAATTCTGCCATAGACATGCCTCCGCTGACAGAGGTGCGATGTTCTTGGGTGCAATTGTGTTTTTAAACGTGTGAATATTTCATATTCGAGTTTAAAGTAGAAATCATTGTGCTAATGTCAAAAAACATTGACAAACACATGCTTTACAGTTCCCGTTTTGTGCGTAGGTGACTGCATGTGTTTCGTAACCTCATCTAGAAAAAGAAAAGGCAATGTGTTTAGCCTCAGCTTGTTGCGATGACACCACACACGCATCCCACCATCCGGCTAATGATTTTGAATCGATACAGAGACCCGTGGTGCTCCTTCATGCAAAAGCGGTCAACTCGCAGGTCACAGCTAATCTATAACTCCTCAAACACCAATACGGCCTTGGAAGCAGAACATTTCAGCGCAACCAAATAATGTGTACCTCCTCTGCAATATTGCAGAGCAAATCCTGAAGAAGCAAATATTGTCTGGAGTAAGCTGTCAAAATGACAGTTTCTCAAATCTATCCTTATGTCGTTGTTTATTGGCTAATATACTCCTCCCAACTTTCTACAAGTCACTGTATCAAGAGCTTAGGTTTGGCAAACACACCTATACACTGGAGACTCAATTTAAGAGCGCAGACGAGATTAAGATGGCTACACATCTGAAATTATTGTTTGTAGTGTGGAAAACGAGAGTGAAGGCTGTGAATGGGGAGGCTAGTCGTCGTCAAGATTTCCACAGTGTAATCTCACCATGGTTGGATGCGGCAAAGTGTTGGACATGAAATTTGTGAACGTGGAAATTCGATTAACACCCACATGAGGTGATGAGACCCCTATTCTATAAACACACACACACACACACACACACAGAGCCACACACAGCTCAGCGCTGGCCCAATGCAAACTACGAGCTCGTCCCCCCTGCCAGTGGCTAATGACAGACCCACTGCTTCATGGCAGGAAAACCATCTGGTGGCTGCAAAGCTTTTAAACCAAACAAAACACTGCCAACCAGAACAAACTGTGTGATCGACCATGACTACACACAAATACACAATTGTACACATCATTCGTGTCATCCGGTTGTCATGGATGGGGTGTGTTCATTCAACTTTGCTTTAGGCTGCTTTACGAACTTGTAATTTGTTTTTATAATTTTATGTGCACGTGTGTGTATGCGGACACACATTCAATATAATAAATACAGGGAATGCGGTATGTGGCACAGAGGCCCTGCGGATTGCAGCCTCAGTAGATTACGCACCTTCATTCATCACACACACTCTCTGAATCATGCTTATTTAGCTGTGTGGAACTGCTTCATAATCACTCAATGTGGCAATTCCAAATATAACATTCACTACACTTTCACTTTGTGCTGAAATCATGGAGATACAGGAAATGGGCGGAGATGGGAAAGAGAGGAGACATCTTCCTGTGTGTCCTATTATGATAAAGGTAAATACAAGGGAAGACAACAGACATGAACAATGCTCTTATGCTCACCAAGGCTACATTTGGGGGAAAAATAAACAAACAGGAAAAGCAGTAATATTGTGAAATTATTAAAACAATTTTCTAATGAATTTTGAAAGTGCAATTTATTTCAGTGATGGGCCATTACTTCAGCCTTCAGTGTCATATGATCCTACAAAAATCATTCTAATATTCTGATTTACTGCTCAAGAATTAATTATTATTATATTATTATTATTAATGTTAAAAACAGGATTTTTTTCAGGTTTCCTTAATGAATAGAAATTCCAAAAGAACAGCATTTATTTGAAACAAACCTTTTGTAACATTTTAAATTGCTAATCAATTTTGAAGTATTCATTGATTCAACACACACATTTTTTTTAAAACTGAAATGACCCCTTGTGTAATGTATCTTGAAATATTTAGTCAACAAGCAACAGTATTCAATTTTACTATAAATTTCTCTCAAATAAGTTACAGTACATTATATTCAACAAGAAAAAAGAAAAAAAAACTTGTTGGCCAGGCATCTTGATGTATCCCAATGATAACACTTCTTTTAAAAAATATTGTTATTATTGCCTTAACTATTATTACATTAACATTAACTAGCATTAAATTATTTTAAGCTATATTGCCTAAAATACCAACATAAAACAATGGCTCAATGGCTATTTGGCTGACATAACCAATAGACAGTGTATAGGGAAAAAATTTTGCAAAGAAACAATGTGAACAGATTAATTGTACAATAAAAAGACCATAGACGTGTATGAAGACAGTTATGATTTCATGTTGACATCGCATTTAAACAGAATTAAAAACACACTTTGTTCCCTAAAGAGCAAAAAAGCTTTTATCCAACCACATCTGTTTCACAAAGTTTGAGCTTTACACTATCAGCCACCCTGTGGATTATGATTGCGAAGAAAATGAGGCCAATTAGTGAGTCAGATTTCCAGGTTTTCATCAAAATGGTCTTCAGCAGTACCTGCAGTTTCTCATTCTGCAAGTTAAATTTCATCTTGGCTAAAAGGAGTAAGGCTAAAAGGGGACATTCCATAAAATCCCTCAATTTATTTGAAAGGTAATCTATCAGATATGGAGAAAAACATGCAGATCTCAAAATCCGATGAATTTCAGATGGAGCAAATGTGTATAGGGCCGATTTTAAATTTGGCATTTGCGTAAATACCGCAGGGATGAACAAACACACACCTCGCATATGGTGTAGCTTAGCATAGAATAGCGCAGCGCTAAACGCCGCGACCTGGCTGCAACGCCGGCTCCACACAGGCAAAAATAAATTCCCTCAATTAGACATGTGTAAGTAAAATGCCTGGTGTTAGCGACTCAAAGCAATTTCCGATAAGACGCTGGTGTGCTGAAGTGAATCCAACTAATAAATGAGGAGAACTGGTGAAACGTATTTTCAGCTGATAAAACATACCTATGAAATGTATTTCTCATTGGACTACTAAATCTAATTATACACCTATGAAATGGGGTGGAGGCGGTAAAGCTCGGAAAGCATCAGTGGTAAAGCTCTCAATTCTGCATCCTATTAAAAATACACTTCAACCACTTTGGAAGGAAGGAGAAAGGAGGTGAAAGCAATCCCTGTTCTTAACTAGCTCGCTCTCGGCTAATGAGTATGTTTTCTTATGTGGCACTTCATGTTCTTCTGTGCATATGGAATAACAGTGGCATTTGAAGTGACAAATTTGAACTGATTAAAGAGTATAAACATTACGGAGCTGTAAAGAGGGTTGTGTGTGTGTGTGTGTGTGTGTGTGTGTGTGTGTGTGTGTGTGTGTGCATCCATGTATGTACCTGGTATTCCCCATGTTATCCCACAAGGATAGTAATACCAGTAAATTTTGACCTTATGGGGACATTTTTTGGACCCCATGTGGAAAACAGCTTATAAATCATAGAAGTGTTCTGAAATATAGAATATACACAGCGTTCTAGAATATACAGTTTGTAAAGTATAAAAATCATTATGTCAATGGGAAGTCCCCACAAAACATGGAAACCAGTGTGTGTGTGTGTGTGTGTGTGTGTGTGTGTGTGTGAGAGAGAGAGTGAGTTTATGCACAGAGAGGGAGAGAGGACTGATTTTTCCCCCCTCATGCTCTGCTGTCATCTCACAATTTCAAATTGAATTTTAGAGAGCAGGGCATGAGGGGAAAAAAAATCAGTCCTTCATTGCCGAGCTGTGAGACGACAGCAGAGCTCATGGCAACATGCAAACAACACTGTGCTTCCCAAAAACATCAAAGACTGGAAGTGATGTATTAAAGAGAGACAGAGAGAACACGGGGCGGATGGGTGACAGTTTGGAAATGATGCTACTGTATTTGTGTGCAAAAGTACAGTGATGATATCAGAATACCATTGTTCTTTGAGATATAGCATGGTGCTGATTACACTTATTACCATATTCATTTACATAATAAAAAGAGAGAAAGAAAATAGTACATCAAGCCAAAAGAGATATGGAAACTAAAGTCACACTTTGTCTTTGCATTATATAACAAAAGTGTCAAAACATTTGACAAAAGACAAGAGTTTCCCATTCATGAATTAGACTATGGCAACTCACCATAGTCGAATCTGTCCCACCACAGTATCATAATGAACCGAAAATATATTTAAACATCCCACCACTGGCCAAATGATATGCAAACTACATTTCTCAGCTGGATAAATGAAACCAGCATCTTGCTAGTAAAGTTTTGATGGATGTGGATGGCAATCAAAGACAACTGCAGTGACATACAGGAATAGGAATCGTACAATAAGCACGCGTGAGTCTGTTATTATTGATGCACAAACACACTCTTGACACACTGATTGCACATTGTATTTATGCACAGACACATTGCAGTACATTCACGTTGTTTCCACACACATTCAGGATAATATTTTTTATCTGTCATGTATATTTTGCTGTGTTTATTAATTCTGAATGGATCTGTGTACAGTGTTAGGTGTAAGGTCAAGGCGGTTGGTTTAGGTTTTAGTTTTTTTGGGGTTTTTTTTTTGCATCTCCACGTGGTCTTTTTTTGGTATCACAACTTGACTTGTCTAAAATGTAAATAAGCTATTTGCTGTTGCACTGTACACATACTGTACACTGTGAATTCTGAAAGTTTTTTCTTTAATGCTTTTTTCTGGGTGTTTGGTGTGCATAAATGTTATGAATTATATGGACTCCTTATATCATTTTGTTATTTGATGTCTTTTTGGAGTCTCCAAATGTCCTTTTTTGGAAAGTAAATGCCCCTGGACCCCCCTACAGGGACCGAGGTCCACCCTACCATAGTCTCACTGCCTTGCCTTGCCTTATCAACTTTTTCTGGTTATCAATGTTAGTGAAACATCAATTCGATATTTTGTCATCTAATGTATTTTTAAGGCATCATTAATTGTGATCCAAGTGTTCAAAAGTGTCTAAATAATTTTTTGACCCGTGTTCGTCAAACTGTATTTTATTGTTGATGTAGGAAATGGTATACTTCCCGTTGCAATTTCGCTTATGTGATTTTATTTTGCTTACCACTAATATACATAAACTTATCAACTTATTCTGTTGATTCAGCTTTTCATTTCAAGCCTAAGTTTTTAGTCTATTCATCTATATTCATTCTTTCATTTTAAGTGGCCCAGCAACGCCCTAAAAATCTTTTGATTTATGTGGGTCCTCCATTTTAGCTCCACTAAATGACAGGGAGAAGTAGAGACATCTAATTTCAATTCAAATAGACTGACGCACAACCATATTTCATTCAAGCTGTACACACATCCTTGAGAAAGCTATTAGACAACGGCAAAAAGAGAGGAATGATGAATTTACTGCCCTGATGGAGGGTAGTGTGCCTTGTATTCTCTTTCCATCACCGATGACCAAACAGAGTAAAAAGGCCTAATGGACCTTTCCAATAAACCAGCATTCAGATACCCAGTGCACGCTGTCTCTATTTATGGTAGGCAAAGATATTACTTTATAATGGGGTTGGTGCAATCTGAAAGTTAAATTCAAGATGGAATCGATTGTAAGAAGTTGAATTGGCATTGTGTAAATGATATACTTTACCATGGTGCTTTCATTCAACAGCATCAGAGCAGCAAAACATTTCAGAGAAATCAATAGAAGGCTAGTCATCACAGATTAAGCTCAGTATAGTTTCATTTCTCCCTGTGGAACAAGAAAAGGCAGCTTACATGTTCCAGTGACCAAGGCGCAACCTCATAAACAAAATATGGATTGCAATCCACAGCTGCGGTCTAATATAAAACAATAAATATCTATTAGAAAGAAACCATCAGATTGAGAAAACCACTAATCTTTACAGAAAACAAGACGATGTGGTTCATTAAAGTCATCTTGGGTGAGTTGTTCCTCTGTTCAAATAAATAAGAACAATTTATAGGGAAAACCTTTTAATTTATTGAATTTCGCTGAAAGTGCTGTATATTATCCCCCCTCCCCTGTTTTGTTCTATCATAGAGTAATTTCTGCTGTGATTGTTTATTTTTTTATTTTTGGGATTAATTCAATATGATGAAAAAGTGATAGGAATTGCATTTTTTACATGTTCAAAATTACTGGTACATATCGGTGGTTGCCAGGGTGTTTATATGTGGTTAGTTTTTTTTTTACAATGTTGCAAGCTGCTTGCAAGGGTATTCTGGATGTGGTTTCTTGCTATCCCAATTACAAAATTCCACCTAAATTGTCTATGGCTGTGTTCACACTGCAGGTAAAAGTGGACCAAATCGGATTTTTTGTTCATTATGTAACTCAGATCTATTTTTTTTTTTATAATGATGAACAACATGGAATCTGATCTCTTCGATTCTGATTTGGGCCACTTCCATATGTGATCTGATGTTTTGCAATGCGACGTCAGTCTGAACAGTCATGTCGGAATTCATTTGACTTTTTCGTCACTCTAGATCCGACATTCGTCACAATTCTGCGCTGATGGAAAATTGGACATCACTCCAAAGATTTTACATACCGGCAGATCTTTGAATATGGAAAACGCCAGTGAAGTTAGTTAGCGGAGGGACTGTGAGCTGTTATACTCATTGTATTACGGTGACAGTCGCAAGCTAAACTTGAGGAAAAACTGTACAAGAAAAAATGTGCTCTCTTTCTCACCATCCTCGTCTGCATTCACCTTTTCGTCTGCGCACAAAATTGCACACAACTTTATAAATGAACATGTAAATTTGCTGACTTCAGTAATCTCTGTGTTTACTGCTGTCCATCTTTGCTATTGTTCTTTTCCGCATGTGGGTCAATTCCCGACCATAACCACCAGTTCACACTTGAATCTGATACTGGCCACATTTAATAGATAATGTGATTGTGAACAGATAACCAAAAAGAAAAAAAAATGATATATGAGAAATAATAATATCAGAATTGAGTATTAAGGCTTGTACTGTGAACATAGCCTAGGACATTCAGGTCCCTAGGTATAGCTTGAGTCTTTCAATATAAGTCTACAGGATTTTTTGTTATTCACCAGGTGAAATAGTAGTAGTAGTAGTAGTAGTAGTAGTAGCGTGAAGTAGTAGCACTAGTAGCAACAAGCCACATTACTTGATCAATCATGTCGATGAATGCGACCATTCAAGAGTTATAGGCTAGTTTAAATCCTTAACCTCAAATATGTGCACTACTAATTATTTAGAACAGAGAATGGGAATTGCATTTCCTAAATGTTGCAGGTCAAATTCGAACCTGCATCACCTATATGAGCACCAGGGTTCAATGTCAAGCATTTGCACAGTGTGCTGTGATTTTGCTTATCCTGCCCCCACTGCACCTTCAGTCTTGTTATCTGGGTTCAGTGTAGCTCTAAGGTCATTTGAAGTATTTCCCGCTCCAAGCATCGCTTTCAGGGCGCCCGCTAACTGCACCTACTGAGTCACACGGGACGCCCAATTTATGGCAGCACACAGTGTGCGCACATCACCGCGTTCTGTCTGCCTCTGGAACAAAACAGCAAGGCATTGGCCTCGGAGTCCCTCAAACCCTCACTATGTCAATTACCAGAGAGAGCAGGGTTAGATGTGAGGGGGGAGATGTATAAAGGAAAGAAGCGAGAGATGGAGGTGAAGAAGTGCCGGAGGGGTGCTGAACAATCATGAAGCCTTTACCAGAAATAACAACAAAGCAAAAGAGACATGAGATGAATGGAGAGGAAAGGAAAATAGAGAGGTGGAGATGAATGAAGGAAGAGGAAGGAGGAAGGGGAAATAAAAAAAGCAGTTAAGTGAACGGAGGATAAAGAGGGGAGGGGAAAACAGATGAGAGGAATATTGCTCTAATGAAGTGAACCCCTGCGGTGCTTATTAAGTTTGTTAGCTAAATACAGCATAGGTAAACAAAACATGACTGAAACCTCCATCACTGGGTTCAAGAGAGCTCCAGTTCAAGGTCGCAACACATTTGTAGCAGAAATACATTTTTCTGAAAGCAAAATACAGCAAAATATGTCAAATTCCTAACCCCGCGTATGTACCCCAGAAAGCACCACTAATAATGATTGGCCAATAAGAAGGGGAATAGGATGGGGACATGTTGCAGGCTGGATGCAAACCTGTATCACCCATTTGAGCAGCAAGGCTCAAAATGGAAGCGTACATGTATGTTCTAATCATTGTGCCAAAGTGTCTTCTGCTGTTTGCCACAGTTGTCGGAGTGATCCAAAGTTATTCATTTTTAACCAGAATTGGCAATTTGAAGGGACGTGTTGGTGAAGAGCCACAATGTGGCGACTTTTAATGAGAGTACAAACAGTGATCAGTCTCCTGACACAGTTGGAAATGGCAGTCCAATAGAAATGCAACCAACACTTTCTTTACCTCTCCTACAGTCTTTTCCTGGCATTCAATCCTCTATCTATTAACCTTGTGTTCATCCGGACCACCAACCTGACAATTTCAACCACCTATCCATTCTCATCCCACAATCCTCTAGTTCTCAAGGCACCCTCTGTTATTTCTTTCTTGATCTCTTCCAATCTGAATTCTCCATCCCTTACATCCACATGCCTCCTACCCAGTCTGATCTCCAGAGAAGCCCAGGGCTCCCGACCCACCTGAGCGCAGTTTTGAAGACACACATGGCGAGCTGCGTTCAGAAAGCACAGCTGCAGGCGGTCCTGTTGAGCACCACCACTGACAACGACTAACAAGTAGAGCAGATCACAAACAGCACAGGGACTTATTACAGCAAACAGGCTGGAGCGTCAATGCAAGTCTCTCAGCATGGGACTCTGGGTATTTCTAGCTTTTTTTTCCTCTCTCACACTCTCAGCCATATGCATTCCATCTTTATCCACTTATACAGTTACCTAGCGATGTTAGACAAGTCTCTAAATATTATTTTTCAGCTCTTCACAACAAAGGTCAAACTCTTGTCCTACTTTGCTCAGATAAGCTAAGCATTAGAAGCATCTTTCTAGTCTCAATTCTTAAAGCATTGTTTGAAATTCTAAATACTATTGTTTGAGCACGTTTAGCCAGTTAACACACATCACGTCCACGTAAATCCCCTGTGGAACATAGCGTTTTATTTAAAGCTTCATATATAAACCTCATACATGAAACACAAGCAGAACATAAGTCTGTGTAAATATATTGTAACAAAACAATTTTCCGTTTAAAAACATTGTTGCATAAATTGGTATATCAATGCACTGGCAACATGAATTTGTGTAAATTGTTCGTAAAACTAGACTTACGTAAAAACTGTAGGAGCAGAACAAAGTTCTGTGTAAATTCTAAAATTATTTTCATATTAAGTGTTGCATAAACACAAGCAAAGTGAATTTGTATAAACTCTACTGTATGTAAAATGGTTATAAAAAACGATTTTAACTTTTTAAAAACATTTAGGTTTACTATTCTTAATCTTAAACACTGCAACAACAACACAAAAAAAATACTTTGTAGTTTCATTGCATTTTTCTGCATGATATATGTCATGGTAACACACTCCCTGCGTTTTCCTGTTAGCTGAATGTGTAATGGTCTGAATTATAAAGTATAAAGCTGAATGTGTAATGGTCTAAGCATGAAGTAGTTTTCAATAGCTTTTCAACAGCCACGGTGCATTTGCTGATTCGGCCCACATACAGTATTTCAGAGGAGTATCCAACCATTTACTAACAAAGTACACAAAAGATGTTTTTTAGACAAGGTACCTTGGTAAACCATGTTCTTTTTGGACCGTCTTTAAAAGTACTTTGAATTAGCTAACTTTTGATAAAATGGTAATTTATCAACTTCTATAGTATCTGCAAGCTTCTTACTTTGACACCATTTCTGTATGCAGCTAATATAACACTTAGCCTTTAAAATGAATAAAAACTCAACTGATTTACCTCTGATTTACCCTTTATCTAAAAAAGCTGGGCATGAAGCCATTATTTTGTCTTGTTTTTCTCAATAGCTGTAATTAAATTAAACACAGATACGCTACCTTGAGCAGAGATCATTTTGAGTCAGCTTATTGTACCATCAAGGTTTAATAGACACCCATCTACCTTTCCTTTAGGTTTCTTTCCTTTTTAACCAAACACATATTTTTGTAGCAGAACAAAATGGAGGTTCACCGTGTTTTAAGGGTAATTTATGTAAAGGGGAGGTGAGCAAAACTCCTATATTCTCTATAGTCTCACAACTATTCTTGGCCTTTCACAACTATTCTTGGCCTTTCACACTATGAATCTATGTTTCCACTTAAAGTTGAGTACCTTTAAGTAATTACCTTATAGTAATTAGAGCAATAAAAGGCAATTTTGCAGTCAAAGTGCTTAAAGTCAATGTAGATTTGTAAAGCATTTTAGCTCCTTTATGTGAAACATGATATTCAACAAGAAAAATGGCAATTTAAATCTTCTATCCCTCAGGAATTGACTGGATTGTGTAAAGCTGTCGTTATTTACCAGAATGGAGCAAATCCCATTTCAGTTTGCTAAAACAGTGACTAAATGGCTATTTGGTAATTGTTAACATTATCCAATAGCATGCAAGGCCTAAGTGACATGTCAAAAATGTAATGATTTCCACCAATGAATCTTCAGTTAAAGACAAGGAACGTGCATTAAATATATTACCTTTATTCAACAGAGTTTTTGTTGTTGTTATTTTTACCTCTGAAACAAATGTCAGTCTTGATAGAGAGAGTGGTGTCATGATTTGAATACAAAACAGAAATATTGTCTTCCAAACACCCTGACAGAAACCTGTCGTAATCTAATTTACCTCATTCCAATCCACAGTTTGAGAATTTTTTTGTTTTTTTTTTCAATTTATACCTTAAACTGCACTGCCACCGAGACAACAGCAATAACAACAACAACAAACAATTTACCACAAGGCTTTGGCAAAGCCTGACTTTTGACCCTGCAGAAAATAAGCTCTATCCATCAAACACACATTGTCATCTTTCCTGAGGTAGGTTAATTGAATCTAGTAAATAAAGATATGTTTGCACCTGGTTATAGCAACCGAAAACAGTGCCACAACCATGACAGGTCCTTCTCAACTCCAGGTTAAATGAATAATTTGCATGTTGCTGTTGAATGTCGTGGGGTAGATTAGGGAGCATTTTCTGTATACTTTCTGAAAACCCATTTCAACAAATATTTTATAGCTAATGCAAATCTACAGGAAGCTTCCATTAAAAGAATGATCAAATTAACATTCATCAACACACACACATCAAATATGGTAAATAGAAGCTCAAGCATGCTTGCTTGACGTGTGAGAACCAATGAGGTTCATTATCGTATTACCCAGGAAGTTTGAGCTTCTGCAAAAAAACAGTGAGTTTTGTTCTTGCACATCACGCAAGTACAGTTAAGCTTCTGTTTATTTTCGGTGACCAATATTTTTTATGTGCATAAAAGCCTAAATTCAATCTGTTCATGATATAAAGCGAATGTGTCTCTTCAAAAAAAAATTAACCAAACCGCTAAATTCATATCGATTATTATTATGATCTCTTTATGAACTTTTTGAAGCGTCAAAGTGGAAGTTGCGTAGAATGTCAATGGAGGGACAGAAATCTCTCAGATTTTATTAAAAATATCTTTGTTTGTGTTCCGAAGATGAACGAAAGTTTTACGGGTTTGGAACGACATAAGGGTAAGTAAATGATGACAGACTTTTCGTTTTTAGGTGAACTATCCCTTTAATGCATCACAGGCACACTTTGACGCAAAGGGTGTTCGAAAAGAGAGGAAGCGTAATTCTTAGATACCTTCTTTTGGCCCAAATCTAAGACAGAACTCAACATATCCTCCAGAGGCACCCATCCAAAAATGCATTGCTAAGAGTTCGGTGGTACAATTCGTCCTTTTCCCCAAATGTTGTTGTTGCATCATTAGATTAGCAACACGCTAACCTCAAACTCTACTAGAATCGACTGCGAACTGCTTCCTATGTAGAACACTCCAGATCAGTCACTCATGAGGTTCCATTTCAATTAATTTGCTGCCTTAGCAGGATGCTGCCTATGTAGACAATGTAGAGGCGGTGTAGCCCACATAAACACACACACTTCTCAATCAAGACTGAGCCAATTTCAATAACAAGAAGTCTGGAGATTTCAATTATCCCATGAGGTGTTTCAACGAAATTAATTTAATTGAATAAACATTACAGCAGAAGTGCTCTATGTAATCTATTATTCACATTTATATGCAAATCAGCAAAAATAAAGAGGCACCTAGTGACAAATTCTGGCATTGTGCAAACAGTGTGTTCTGAGAGGGCGGAGAGAGACACAAATTCACATGAACAAAAGGCACACTCCTATCAATACCACAGTGCTGTATTTAACATTTCCGACTGAGATCGGCTAAATGGGAATGCTGTAATAATGGACTAAAATGGAAGCAGAGAGACTGAGCTGATCCCAGAACTGCCAGGCAGGGTTTTTTTGACAGCTGGCATCTGGTGGAAAGACTTGGAAAAACAAAAGCACACAAACAACCACAAGAAATCAGTTCTCGACACCTTGCCCCTGGCATAAACCTTCATGTATTACAGGAAAGCAGAAAAAACACGACAGCGGCATAGAAAAAGAGTGATAGTCATTGGATACGTCTAGCTGTGCTTTCTTCCATTTTTCTGTGGGCATGAGACATGTTGGAGGACACTTGACACATCTGCGTCCTTGCGAGAGCAGGTCAGCACAAGGCTACGTACGTAGACGTACACGCAGTCTGAAATTACCAACCCTGTGATCCAAGGAGCGAGACTGGCCACAATAAACCAGTGTGTGTTTGTACGTCTGTTTGTGAGCTTCGAAAATAAGCCAACTTCATTTTAGCTGCACTTTAGTTCCATCGGTTCGAAACGCCACATTCTAACACGTAACATCTCAGATGCAGGGAGTCTTGCAGGGAAAGGATGCAGCTTATTTTTAGATTTTAGCAGTCATCCTAGAAAATGTGCCTGAGGAAATAAACCTAATTTAATACCCACATGCACACGTACTTGTTTGCAGAAACATGTTATGTTCAGGTGATGGAAAAACAAATCATTACATGCTTCACTCTGCAAGAAAAATGTGTTCATTTTTTCTTTTTAAATGGTCCGATGTTCCCACCTTTCCTTGACTATATTTATAATTTTTTTATTATTATTATTTATTTTTCATTAGGTCAAGTATTTATCCATTTTGTTATCGCATTACGAGAGGGCAAACTCCCGCCATGTGGCAAGTGCTCTTAAATGAAGACAATTTCATTTAATGACAGACCACCTCTAGAACATCTCACCGACAGCCAATCAGAGCGCGGTAATGAAGGCAGCCTGATGCAACTTGATTTGCATAATGGCAGAGAGGCTTGTGGGTATTGATTACGGTTACATAGCGGCTCCAAAAATCAATTAAATTAATTGAGCAAACAACCGGAGATTATGCAGATTGAATGAAAAGAGGGGAACAGGCAGAAAAAAAGAATAAAAAGAGGAAAGCAGCAGCTGTTTTGGTGGAGTAATGGAGCAGAACAAGGAAGGACTGATTAGGAGAGGACGCAAATATCTCTCCTGCAACAGCCCTCTTCCCACCGTTCATTTCCGTCATTTCAGTCCTCCAATTTCAACGTTTTTTGGGCAGATATGTAGGGCTGGGCGTATGATGTGTATAACGTGCCACAGTAGATGAGTGTCAACCAGTACAGGGTTTGCTATACAACTATTATTTTACTATTTAAATAAAAAATAAAAAATACTATTTAAATGAAAGTATTATAACATTAATTTAAATAAAGGATGTACTGTTATTACCATTAATAAATATATTTTATAAAATATAATGAATTTAACAGATTTAATTAATAAAAACAACTTTTAAGGCTTTTGTTTTTAACTCAAGTGCTAAACAATAAGAAGCCATGAATGTTTGCCCTGAAATACAGGTCCTTCTCAAAAAATTTGCATATTGTGATAAAGTTAATTATTTTCCATAATGTAATGATAAAAATTAAACTTTCATATATTTTAGATTCATTGCACAACAACTGAAATATTTCAGGTCTTTTATTGTTTTAATACTGATGATTTTGGCACACAGCTCATGAAAACCCAAAATTCCTATCTCAAAAAATTAGCATATCATGAAAAGGTTCTCTAAACGAGCTATTAACCTAACCATCTGAATTAACTAATTAACTCTAAACACCTGCAAAAGATTCCTGAGGCTTTTAAAAACTCCCAGCCTGTTTCATTACTCAAAACCGCAATCATGGGTAAGACTGCCGACCTGACTGCTGTCCAGAAGGCCATCATTGACACCCTCAAGCAAGAGGGTAAGACACAGAAAGAAATTGCGGCGTGGCATGGAGGCAATCAGCCTGTGGCACTGCTGAGGTGTTATGGAGGCCCAGGATGCTTCGATAGCGGCCTTAAGCTCATCCAGAGTGTTGGGTCTTGCGTCTCTCAACTTTCTCTTCACAATATCCCACAGATTCTCTATAGGGTTCAGGTCAGGAGAGTTGGCAGGCCAATTGAGCACAGTAATACCATGGTCAGTAAACCATTTACCAGTGGTTTTGGCACTGTGAGCAGGTGCCAGGTCGTGCTGAAAAATGAAATCTTCATCTCCATAAAGCTTTTCAGCAGATGGAAGCATGAAGTGCTCCAAAATCTCCTGATAGCTAGCTGCATTGACCCTGCCCTTGATAAAACACAGTGGACCAACACCAGCAGCTGACATGGCACCCCAGACCATCACTGACTGTGGGTACTTGACACTGGACTTCAGGCATTTTGGCATTTCCTTCTCACCAGTCTTCCTCCAGACTCTGGCACCTTGATTTCCGAATGACATGCAAAATTTGCTTTCATCCGAAAAAAGTACTTTGGACCACTGTGCAACAGTCCAGTGCTGCTTCTCTGTAGCCCAGGTCAGGCGCTTCTGCCGCTGTTTCTGGTTCAAAAGTGGCTTGACCTGGGGAATGCGGCACTTGTAGCCAATTTCCTGCACACGCCTGTGCACGGTGGCTCTGGATGTTTCTACTCCAGACTCAGTCCACTGCTTCCGCAGGTCCCCCAAGGTCTGGAATCGGTCCTTCTCCACAATCTTCCTCAGGGTCCGGTCACCTCTTCTCGTTGTGCAGCGTTTTTTGCCACACTTTTTCCTTCCCACAGACTTCCCACTGAGGTGCCTTGATACAGCACTCTGGGAACAGCCTATTTGTTCAGAAATTTCTTTCTGTGTCTTACCCTCTTGCTTGAGGGTGTCAATGATGGCCTTCTGGACAGCAGTCAGGTCGGCAGTCTTACCCATGATTGCGGTTTTGAGTAATGAAACAGGCTGGGAGTTTTTAAAAGCCTCAGGAATCTTTTGCAGGTGTTTAGAGTTAATTAGTTGATTCAGATGATTAGGTTAATAGCTCGTTTAGAGAACCTTTTCATGATATGCTAATTTTTTGAGATAGGAATTTTGGGTTTTCATGAGCTGTATGCCAAAATCATCAGTATTAAAACAATAAAAGACCTGAAATATTTCAGTTGGTGTGCAATGAATCTAAAATATATGAAAGTTTAATTTTTATCATTACATTAGGGAAAATAATGAACTTTATCACAATATGCTAATTTTTTGAGAAGGACCTGTAGGTTTTATTATTTATAGTTTTATTGTTAATTTTATAAATATTCTTATCTTTTGGTTGCATGCTTGCATCATGTTTGAAATAAAAAAAGAAGAAATTATTGAGATGAAGTACTGAACCTTCACTGGATTACCCAGCAATGATAACAATAGTGTCATATAATGTTACCATGATATAAAATTGATCATAACATGATAAGATTTTGATTGTCCTGCCCACCCCTACTACAACATGAGGTAATTCAAATCCTTAGTTTACAGTAATAGCGGGTGTACTTCAAGGTGACCTCCAGCTAGTGGCCCGTGACAAAACAAACACTTTGTAAAGATGTGATGGCATGTGATACGGAAGGAAGAAAAGGCAAAAAGAGATGGAGAAATCTGTCCTGCAGTGAGACCGGAGGGTGGCAGCTCCTCTTTGACATGTGTTGGGAAACTGGCACAGCGGGAAGAAGCCTCGAGTGCACAGAGGAGGGCGAGAGGGCACAGAGGCAAGAGTAAGAGAGAAAGGGAGGTACGCCAGATGGCATCCGAGAACTTTCTCAAACACTTTTTCTTGCCAAGGGGAGTGGGCTTCAGTTGTGAAAGGTGCCACAGGGCACAAACCATGTCCGCTGCAACACAGGAGTCACAACCCAAGCCAGGCATTGCTGGAAGTCCACAGGAGTGTGAGAGTGTGTGTGAGAAACACACCATATGGAAGCGTGCACCTGCAGGTCATTATTACTACAGCCCGGATAACACGCATGATCAAGAGGAGCTGCGCACCTGCACTCGGCCACGACCTGAATGTCACACCAGTGCTTCCTACAGAATTTGCATTTTTTTTCTAACTACAAACTTATTTTAAAGCACACTATCTTTTAAAAGCTCAGACACAACTACCACAACTACTAAATAACACAAAAAGAAAGGTGGGATGTAGTATGCAAAATCTTCTTTTTTTAGCTTCCTCACAGTAGCTACCCTTTGTCTAGATGAAATAAAAAATAAAAACATCCCCCCACCCCCACCAAATGCAAACAGGACATTGCATTACAAAATAATACATAAGATAATCTAATATTATATTGTATTATAGTGTAAGCCACGCAACATGTTGCAAAATAAGTGGAGAGGGTCTATACGAAATCTGGACTACAAGTAATTTAAAATACTAATGTAACAAAACTTTGCACCTGTAAATCTGCACCTTTAAATACACGCCATTTTATAAACATCCATGTAATAACATCAAACTAATAACTTATGAGGTTGTACTGTAAATCATTTTTTGACCAATTCATTAAAAGAATTGTGAGTCAGTTCACAAATCCAAACCACATCATTGCACCGTATGCAGTCAGCAAAAACAACGTAAGTGAAAAATACATGGTCTTTTAACTATGCTTCATTCTGGAAACACATGGACCACAAATATCTGAAAATTATCAAAAGTTTCATGAATGAAACCCCTCAGCTTATATTTGTATTGTGCTGTACATCACTGTTAGCCACAGTAAGTTCTTACTGTTTACCAATCTTATGATGTTTTAGAGTGACAGAAAGCCTCTTGTTAAAGAATGTGTGTGCGTGTGTGAGAGAAAGAGAACAGGAGATGACAGAAGGCGGGGAAAGACACCGAGCGGAACAGAGGACAACATTAGAGCAATAAAGAGCTGGAGTCATGGTCAGGGTTAAGGGCGGAGAGAGGAACAGAGAGAGAGAGTGAAAAAGAAAGAGGTGGTTTAACAAGGCAGCATGTCGCATTAGCGGCTTCATGCAGGACCATAAAACACAAGAGCCAGAGACAATCCTACTGTTTACAACCAACGATACACTCACAACACACACACAAACACACTAGCCTATATACTGTATACACAATGCACTGTCATGAATATTAACAGCTGTAGGTTCCACATAAAATCCTAAAATCTATAATGAGTATGCTAATTAGAAGGGTGAACCAGAAAAATATATTTTAGTATAATTTGTGCTAAACAAGCTGAATTTATTGAACCACTGTTGTCAAATAGCATTGCTGATTTTACACAATTAACACAATCTTGACTGTTTTATCAACTAATTGCACTGGAATACCTAGAAATTAGAATAAAACATGAACTCATAATTGACCGTATTCACTTTGTTAGCACACATTAGTCTTGTGGTGAACAATTAATCTGTGCGAGTTAATCCACGGAACAAAATGTTGTTTTTCTTTGTAATCTTTAGTTAAAATCAGGAGATTTGGATTGGCGTTCCTTCAGTGATGACGTCAGTATGACGGCTTGGCCAGAACACCACCTCCTCTTCGACCATCAGTCTGCTACAATTGAAAGATGGCATGAAGGTGCACTATAATCAAGCCCTGCCGCAGTTTCACTAAGAAATACATCACAATACTGAAGTAAAGCCGGTTGTAACTACTGAGTCATGCTGACTTAAAGAAGTCAACAAGAAAGAAAGAAAGAAAGAAAGAAAGAAAGAAAGAAAGAAAGAAAGAAAGAAAGAAAGAAAGAAAACGATAACTAGAACGACAACCGCTGAATATTGACGTCAACATCAAGGAACGAGAAAATTCTGTTTATTACTATTACCTATGTCGTCTGCCGCTTTAAATGCTCAAGCTCTTTATAGGGTGGATTCTAATTGGCTGTTTTTTTTAAATGTTTTTATCGTTCATCAGCAGGGAAAAAAAACATTCTGAAAAAGATTCCAAAAATATTGTCTGTCTGTGTTATTAACGTTAATTGTGTAGTGGACATCCCTATTTTCAAAGTGTTGAGTAGAATGATTATTAAACATTTTAGTTATGGTTACCGTTATAGTGATCATCCTTGGTGTGAATGAGCCTTTAAAGAGACTACCAATGGCAGCCATCTTGTATTTATAACTTGAATGTAGTAATGGTTAAAAACACCACCTAAAATCAGCGTTAGCAAGTTTAATGGTTTAATGGTCTCCTAGCCTGGTCAATCCGATCTGTTGGCTCTTTGAGAAAGGTTTTGGACAAAGCCCTAGAGGTGTCAAAAGACTTTTGCTGACAAATAACCATGAATTTCTCCGTCCAGGTAACACGGAGAACGATTAAACATTGTTCACTTTAGGGATACAAATTGGTATCGGACCATAATCACTTTCTATGACTCCACTGTGAGTCCCTACATTTGCCCGATTTCATGAACCGATCGTAATTTGAAGAGGTAGGCTAGACCCGTAAAAAGTTGTCACTGACGCACATGTAAAAAGTATACGGATGAGGCTTTTGCGAAATGTTCTGTTTTGTAACTTTGCAAAACATTAGTAAACCATAGTAAATCCCAACTTTATTTAGAGCAGTCTCCATTTTAAAGTTTAACCATTGGAAAGTGTTTTACATCTGAAGCCCGCTTAGATTGAGAGGTCTTGATTTACCGTGCACCATAGAATAGGAATACACAACTGAAACACCGCTGGAAGATCATCGAAAAACCAAACTTGATTTTATGACCTGTCATATAATAGTCATCATGTCAAGCATGAGTATTAACAAAATAAAAGTGCATGCCTTTTTCTCTGGTGTTGTAACGTACCTCAAAACATAATCAAAATCAATTTTCTTCAAATTTTTAGACCATGCACAAGTATTTTAGTAAAGTTACTAAAAGTAAGCCATTACTTTTCAATAATATGCCACTTGAAATCAGGTGAAATCATTCAAAAATGCCTTCAGGGTGTAACGTTAAAAGTGAGAGCCAACAGAGAGCTTACACAATACTTATATAAAGCTTGAATGATCGTGTAGTCGGTAGTCGTCGATATTGGCTGCAAAAATCCTAATCGGAGCATCCCTAGTTCATTTATACCAACATTGGAACAACACAAAGCTGGCTGAAAATTGTCGAAGTTACATTTAAAGTAAAAATCTCAAACCAACTAATATACTTCAAAGATATAAACACATAAACTTCAGAGACTTTGGCAACAGTAGCTGTTCCTCAGATTCATTCACTGTAGCAAGCAGAATGGTAAGAACCTGTGCACTCCAGAAATTGCATAAAGTCAAATAATCATATTGCAGCTTGCTGTTTTGATATAACTCTTGCCATAATTGTACACAATTTGCATCAGATTGTCTGTAAACAATATGAGAGCACGTCATCTGAGGCTGAGACCAGGTCTAAACGTGCTAACTGGGTTTCAACATGCTGATATGGAGAAGAATGGACTGTTTGTCAGTATGATCCATCTGAGGCATCATATAACCCTCCAAACACGAAACAAACAGAAATGCACACATGGACACGACAGGTATATATTATTCATATTAATTTGTCTTCTCTCTTCTCATCTTCTATCTATTCACTATCGCCACGTCTGGCTAAACACCTCAAATGAGCTAAACAAACAGCATGGTCAGTTGGTTAACCTTCCCTGAGGAACTGGCAGCTCACACACAGCTGTTCTCGTTCCCCGGCTCCATGAATTCAGGGAGAAAAGGTAGGGTGGATTGAGAGAAGGAAGGCAAGGACGAAAAAATCTATAGTGGTACCTATTTGCTAAGTGATACAATCTTTGCTCACTTCCCCTTGAAATGAGGTGCTTCTGGGAAAGGGATCTCATTTTCCCTCAGCCAATCAGCTTGTGAGCATTATGGGTAATGTGTGGGATCTCTGAGGGACAGATATGCCTACAATGAACACACACACACACTGGTCTGGATTCACGTCATAAATCTACGAGGACACCTGGGAATATAGGATGTAAGCCCGGAATTAAATGCAATTGGCTTCGGGAAGTTCAGCTTTGGTAGAGCCATTGAGTGACAGCCGCATAGCCTTACAGTGTCTGACCGTCGACTCTGGCTAAGGCTGATATGAGATTTGATGGGTTAAAATGAAATATCCTCTCACTCGACCACAGGGGAAGAACTTATGACCGTTTGGTCTAAGAGTGCTGAGACCTGAAAAAAAAATTTGCTGACATGAGCTCTTCTTCTTGCCATAATAATTAGGTAACAATATTTACTTCAACTACGTTGGTGTTAATAAAAATACAAATACAAAAATTGAAAAATAAAATTTGCTCAAAATATATTTCAATATAGTTTCTAAATTAAGCTTTATTAAAATTACAATAGACCACTGTATATTAGGGGAAGTTTGATTTATATTAATGAATTACTTTCAATGGATTGGTTTGCTTTATCATTGTAAATATCCACTGAAGGCAAGTTGTATAGAGAACCAAAGGGCAGTTTATAAATCAATTTAACAAAACAAAAACATGGCATGTGGCAGGAAACAAAACCATAAAAAAGACCATGCCATGACGCTTACTGACAGAGATTACAGTGAAACAAAACTTGACAAGGACACATGGGAAACATGAGGGCTTAAATACTCAGACTCATGACAAGACAAGACAAGGGACACCTGTGAACAATGAAAAGACGATTAACCAATGACAAGACACATGGCAGGATCACATGACAAACAGGGAATCACATGACAGACATGAAGCATGACATTCATGAACAAAACCAAAACATGACCAAGACAAGACCAAATCGTGACAATCATTCAGAAATGTTGACAGAAGTAGCCTACTTATGTACCACTATAAATTGATGTAGTTAATAAAAGATTTTTATCACTATGCATTATGATATTTATACTATGATTTATCATAGACATTTTTGTAATAATTAAAAAAAGATTTCACTCCGTTCATTTGTGAAAAACTTGTTTAGCTGATGCAAAAAAATTCTGATTGGAATGAAAAACTATTTTAAGTCATTTGAGAGTAAATATATTATACCGATATCTTTTCCATATCAAATATCTCTATAAATTAATAATAATATAATACTGTATAACATGTATTGCATATATAATTTATTTTTTATTTTATTTTTCACTACATTGTCCAACCATAGAATAAATTACAATACGAGCAATGATTTTGGACTTTAGCTGGATTTTTTAATAGGTAAATGTGTTCAATAGAGAGGTCACTGATGCTGAAGACTCTCGTAAAAGCCGATGAGAGCAAATCGTTGGCCCGCGGATGTCGATATGCTAAATACAAGCTGCCGCTGGCCTTTACTCTGAACTCATAACCTCAGCAGAACCGCTTCAAAGCCCCTTCAAATAACCTTCTTCTCCAAGCAGAGGAACAGCCCACTTGTCTTCAGAGCAGTGCAATAAATTCATGTGAAGTGTAACTAACATTCATACACACACACACACACACACACCCCTCACTCATGTGAGAAAAAGAAAGAATCAGTCCAGGCAGTCACATTTCACAGTCAAACAGTCAAAGCTGCTTAAATGTCACATTATCTCATCTATCAGAACACAGAAGAAAGTTAGAGACAGAGAAAAGTGTGTCAAACATTCAGGAAAGGAAGAAAGAAAATATTAGGAAAACAGTGAGAAACTTCTGAAAAAAAGAAGCAATAATTCACAGTGCAAAATGAAGCTCACATACTGCAACAATTAGGAAAATCAATGAGAGATTCATAAACACACTCGCCCATCATTGGTGGTGTATTGTTAATTCCACATGATGAAACATACAAATGTGAATCAGCAAATGTCATTGTATAGTCTGGGTTGACATTTTCACACATTCACATATCAATTTCCATTTACTTCAGCAGCACAGGTTAAACAGCACTGGGATGACCAGAAAGGTAAAATCCCCCAAGGGACCCTCATCTAACACATCAACTCCCAAATCCCTGTGCAGTTCACTGATAAATACTGTACCTGCACTACACACACACTTTCTCTCGGTCCCTCGCTAGGCTCTGAATCCCTCAGAGATTAACCTGGAATCTGTGTCCTTCTGGGATCCGCATCAAGTAGCACGAATTAAAAGTGCTCCGGGGAGAAAGTTCACCTGCCGCCCTGTCAGCCATTACATTAGCCTCGAATACAGCACCTTATGAATCACATTCCATAGTCTGACCAATAAACAAAAAACTCTCAAGATAAGCTGAATTGGAGACATTTATAAACATAATGTATATTATGGCTGCCAGCTTTCTACCTTCAAAACATGAGACCGCAGGTGAGAATGTCACAGCAGCTGATACAGTTACAGTCAGACGCTAGCCTAGTCATTAGTACAACCCCGACAAGTTGTTCAGAAGGTCTATAAAGGGTTTCTTTTGTGAGTATGACAAGCTAACTGTATATTACCCTGCTTATTACACATCTAACTTATCAAATATTTAAGCAATATCACACAAGCTTGAGTGAAGTTGTTCCATTCCCGTGCCGAATGAACGTTATGTTGATGCTAAGAAAAACAGTACGATTGCAGTTCACTAAAGGAGTTAAAATTGAAGAGCTAACTTACATTTTAGACAAAACGTTGCCAGTTAGTTCGTTTGTTGTTGCTCCGCCAGCAAAATAGTTCCAAGCAAGCAGGAAAAACCCTAGTGTTATTTCGTTCTTGAATGAATCAAGTTTTTTGAACAATCGGTTTTTAAAAAAAAAAAAAAACTCAATGATTCTCTCACTTAACACACTTGTCGCCACCTACTGGCGTACCGATACAACCTGCAGAAATGCAGTAATTTATTTTAAGATTTATTTATGTATTTATATGCATTTAAATATTATTATTACAATTTCAAATAATTGTTTTCTATCCTAATATAGTTTAAACTTCAATTTATAGCTGTGATGGCAAAGCTGAATTTTCAACAGCCATTAATATAGTCTTCAGTGTCATAATCTTTCAGAAATCATTTTAATATACTGTGTGTGTGTGTGTGTGTGTGTGTGTGTGTGTGTGTGTGTGTGTGTGTGTGTGTGTGTGTGTGTGTGTGTGTGTGTGTGTGTGTGTGTGTGTGTGTGTGTTTTAAACATTATACATTATTTGTCAGGATTCTGATAAATATAGTTCAAAGAACAGCATTTATTTGATTTTTTTTGTTGTTGTATTAAGTCCTACTGTCACGTTTGACTTATTTTAATGCATTCTTGCTAAATACAAATAGGCTATTAATTTATTATTTTTTTAAAAATCGTACTGACCCCACACCTTTTGTGTATGTAAGCAGAAATATACCAATACAAGTCAAAGACATGAAATTAACACAGAAAATCAGTTAAACTGTTTATTGGTCATTGAACTAAAACATCTGCAAGAAAATGTGCCTTGATTGTTCATTCAAAATCAATATAAAATAAATCAGCAGCACACGTAAACTGGATCCAGATTAGATGCTATGCAGATTTATTTTAGCTTGAGCTTTTCACTCACAGTGTACACGTCACACATTTAAACGATTTCACTGCAGCTCAGAGGCGGTATAAACGCATTTACGCTCTGAATTGCAACTCATATGCAAGTGTTAAATTTTGGGCAAAATGTTGATTCTTGTGCACAGCCGAAAACAAGGATAGCTAACCCATATATAGTGATGACTGTGACAATGCATTTTACTCTGCACTCATTTTGGTTCAATAATTAGTTCAGTTAACTGTTAATAATCTGTTTTATGAACAGTTTACCGCTACAATTTAAACCATAATTGCTCAATAAATGTCCAGTCATTTTGTACCATATATATATAGCCTGTAACACAGACACCAGGTAGGGAGACCGTGAATTGACACCATTGATTGGTGTGCTGAGAACATTTGGAAATTCTTCTCACATTGTCTAGACTAAGCCAGCATTAGCAACTTTCTCCAGATTCCACAGATGTGAAGGCCGTGGGCTGCCGACTCCTCGACCTCAATCACTGTTGACCCCCTAACCTTGGTCTCCATGACACCAGCATCCCCCCGCAGCACCCAGATTTGACTGCAACTGAAAACTAGATGCCGTTTCCTTCACCTCCTAGAACACTAACTCCTCTGTCTCTGTTTTCCTCTTCACATTATTCTAACAGACTCCCTTAAGAGCAATCCAATCAAAGAGCTCGTGGCTGTAGATACATCAGCCAACGCGCTCGGTGAGAAAACCACATGCACATTAGCATTAAAACTTAGCGGAGCATGAGTCAAAAGACAATGCTGGTAATAAGATAGTCACTATTTTTAAAGCCCCACTGATTTTCTTTTAAACTGAGGTGTAACATTTGAAATGACAAATATGGGATGGAGGTTTCATTCAAATTTAAATATGTATGCTAAACATTTCCATAACGTCTTAATGGTTTGTTTTGAAAGCCACAGGGACAGAAGCATCGTGTCGTTTGGATTTTGTTATACAAACCCCAACTGCTGGGTGTGTAATGCAAATGTCTGAAGCAGGGTTGCCAGATCTGCACAACAAAACCCGCCCAATTGCTAATCAAAACTATCCCAATCTCAGTCCGGGGGTGTGGGGGACTCGCTTCAACCCGTGGACTAGAAAAGCAACCCGCAGCAACAGTGTAAAAGTAGCCCAATTCCACAGGGAAACTGCGGACTTGGCAACATTGGTCTGAAGGTAACCCTGCTACAACAAGCATAACACAAAGAAACCACCAGCACCATCTCTATCTCAAGACAGCTGTAGCTATTGCATGATAATTAAGAAGAGTTAAATTTGTATCAGAAATAATATTCAATTAAAACATTATATTCATATAGGCATTTATTTAATTAAAAAATATATTTTTAATGGTAAATAAAAAATATTATAAAATAAAATGTGAGTTGGTTGTGGGTGGTTTCCAAGGTGTTTCAATGCAGTTGCTAAGCTGTTTGAGGGTTTTTTTATCATGTTTGTATGTGGTTGCTAGGTTGTTCTGAGTGATTGCTATGCGGTTGCTATGGTAAGGTTTTATCAGGGGTTTTATTACGCTTGTATATTGTTGCTAGGATGTTCTGGGTGGTTGCTATGTAGTTGCTAAGGTGTTCTGAGGGGTTTTCTGCATGTTTGTACAGTATGTGGTTGCTAATGTGTTCTGGGAGGTTGCTATGCAGTCATTAAGGTGTTAGTACTGTATGTGGTTGCTAGGGTGTTCTGAGTGGTTGCTATGCAGTTGTTGGGTGTTTTGAGGGGTTTTCAGCAGTTAATATGTGGTTGCTAGGGTGTTCTGAGTGGTTGCTATGTGGTTGTTGGGTGTTTGGAGGGTGTTTCAGCCATTAGTATGTTGTTGCTATGGTGTTCTTAGTGGATGTCATATGACTGCAAATGTGTTTGGATGGATTTTCAGCAACTTGTACAGTTTGTGGTTGCTAGGGTGTTCCGGATGGTTGCTATATAGTTGCTAAGGTAGTCTGAAGGGTTTTCCGCCATTAGTATGAGGTTGCTAGGGTGTTCTGGGGAGTAGGTATGCAGCTGCTATGTGTGTTTTCAGGTGTTTTCAGTATATTTATATGTGGTTACTAGGATTTTCTGGTTGGGTTCAATGCAGTTGCTAAGGTTTTCTGAGGGTTTTTCAGCATGCTAGTAAGTGGTTGTAAGGGTGTTCTGTTTGATTACTATGTGGTTGCTAAGGTGTTCAGGGGGGTTTTCAGCATGTTTGTATGTGGTTGCTAGGATGTTCTTGTTTGGATGTAATGTGGTTGCTAAGGTGTTCTGAGGGGGTTTTCAGCACGTTAGTACAGTATGTGGCTGCTAGGGTGTTCCGGGTGGTTGCTATACAGTTCCAAAGATGTTCTAAGAGGGGTTGCTAGGATGTTCTGTTTGGTTGCTATGGTGTTCAGGGAGGTTTTCATCATGTTTGTGTGTGGTTGTTAGGGAGTTCTGGTTGGGTGCAATCCAGTTGCTAAGGTGTTCTGAGGGGTTTTCAGCATGTTAGTATATTGTATTTGGTTGCTATGATGTTTTGGGTGGTTTCTATGTGGTTGCTAAGTACATTGCTAACTGTTATTTTCACACAAGTGAGCAGCACAAGTCCTGAAAAGTGAAGCCAAAACATTTTGATCGCCCCCTGGTGGCTGGCTGCATTATAGGTCATAAACCCGCCCTCTCCATTGAATCGAATGGGACGTGACCCAAACTAAAAAATCTAAATACAATTCAAATAAATTTTTCCCAAAAATGGTGTGTGTCAATTTAGGTAGTTCTTATCACGCATATGTATGTTCAAGTGTTCGTTTTCCCAATGGTTTTAGTTAGTTATTTTGATGCTATAAAAACTGGGTGTAATGTCATGATTGACAACTGTGCTTGCGACTGGGTCTAAGAACGACGTAATAGGCAACGACCATTAGTGTGATATTTTGGCTTCATTTTCTACAGTGAAAGGAAGCAGACACGCTGTCCATCTTTTCTTTTTCTTTTTTTCAGTGTATGTTCTCAAACAGCAAGCTCAAATCCAACAGGACTTACACCTACATTGAGGCTTTTGACAGGACATAAATCCTCCAACTGCTCAAATTACTGCTTAACACAAATGTGGAATAATGAAACCCTTTTTATTTTTAAAACATTACTGGCGCCGAGCTGAAAACATTGGTTTAACAGCTGGGGGTTTTAAAACAAAACAGCGAGTTGATTATAGGTTAGTTTAACCTTATTTCATAGTTTAACATTTAGTTGTTTTCAAACAATGCCAGTGCAACACTGAGTCACAGAAAAAATTCCAGCTCATTTTGACCCAATGCCACTCAATATTAATGTCACAATGAGTCACAGTAATACAGCCGCCCTCATTCTCATCTTTTATGTCTTTTTTTTTTCCCTCTTTCACCATCTACGTAACCCACAGCTCACTCTATTGAGGCCTACCAGCAATGAAGGCAAAAACTCATGGAATGACTAATTGGTTAAACAAGATTTTCTCTCTGATTTTCTCTCTGGTAGAAGTCTCCTTCTTTTTTATCTCTCTCTCACTATTTTTTTGTAGAATTGGAACAGAATCGGAGTTGTTTACTTAAGAAGTTTAGTATTTGTACTATCCCAACAGGATTTCATATTTTACTGGTAGCTAAAATTGTGTCAGCTGGCTTAAGTATGTAAATATCCGTTTCCTTGTTCGGAGTGTGTGAAGTCGGGTCCATCTGTGTTTACTGACTGCCCTTCTGTTCCGTGGCCTTTGCTTCTGTCAGCATGAGGTCACTTCCTCCGGATAGTTCCACACATTTGTCACTTTTTAAGATTATGATGGCCTTTAAAGTAAACATGAAATCAAAATTGACCCTGTTTACTTTCTTAAAGGGATAGTTCACCCAAAAATGAAAAATATATGATCATTTACTTACTCTCATATCTTTCCAAACCTGTATGTATTTATTTCTTCTGTGGAATAAAAAGCAAGATATATATATATTTGAATTTTGGGGTCCAAACTAAATTGGACCTCAACTGATTTCATTGTATGGACAAAGGAGTTTAGAACAATGTGAGGATGAGTAAATAAAATACTTTTATATTTTTGGGTGACTATACCTTTAAGAACAAAATTTGACAATTATGATTTCTGATGATTTCTTTTCTGGATGAATATCCTGTTATTCTCAGAATATGTGTCACATTGCTTAAGTTAAACTGGTTGCAGACATTTGTCTTAGAGTGATTAATAAGAAGCATGGAATAATAATCAGTAGCTCTGTAAACAAACAGGGAGATCTACTGTAAAGGTCAGGATCTGTGAGTAAATTATGCACACAAAAAACACACACACACACACACACACACACACACACACACACACACACACACACACACACACACACACACACACACACACACACACACACACACACACACACACACACACACACACACGTACACACACACACACACACACGCAGAAAACCTGATACTTTCATGCAAGTAGACTTAAAAACGTAGAAGACTGAAGTCCCAAAGTGGTCTTGCGACATTCAGAAAGACCTCAAAGCATTGAGCAACCTGTAAACGAGTAGAAAACATGGAGGATAAAAGGACTAACGAGTATCAGAAGCTAACATCTAGCAAATGCATTTTCTCAGGAATGTCTATTCTCCTGGCAGTCCTTAAAGGGGTGGTTGATTGCGATTTCACTTTTTTCATTTTAAATAGTGTGTAATGTTGCTGTTGGTGCATGAACAGTATCTGCAAAGTTGCAGCGCTTAAAGTTCAATGTAAGCAGATATATCGTCTTTTAAAAATCAGGAAGTGTAAATGCCTACAAAAACGACTCGATTGGGACTACAGCTAGGTTTTAGACGTCACTAACCCATACATTTGCATCAACCCTCCCTCCGGAATACGCAAAAAAGGGCATGGCCATATTTCTGCGGCTTTGCCGAAGTGGAAGAGTTACAGGGGAGAGCTAGCCATGCCGTCGAAAGTGTGTTATTTTCACCCAGCTGTCAGGTCTTCTGTGTTCGGGCTTCCTACGGACGCTGTAGTTCGTCAACAATAGCTACAATTTATGTTTGATAATGTTTCTGACAATTACAATCGTAATTTAGCTCTTTGTGCGGCACATTTCACTGAAGACAGCTTTCATAATCTCCACCAATTCAATGCCGGATTACACAAGAAACTGTTGCTAAAACCTGAAGCTGTTCCAACGTTAAAACCAGATGCAGCAATTGTTGGGCCACAACCTGTAAGTAAGACTTAATAATTTTAAATGTATTTGTATAATTCTAGACGTAATGGTTTCTGGCTTTATAGCCACTTAGTTATGCTATTTCGTGTTTCTATGGCAAACGCGTACAAACAGTTTGGACCTGAATTTGTAATCATATAGATTTTGTAAATGTATTTGCCATGTTTAGATACTTCATGACGTAATTTTTCGATTTGATCATGAACGTGATCAATGTCAACAGTGTTTGTTTATAGTAGCCAGTTATATCGATGCTATTTTGTGTGTAAGACAAAGGTGTATAAAGTTGTTGGCATTTTAACACAGTTGTCACATGTACACCTAAAGAAAACGATACACAGAGTAAACTAAGTTTTGTTAATAACTAAACGGTTGTTCATTATATTGTTCATTATAAAACAATAACTTTAAAAAACTGTATTACTCATGTAATCATTTGTATTAAATGTTTAATCAAGATAAAAACGTATCTCAAAAAGCTAACAAGCAGCAGTAGCATTTTCAAGTATAACAGGGTATCAAACTTCTTATGTAATAATAGAAGAATAGAATAATAATAATTCAAAAACGTACCATTCAGAAACGTTTTGTAATAGCCGTGTTTGGGGAGGTTCTGTTTGACTCTCTTCATCGCCGCTTTCTGGGTCTGATTCGGGCTCAAACTGATACGGCAGTATCGACACCATTATTTACATTAACCGGAGCACATGAAACTCACGCCCGTAAAGGAAATGGGCGTGACGGTTCCGAACAACGTGCGCTACGCAGTTTAGCCAATTACAACACACCGGCCCAAACTAACCAATCTGAGCCCACTGCCTGTTTCTGAGGGAGTGGTTTCATAGAATCAGGAAGTCAACCGGTCGTTCAAATCACAGAGGAGAAAGAGGCTTACAACAAAGGTGAAATTTATGAAAAATAAGGCTTTTTAAAAAAGAAAAACCACAAATACATGTTACATTGCACCCCATAAACACAATCATGCAAGGAAAAAAAGCAGTAAACCACCCCTTTAACAGCAAATGCCCCTCAACACACACACACACACACACACACTCTCTTATCGGCTCCGTTGACTCACACTCTTCATCTCCCTCCTCGCTCCATCCACTTCTAAAGTAGCTTTGAAGTTATTTTGGAATCAATACTTCATGGAAGCCAGTGAACGACTATCAGGATACAGAAGGGAACAGTGAACTAGATTTAAGGAGCCGTTTAGTAAAGAGGGCCAGGCTGACCCTTTCAGAAAGCCAAAGTTATGCTCTCAGGCAGAGGCAGAGACCGACGCAGAGCTGGAACAGATGAGGTTCCACCAACATGCAGATGCTAGTTTGAACCCAATGACAAACTGCCTTGATTCTGCTTATCAATGTGTAATTTATATTACCAACAAACCAGCTAAATTGCTCTAAATATCATATTAAGGACATTCAAAGAGAAGTTTTTAAAATACCTTTTTATCCTGCCAAAGCCTTTTCATATGTTGTTATTTGTTTCAAACTAACTATGCTAGCTATGCTAGCAAACTAACCATGCTATGCTATGCTAACCTTCATGAAATTTTCATTAGATGGCTTATGTCAGCAATTTCCCTCAAAATATCAGAACTCTGCCATAAAAAAACACCCAGTTTAAACCAGATTGGACCAGTTTCTATTCCAAAATTTCCTTTAAATGTAACATGAAATATATAATGAAATACACACACATACAAATACACACACCAGTCACTTTTATTATGTACAGCAGTGGTTCCCAACCTTTTTTTGTCTGAGACCCCCTTTTTCTCAAGAAAATATTTTAGGGCCCCCCTTCACATTTAATGATATTATCGCTCTTGTAAGCTTGCAGCAAGGATGACAAAATATGTTGTTTTCAAACAAACGGTATGTTTATGCACAAATAATAGCCTATAATATTGAAAATACAATAACAAAAACATCAGTAGGCCCTTTGTAATTTAAAAACGTAAGCCTAGGAGAAGCCTATATATTGGCCCTATTTGAAGTGCAAAAACAAAAATATTCACACTGGTGCGTAGGTAAAAAAAGAAAGAATATAGGCTATTACTAAATGACTGTTGTCTGGGGCCTCAATACTTGCATGTTATTTGTGAGGCTTTATCAATGTGAGGCTTTATTTTTTACGCTTTTGGCGCTATAGCGAGCGATAATAAACTTGCGTTTATTAACAGAATAATGCGTCTTTCGGAAGAACATTGTAGCCGGAACTACATCTCTCTGTGTACGTCTATGACGAGTCACGCAGGTACTGGGCTACTCCGCAGCGGCAGCGATCCCGAACCAGTGTAAAATAGTCCCAATGTAAACACTTATTATAGGTGTACCATAGTGGTTCAGGACAAGACAAAAACACGGATTGGAAAATGGATTCATGATGAACTCGCTCATTACATAAATTTGGTAAATTTTGAACAGAAAAAAGTTAAGGACTTTTATTTAATGCTCATTGCTCAAACCTTTCAAAATATGACGCGACCCCCCACAGAGCTCGCTGAGCCCCCCTTGTGGGCCGCGACCCCCCTGTTGGGAACCGATGATGTACAGTAAACCAGTTCAACTGCTTGTTAAAGGGTAACTAAACCCTAAAACAACTTTTTTTAATTAATGATCTGTAAGGCTGGGGCTTTATTAATGCTGTTCATTGATTCAAGTAATTTTTTTGACATTTGGGTATAAAGTGTTTCAATTCTACAATATATGTTGTAAAAACATCTGAGTGCTGCCCTCTTCTTCCTCTCCCGGTGGCTACTGCAGTTGAATTTTCCTATTGGCTGTTGTGGTACTGCGTGAGGTAAGCAGGCACCAGCTCACCACGCCCTTGCCTACAGAGAGACGCGGGTCTCAGGTGCACAGCATTTGCCAGGGCAGCAGTTCTGTGGGCAAAAATCCTTGTTGATGCCAGAGGTCAGGGGAGAATGGCCAGACTAGTTCGAACAGATAGAAAGGGAACAGTAAGTCAAATAACCATTTGTTACAAACAAGGTCTGCAGAAGAACATCTCTGATCACACAACACATCGAACCTTGAAGCAGACAGGCTACAGCAGCAGAAGAAGACTACACTGAGTGCCACTCCTGTCAGCTAACAGCAAACTGAGGCTACAACTCACACAGGCTCACCAAAATCGGACAACAGAAGATTGGAAAAGCGTTGATTGGTCTGATGGGTCTCGATTTCTGCTGTGACATTCAGATGGTGCAGTCAGAATTTGCTGTAAACAACATCCATCCTGCCTTGTATCAACGGGTCAGGCTTTTGCTGGTTGTGTAATGCTGTGGAGGATATTTTCTTGGCCCTTCAGTACCAGTTGAGCATCGTTAAAACATCACAGCCTACCTGAGTATTGTTGGTGACCATGTCCATCCCTTTATGACCACAGTGTACACATCTTCTGATGGCTATTTCCAGCAGAATAACGCGCCATGTCACAAAGCTCAAATCATCTCAAACTGGTTTCTTGAACATAGAAATTAGTTCCCATTTTATTCATTACGAAGACAATGTGCACCAATGAATTGACAGTGGATGTTCTTACACACACAGTCTTAAACCAATTAAGCTTTATAAAACCCACATATCAATCTTTTTTTTTTTTAGGTAGTTTACAAAGCAAAAACTGATCAGCACACTTAGATTTTCGCTCTTTATGTTAATTTCTGGCTGCTTCTTCAATGTGCACATTTTATATTTTGATGCTAAAACCTGAGAAAAACACAGAAAATTCCAACATATTGCGTAAACTCAGTTTTTTGGTGTTGACCTTAATATGAGAGTTCCAGTAAAGTATCGATATGGCATCAGGGTTTAATTTACTTTAATTTATTTTAATTTAATTTCATTTTAATAAACAGGACACAAAGTCTTGCAGCTATTTCTCTGATCAGCTCATTTGCCATTGGAAATCTAAAGGCTTGTCAGTCATCATAGAAGCTGCTCTTGAGAAGATCACACGCTCTCACAGCACTCGTGGAATCACATGCATGAGTGTTCGTGTGAGCACGTGTCTGATGAATGCTAATTAAACAGATTACAACAGTGGTACGAGTGACTCGCGGTGATAAAGGAGGTGACTTAGTATTAATGTTCTCCACCCATTCTGTTTAATCCAATTGAATGTCTTTCTGCACGCCTCTTTGTTTCGGGCTCAACCTGCCACTCAAATGATCATTGTATTCCCGTTCACTTTTTCACTCAACAATGCCTTACGTAAATCTAGCATGGATGCAGCGGCTATTCAGCGTACCGACAAAGAGCTGTATTGTCTTATTGTGTGTCTCTCAAAGTTTAGCATTTAAAGGCAAATAAACAGATAAACCGATCTTGAAAGTGAGATAAACACCAAATTCCAAGCAGCAAGACAGCAACTAAATGAACCTTGTTTTAGCTTCTCTTGGAAGGAAAGCAACACACATTCTTTAAAGAGACAGCCCAATCAAAAATTAGGCCTAAAGGGGTCATTACACAACTCGCTATGCATAACTACATGGATTAGATGTCTGTGAAAGAACATTTTGTTGTGTATTATCATGTTTTATATGTGTATACTATGAAAGCCTGTTTGTGTCTCTGAAAAAGTCAAATAAATTGAAAATAAACACTGGAAGATACTGCGAAGAAAAGTGAAAATTGTGAGATATCAAGTTGGAAAAACAAAAAAAATAAAGTCTCATAATGAGATTTTAAGTCAAATTGTAAAAAATAATGACATTTGCAAGACTAAGTCTCAATTCTGAGAAATATGGTCACAATTTTTTTTTTTTGTACAAGTACAATTTAGACAAATGACAAACAAAATCAGTAAGAGATCACAGAATATCACATTATTATGACCCATATATCCATATAAAATCTCTCAATGTAACATAATGTTCCTGCTGATTCCTACTTTTAGTATGTGTTATCATACCATACTGCATATTTGAGCAATCTCATTCTTTCACTCAATCCCTCCCTTTCTCTTTACCCATCTCATCCATTTATTCAGAAAAAACCTCATCGCATGGGGGTTCTTAAGCTCCACACCCGCACACAGGAAGTCCACTTCCATTGCCAACGTACACAGTTGCAAAGCGCTTCTGCCTCTCTCCTCAGATCTAATGAGAGCTTTTTACAGCTGCCAATGGCCAAACATTTTTTTTTTGTGCCAACAGGAAATACAAACTCAAGCCGACTAGATGATAAGGTAGCCCCATCCAAACTAAGCCAGTAAGCTGCATTTCATTTCAAATTGCGATCTAGACCATCTTATGCCCAACCAGAGGTAAATCCGCCCAGTGATACACCATTTAACTCCAGCTCTCATTTCCTCCAGAGATCTATCTGAGATGAGCAGGCAATGTGGCTTAAGGACTCATATCTGCTCAGCTTTCAGCGTCTTCACTGGCCCCGCGAGCGCTTTGTGGTTGACCGTCCCGCCACGGCCGGCAAGAAGAGATAATGAAAATCAGAGATAAAGGCGATAAGGCTGAAATGGCGGCAGTCGTTTTTGAACGGAGAGCTCAATCCAGCCCAAACAAGCAGATTAGGAATGACATTTGTCTGCTTGGATTGATAACTACATCTATGCCAGTGAGGCTTACAGAAAGGGGCCCGGCAGATTATGTCAACATCCAAAGGCATATCGTGTCGATGGAAAAAAGGATCGACAGAGCATGTCTATCCAATAACCCATCCAAAACCAGAATAGAATGTGAAATTGAATTGAAGCGCTAGCATTTCGAGAAATTCAGGTGAGTACCTGCATTTCGCAGGTGTGTATTGGAGCGCGACTCATATCTCATAGATGCTAAAAATACACAGCCTATGCATTTACTCCACAGGCACGCCAGCTCAGATGATGTGACAGCAAACGGGTTTTCATTTCACAACAACATATGTTGTAGCTAAAAGACACAAGTCAACGTCCGCTTCATGCTGACCCTAGAAATACTGCAGCAGTACCAGAGACGCTATCAGAGGATAATGCATTGGCTATAAATGATATTCATGTACAGTAGATTTTTTTACAAATGCTATGGTACATGTCCAAATCACCAAGGTATAATCAGCATGAAATGTGTCCAACACCGTTTCAGGGGGAACTAGAGGTAATAACTTGTATGCGATTTGTACAATTGTAAGATACTTGTACAATTGTAAGATTTGTACAATTGAGTTGTAAGATATTGTACAAATTGGCTTGTATGAAAAGTTTTGACTTGTACTACTATTTCCTAATTCCTTTTATCATGTTTTGGGGATTTAAACTTAGATTAGATTTTTTTTCACATTTCTTATGATTTTGACACTGCATACGAATTATTATGACTTCTTATGAGGTGATATGTCCAATAAATATATTACTTCATAGTACTATTTGGCACCTTTTTGTAATTGAAAGATTTTTCAGTTTCAAGTGCGTCAAAGTGGTAGTTGTGTAGCTGTCAATGGAGGGACAAAAATCTCAGATTTCATTAAAAATATCTTCATTTGTGTTCCGAAGATGAATGAAAGTCTTTGGAACGACATGAGGGTGAGTAAATGAGGACAGAAATTTCCTTTAAGCACTACTTTTTCACAAGGTATGTCAGAATATGTTGAAGCAAAGATAAAGTTTTCTCAGCTTTCACCATTGCAAATCCATACGTTTTTCCTTTACATACTTGTGAAGCACTTTTCCAATTAAAATCACCCCTGTTGGAAAATATAAGCTGTTCCAAGAAGCATGTTCTAAAACTCAGCTTGACCAAACTACGCTGGTATGAATAGCTGGCAGCTGGTTTGTTGGTCCTATGATGACCAACCATTTATAAACCAGATAGCAACACAACAGTTCCACAACACAGCTATCAGCTTAAGCTGGATATTCCAGCAGGGAATGGATCCCCAGCGTTCTCAGACTCAGCGTAAACTCTAGCGTGTGGGCGACCTTAGTCTAATGCTTTGCATCTATTGAAATATTTAAGGCTTCAAAAAAAAAAAAACAGTATTGCTTGGAATTTAAAACTCAGAAAAAAAGGATTTCTGATCTTGTGACAGCAGAACTGGGGTAAAAATGAAAGGAGTATTTAACATCAATACATTTTTGTCAGTCCAAAAATGACAACACAACCCCTCTAGCACACTAGAGGGGGAAAAAAAACCCGAACAACAACAGCAGCGGTACACTATCGAGCAACTCAACCTCCCCTTTAAAGCCCCACTGAGAGTTGCATGCAGTGATCGATGGAAAAACAACAAGAAGAAGAAATCTGGCAGGCCAATGTAGCCAGATGATCCTGTATTTCTGATGACCTCAGGATGGATAGCGGCCAGCCCATGTGCCACTGCTAACACAGGCATGAACAGATGAGGTGACTTTTCCAACTCTTCATCCCGGTCACAGAAAACAATTCGATCCCAGGGGCCCAGCCTGAGTTTTCTCAGCTTTCATGAGAGCAGGGGTGAGAAATGAACAAAATATTTTTTTCAACACGTTAAGCTGACCCAAGCCTGTGAGTTCGGGATGAAATCGCCGCATTTCCATTTTATTCCTATAATCTAGTTTTAGATGACACTACACCTTTTTGCCACATAGTGACAGCATTTTTTTTTTTATATCAGTCATATTTTTTGATGTCCATTTATAGTTAGTTCCAGGATGTGACCGCAATGTGACCGCAGAACATGATTGCATGCAATATTATTATAGTTATTATTAATCTACAGTAGGTTTAGTTGACTAAAATGTAATGGGTTTGGTTAAATTGTAATGCATCAATTAAGCAATTCTCTAAAGCTTCTATAATATTATATTATATTATCACTTGGAAATGAAAGCAAAATTAGTTTTAACGAACACGGGAACAGGATAACACACTAGCATAAGAATATCAACACAAGACAAAGGACTAAAATAACTGAGGGCTTAAATAAACCGGGATGGCAATCAACAGAACAATGAACAGGTGAGGACTAACAACCATAGTAACAAACAAGTGGCGGGGAAATGTGATTAAAAAAAAAACTACCAAGATATACTAGGTCAACTGAAAAACTCAAGCAAAACAGAACATACATGTGACTATTATATTATATTGATTTATAACTATATACCAATTATTACTAGCATAACAATTTGTAAAACATGGCCACATGGTCAATGTAATTTTTTATTTGATTAGAGACAGATTTTTCTGTGCAGATCAGTGCAGATCAGTGCAGATTTTTTTCCATTTGTTTGCATTTTATCAGAAATCCTAAAATTTGGTTTAGTTACTGATTCAGATTATATCCTGATTCCTCAATGTGTAGGAGTCCCGTATGGATCTTATTACATTTTGTTCAGCAGGATATAATAACAAGCAGCAGAACTTTAAAAACATGCTCACATGAAAAATAAATGTGCCGAGATGATTGGAGATGAAGGAAAAGTGCAAGCGCACACACTTGACAAAAATTTCCCCTCACCATATATAATTCCGTTCTCTGCACTCTGTATGTTTTCCCTGTTCCGTATTCCCAGGTAATAGGGTCAGAGAATCTCATTGCGGCTGGAGCTGCAGACTTCTATATTATCATTTGGCTGCCAGCACAGCCTCTGAGCACAAATGTAATGATATTTTGTTACCCACCATCTGCCACACGGGCCAAAACAATACAATACCCCTCTCGGAGCAAGGCTGCGAGGGCTACGCCACGTACCGTACACAGCCACGTATGACAGGCAATACTCCCACCACTCCCAACAGACAACACAGACAGCTGCCTTGATAAGGTCACATAATCTGACCAATAGCTAGCTTAGCTAAACAAATATTCAATTAGTATTTGCGTTTTGGTTTATGCTAACAATGTATCTGCACTTTCAGGCAAGAATTGTGAAATGTGCTCATGACTACATGAGAAGAGTGGAAGAGAAAGTGTGTAGACAGTGTGTGAAAGAATGCTTGTGGCAAGGACCAAGCCTGCGTGACCACTAAATGCCCAGAATCGGGAGAACTGTCGCTATTGGTTTCCGTTAATTTCCGCTAATAGGCCCCGCAGTCATCCGCTAGCCAGAACTTTGGCCGCGTATAATGTTAATTAGATTTTCTTTTTGGACCGTTCGCAGAGCGCTTGTCAACATCCTGTCACATCCTCGAGAATTCTCATAGTGACACAGCCTAAAAGCCATTTTTTTGGCTGGGCACCAAAACACCGCTAGGCACCAAGCATCTGGCAGATAAAATAACAAACTAAAACTAAAGAAGAAACAAAAGGGACGTTCAGTAAGAAATGTCCAACAGGAAAAACCTTGTTATTCTGTTGGCCTGATCCAATCAGACAAATGTGAAAAATTCTCCTTGCTTTTTGCTAAAGGCTAGTTTTATTTAGCGATTAGTCATTCCCTGATCACATTCCAGTGCCTATCAATGATTAACAAAATGTTGACGCATAATGAATGGATTTGCCTTGGGGTCAGAACTTTAAATAATTCAAACCATCAGGGTAAATACATAAACATTACTGATGCATTTATTCATAAAAAAATCCAGGAATAAATGTAAATCAAGTGGTCTCATCCTAAAAAGACAGCGGCGTTTTCTTTAACAAAAATTGATCTGCAGTCACTTACGAACAGTTCTCAAGGAAATAAGAGCTGGTACATTGATTCTGCCCTAGATCGCCTAAGACTCTGAATCAAACACATGTTTTGGTGTCCAGAGGCATTTGTTTTTGACAAAAACATATTTCAGCAACTTAAAATAATGTGTAGTCATAGGTTCACGCTGTGAGGTTTTCTGTCATTTAGATTTGAATTCATTGTTAATATTTTGAGAATAAATTTCATTTATGCAATTTTTTGTACATTCCATTTGTGGTAAATTAAATGTATATTGGCATTATATTGGCTAGGGTTGTCAAAATAACTTTAACAATTTCTGTAGCAAAATTTCAACCGCAGTCAAAACTTATATGCTGTTGAACAGTGATTTGCTCAAAAAATAGTTTAAAAGTACAGGTCCTTCTCAAAAAATTAGCATATTGTGATAAAGTTCATTATTTTCCATAATGTAATGATAAAAATTAAACTTTCATATATTTTAGATTCATTGCACACCAACTGAAATATTTCAGGTCTTTTATTGTTTTAATACTGATGATTTTGGCATACAGCTCATGAAAACCCAAAATTCCTATCTCAAAAAATTAGCATATCATGAAAAGGTTCTCTAAACGAGCTATTAACCTAATCATCTGAATCAACTAATTAACTCTAAACACCAGCAAAAGATTCCTGAGGCTTTTAAAAGATCCCAGCCTGTTTCATTACTCAAAACCGCAAGCATGGGTAAGACTGCCGACCTGACTGCTGTCTAGAAGGCCATCATTGACATCCTCAAGCAAGAGGGTAAGACACAGAAAGAAATTTCTGAACAAATAGGCTGTTCCCAGAGTGCTGTATCAAGGCACCTCAGTGGGAAGTCTGTGGGAAGGAAAAAGTGTGGCAAAAAACGCTGCACAACGAGAAGAGGTGACCGGACCCTGAGGAAGATTGTGGAGAAGGACCGATTCCAGACCTTGGGGGACCTGCGGAAGCAGTGGACTGAGTCTGGAGTAGAAACATCCAGAGCCACCGTGCACAGGCGTGTGCAGGAAATGGGCTACAGGTGCCGCATTCCCCAGGTCAAGCCACTTTTGAACCAGAAACAGCGGCAGAAGCGCCTGACCTGGGCTACAGAGAAGCAGCATTGGACTGTTGCACAGTGGTCCAAAGACCTTTTTTCGGATGAAAGCAAATTTTGCATGTCATTCGGAAATCAAGGTGCCAGAGTCTGGAGGAAGACTGGGGAGAAGGAAATGCCAAAATGCCTGAAGTCCAGTGTCAAGTACCCACAGTCAGTGATGGTCTGGGGTGCCATGTCAGCTGCTGGTGTTGGTCCACTGTGTTTTATCAAGGGCAGGGTCAATGCAGCTAGCTATCAGGAGATTTTGGAGCACTTCATGCTTCCATCTGATTTAATTTTTCAGCACGACCTGGCACCTGCTCACAGTGCCAAAACCACTGGTAAATGGTTTACTGACCATGGTATTACTGTGCTCAATTGGCCTGCCAACTCTCCTGACCTGAACCCTATAGAGAATCTGTGGGATATTGTGAAGAGAAAGTTGAGAGACGCAAGACCCAACACTCTGGATGAGCTTAAGGCCGCTATCGAAGCATCCTGGGCCTCCATAACACCTCAGCAGTGCCACAGGCTGATTGCCTCCATGCCACGCCGCAATTTATTTCTGTGTCTTACCCTCTTGCTTGAGGATGTCAATGATGGCCTTCTGGACAGCAGTCAGGTCGGCAGTCTTACCCATGATTGCGGTTTTGAGTAATGAAACAGGCTGGGAGTTTTTAAAAGCCTCAGGAATCTTTTGCAGGTGTTTAGAGTTAATTAGTTGATTCAGATGATTAGGTTAATAGCTCGTTTAGAGAACCTTCTCATGCTATGCTAATTTTTTGAGATAGGAATTTTGGGTTTTCATGAGCTGTATGCCAAAATCATCAGTATTAAAACAATAAAAGACCTGAAATATTTCAGTTGGTGTGCAATGAATCTAAAATATATGAAAGTTTAATTTTTATCATTACATTATGGAAAATAATTAACTTTATCACAATATGCTAATTTTTTGAGAAGGACCTGTGTGTATATATATATATATATATATATATATATATATATATATATATATATATATATATATATATATATATATATATATATAAATAATATTAATATAATTTCTTCCAATTAATTAGTCAATTTAAAAACAAAAGTTTATTAATTTAATGTAATATAAGCAACAATATAACTGTCATGGAACAGAAGATTGCAGACACATGTAAGATCCAAGTTTATTGAGAGACACACGGAATGTAAACAGGTGAGTAACTGGAAAGCAGATCGATGTGGTGATACTGGCAGGGAAATGACTCTTCTTATCTGTTGCAGGTGGAGATGACAGGTGAGTGGAAGACTAGATGATCACAGAAGACCGAAGACTTGACAGGATTGCAAAGGCTAGTATCCACAGGTTTGGCATCAGGTAAGCATTCAGGGATGAACAACAAGACCAGACAACCCATGTGTGTTTGGTGCTGGCTTTTATGGAGGAACTGATGAGGCTGATAGCAGACAGATGTGGTGATTGTATAGTATGCACTGTTTGTAGCCAGAGAGGATTATGGGAAATGTAGTGTGCTGAGGTGACTGGTCTAGTGCATGAGGATTGTGACAATAATATAAATATTATCAATATATGTTTTTATATGCAAGAGGAAAAATGTGCTGCTGCTGCCTCGATCACGAAAGTCACATTGTATTTGATACAAAACTAAATAGACTAAATCAAGTGGAAAAAAGTGATAACTGAAACCATTTTCATAGGAGTTTGTTTCCGCCATAAGGAAACCTATTGTAAACGAAAACTTATAAATGTTAAAGATTGAACTACTGTTAGTAAACCTATCAGAGGCTGTTAATCAAAGTCTATGCGTTTGTTGAAGTCATCAGTTTGCATTATTTCAACTTATTTTTTCTTATTATAGGCTACTTACATTTATTCTAATTTTATTTTACTCATATTTTATTTATAATAGGTTCTCATATTGATTATTTTATGCTTATTTTTAACAAAAAAACAAAACACTTCTGGCATACATTTAAATTGATGCCTACCATGGTGTTTCTTATTTGTAGTCTCTGATTTAGATGCGTGTCCTCAGCCGATGCCTCGTACCGTTTAAAGGTGAAGTCGCTTCTGTGACATTAATGCAACCTAGCAGAATTACAAAAATACAGTATATTTTTTAACTTTCGCGTGTCGCGCCTCACTCAAATCAAACATAACTCAACTGCTTTTACAGGTGCTTGTGAAGGCATCAACAGGTAAATGTAGGCTACTTTCAAGTAAACGTCAAACATGTTAATATATTATATAGAAAACTTTAGCTATGTTGCTATGTGTCATGAGTAAACAACTAAGCAGCTAATGCGAACGCGAAACCCAACTAACGTATCTGCACCAGGTGCATTTTTGACAAAGCGCACATAGCATACCCGGTTAAAAAAGGCACTGCTGACCACTGATAGATGATGCTTTCTAGATATTGCATCAGACATTAAAAACATGGCCATTCAAAACCCAGTTGACTACCATTAAAAAGTCCATGCAAATGACAGTAATGATTGTTTGAGACCTCGATGGAACCTTGAGTCACTGATGGTGATTTAAGACGCTTGTTCGACATGCCCTAAATGTTGGGGTGTGGGATATTTTAAGGCAAAATGTGTGTGCGTATATGTGTGTTGAGGTGGTTATCATCTTCTTTATTCTCCTCTCCTATCCTGACTGTCTCCTCATCTCCTCTCTGTCACGCCTGGCCACTCTCCATTCCATTTCCCCAATGGCTCATCCATCGCCACCTCCGGTGAGTGGCGAGCGGAGCCCGGGGTGATTAACGCAAGAAAGATGGCAGGACTGGCAGCGTAAATCCAAAGAGGTTTCAGGAGGAACACCGCCGCTTGTCTCCACATGAGGAATGGAGAACTGGCTGGGCCAAAACCCTTCCTGGAAGTGTCCTATCCCGTCCTACACGGGCGGAATACAGAGAAAGGAATTCATGAAAAAGTACGGAAAATCCACAGCGCTCCCAGGGGCATGAGAGTAGAAGCCCATCTGTCGGACATCTGGTCGGAGGAGCTCTTGTGAAAAGAAATGTGCTCAATTGTATTGAATGTGTACTGGAAGTGTACTTCAAATCTTAAAAGTATATATTTTGTAAAAAAATTGTCCTTGCAGATAATATAATATTAATGAAATAGAAGACCACTTAAGTGTATTTAAAGAGAGGCCACGATCATGAATACACTTTTAAAATGTGCACTTGCACTTCTCAAATTAAGGAACATTTCAAGTGCATTTTAAATCACAAAAGATTATTATAACACTGAAGAACACAAAATTGAGTATTAAGTGTTGACTAACATTCAAAGCACATGCAAAGTTGCAAAGTCTGTAGTGTTAATATATTTTAAAGTACTAAATTGCAACATCATCATACAAATGTGCAATTTCAAATATATTTAAATACATTACATATTTATGACTACGTTTTAAAATAAATAACATTAAAGTTTTAGTTTACCATAAATGCTTGTCGGTACATTCAACAAACCATATTTTGAAAGACAGAAGTAATTATGAAATTACATATAAAGGTGTACTTAAGTCCTTCAAGTGGCAAAAAGTTCAGCTACATTGCATTTAATATAAATTTTAACTATAATACATTTTCATGTAATTGCATTTAACATGCAATAAAAATGTCCAAAAATATTACATATTACAAGTATACTCTTTTAAAGTATATATTATTTCTGTAATAAGTACTATTTTTTAAAAATCTGCTCAAATGCACTTTTCACAAGGGAGTGAAAGACCTTCAGCATACCTGTCGGTACATTTTACAACTATAGTTACTGTATACTTTACCCCAAAAAATTCTTTCATCACTTCATCTCCCCCATATTGTTCCCATATGACTTTTTTTCTTCTGTAGAACAAAAAAGGAGAAATTCTAAAGACTGTTTTCTGTGGAATTACGTTAAATTGAGGACTAAAGCTTTCATGCTTAAAAAAAAAAAAAAAAAAAAACAGTCCAAGCAATGCAGAAGCATCATAAAAGCAGTCCATAAGTCTTGCACACTAAATTCCAAGTCTTCTGAAGTCACACTACAGCTTTGAGACAGACTGACACAAGTCAGAAGTCACATAGTACTCTACTTTAGTAGTAGTCACTACTTAAATTATATTTTATGGTGCTTTTGCGTCCTTTTTGAAGCTTGAAAGCTTTGGTCCCTGTTCATTGTAACCACAATGAATAGAGCATGGAAAACAAAATGTCTCCTTTTGTGTTCCACTAAAAAAAAGTAATTTGAGTTTGGAATGACACGAGAGAGTGTATGTGATGTGGACTATTCCCTAACACACAAGCACCAATGTAGCCTCATTCGCTGAGGCCCAGCACAGGATGTTACAAGAGGTCAAAGACAGCCAATCCAATCAGTAGTCACAGCGCTAACCCATCAGCACTAGTCAAGGTAGAGTGAACCATCAAAGACACAACCCAGCCAGAAAAGGCAATCACAGTTGTCAAGCGGCAAAGAAATGAAAAAGTAGCCTATTTCTACTTTTGGGTTTGATTTCATGCTTGTACGTTGAACTGCCACTCGGCTGCTGTTTGAGCTTAACGTCAGGCACATTTACCGTTCTTTGCAATGCTGGTTGTTTTTAATATGGAAAGAAAGAAAAGTGGAAGACAGTGGAGACATTGCCTCTCAGTAGGACGTCAGATAATGACAATTTTCCTTTCTCATCTGAATTTGCATGTTTGTCAAAGCTATCATTGTATGATCATGGTCATTACACTGCTAATTAGCATATTTAAAATAAAGCAGTAAGCCTTTAAAATCCTCTCCAAAGCCATTAACCATCTCCATTTCTTTATGTTTTCAGTTAGCCTTTGGTTACCAATATAACAGATTAGCATAGTCCTAACTGATTACGAAAATATTTTTTGTTTTGTAGACTACATGCAACGTTTCTGGTGTTCATGGGAATGAATACTCAATGAATAAACTAAATGATCGCCAAAAATATTTTCATAAAATGTTATTGAATGATATTAAATTACCACTGATTTTACACAATGTTTACGATGTAAGTAGGTTGTTAGCCAAATCGATAATCTCACAATGGCGAAAAAAGCCTACTGGCCAATTAAATGGCTTGATAAAGTATATTGTGTAGTCTAAAGCTAAACTGTAAACATATCAACTTTAAATGCTAGAATTTAACTGAGGGATTTTCAAATCAGCTGCTTTACAATGACTGCAGAACAAAAGTTACATAAAAGTAAAAAAAGGTTGTTAGAGGATGATTGCCCTCTGTGCAATTTACATTTGCGACATTAGCACACCCCCACACTCTTCTAGGCTGACCAATGACAGATGGGGGTCATGTTCAGGACACTGGGAATTTTTGCACAAGAAATGACACACTTCACAGATTTGTGATGCACAAAAAGCAACATTAGCATTATCATGCTAGCATCATAGCAAAGATCATGCTCAGCAACTTCAGAGACCCATCGATTCGGAATCAGAGTAAGTACAGAAACCTAAAGGTCTGTGTGGCACACTAATGTCAGGTTTTTCCAAGAGAGTTACAGGTAGAGAAAGGTCATAAGGGAACATGCGTGTGTATAATGTACTCGTCTAATTCACTATATGCACACTGAGTGACTGTTACGAGTGGAATAAATCAGAACGGACAGACACTAATCACAAGCCATTTTCCGAGCACACTCGATTCAGGTCTGACTGATGAAAGCACAAATATCTGGAGTGGCGGAAAGACAGCGGGAGTCTCGGCAATTTGAGAAGAGAGGAGGGAAAGAATAAAAAAAAGCATTGTACTTTAAACAGCTTCCCTAGAAGTAAGACAAATTGGGCAGGGTGGTGCAGTCCGTAGGCTGCATCTCACCCGCTCTCTCTCTCTCTCTCTCTCAGTGGAAGAGGATAGCGTCCTTCCAAGCATTAAAGTGGAAAAACCAACTACACTGCAAAAAATTAATGAGAAGACTCACAACTCCGGCCTAACACTGGCTCACTGACACAACGCTCCTTGGCATGTGGTTATTTTCCCCTTCTCGTCTTTTCTTTCCTCTTTTCACCACGGAGGCAGAAGAAATATCAAGGGGCTGTAACCGGCCTGGCCCTCTCAGTCGTGGTCTAATGCAACACTAATGTATTGTGTCTGTGAAAATGGGCATTGTGAATACGTGACTGTGCTTCCCAGAAACGCCAAGGCATTACCTCATTTATATGTCCACTAAGAAACAGCACGCGTCCACGCACAAACAAATTATTTGCTGCCGCAATTTCCGAGGCTTGTGTGATATATAGAGGGTGTCTAATAGTTTGCCTCACTCCTTTTCTGCTGTTTTTGTTCCTCTTTTCCAAATGGGGAGAAATAGTGTGGGGAGAATTAGAAGTACCAAATGGAATGAACTGGCCTACAAAACCATTAGGCTACAATTCCCTGACTGACAAACACCCATCACATGGACAACATCACCCTAAAGGCTGTATCATTACACACCAGGCCTGAACTGCAGCCCACAACCTCCACATTAAGGTTATTTCTCGATTGCAAGCAGGCCTGTCCATGACAGCCAGCCCATCAAGGGCTCTGGGCAGAGATTGGCCTTTTACACTGATCCAGACCGGATTACGCAGCCTAAATCCCAGCCATTACCTTTAAAGAACGAACCAAAAACTGATATCAGATTACAAGGGGAGAGTTCTTCTTATGGGCCACTTGGTATGAGGTAAAGAATTGGATTTCACAAAAGTGAAGCTAAAGGGATAGTTCATCCAAAAAATGTAAATTTGGTCAATGGATTAAAACATGGATATTGTGAATAATGTCTATACAATGAAAGTGAATGACAATGACTGTCATTGTATAGAAAGAAGAAGAAAAAGTTTATGTTATGTTCAACAGACAGTCATAGAAATTATGAACAACATGAGGGTGGGTAATTGATGACAGCATTTTCAGTGTCATTGGCGATTTTATTGGGCAACACATTTTGATGGTCCACTTTAGACATTCTACTAATTATACTTTGCAACTACATATCAACCAACTTTCCTTAGATTATTAACAGAATGATTATTAAAATTTTTTTATCTTGACATATTTGATTTCCAGTTATATTGAAGAAAAAAAGGCTTCATAGCTTCCTTCAAGAGTGGTTGAAAGGAAAAAATAATTTAAGGAGTATTGTGTGGGCCGGTGATACAGTGATAAATGAAGTCTATCACTTAGCACTAGCGCTTAGCACGCCACAAAAGCCTTGATCAATCAGCTTGACAAACTGCAGAATTAATGCTGAATATAATCAACAGTAAAAGGCTGAGTCCGCATTGCGTAACCTAGCATTTTAAACTAGAAACATAAATAACAGAACTCACGCAAAATACTCCACCTAGTGGCCAATGCATGAAAGTCTGTGTGAAAACGAATGTTAAGGTGTTGCATCTCGGTTGCACTATAACATCTGTGTGGCTGTTAATATTGAAACGCCCGCTGCGGCTCATCAAATTGTAATTAATTTCTCTCTCATTAATCCATCCATCACTTGTTCAATACAAAGAAACATAAACATGCTCCATTGTTTGGTTTCAGACAGATTAATTTAACATCATCTTTGACGTTTTAGATCCTTGTTGGTCTTTACACATGATCACGTGTTTCACCCTGGTTGAGAGGAAGAACCGGCATTTAAATTGGAGAGGGCCAGCAGCCGTTATACGTTATTAATGGAGAGACTTTTTCGTTTGTTGCTCCATACTCTGCTAATTATGACCTTAGAGAGGGGGACGGGGGTAAGGAGGAGAACAAGGCGCTGGAGGGGGCCGGGTTATGTGGAAGGAGAATTAGCGCTTAAGTCTCCCAGTGGCTCAAAGGTTTCTTTCGTCTCCTGGCAAACTCTTTCAACCCCTTTTACTGTGCCAAATGAAAATCTTTTTCAGAACCTCCAGTCTGGGAGAGAGTCAGAACTAGAGAAAGGGAGAGAGATAAAAGAGTGGCAAAAGCAAACATGAAGAAAATCTGAGAGAAAGTGAAGCCAAAGTACACGAATTTGGTCTCCTGCCTACAACTACTACAACTTTCAATGAGGCGAATCATTATTACTATACCAAATTCGTATCTGGCTAACGTTAAAATAAATGGTGAACAACAAGACCAGAGGGTTGGTGCTGTGTATGGCGATGATGTCACAAACAATCGGTGCTGCAGATTTCGGGCTTTCCAAAGACCATTTAGCAAAGCTGCACACAACAGAACAAACAAACAAACAAAGAACAAAACCAATGCAATCAACATGTATGTACAAAGCCAATATTTATCTAAAGGTACAGGAGCCCAGCAACAACAACAACAAAAAAGTATCACAAATGAACATTTTAGCCAAATTTATGACCTTCATTTTCTTTGTTCAACTCTATTCTCTAAGTATTTAAAATACTTGCATGATTTTAGAATGTTTACCAAAAAAAAAAAAAAAAAAAAAGGCAGTTGACATGGTGTAACTGGTCCAACTCAACCCACTCCGAACGGGATTCGAAGCAGGGTCTCCGGCGTGGGAGGCGGGCACGCTAACAAGAACACTAAAGACCACAGTAAAGTAATAAACTAATAAAGTTCACTGACAGAGGTTCTGATACGTATTTTAAACATAGATAAAAATGTCACTCAGAAAGATCAGAATGCTGTATGCACCGTGCATGTGCACATGTATAACACTTTTTTTTTGTCTCCATAGCAATGGCATTATCTGATAAAATGGCATTATATGACTTAAATTCTTTTCATGCTGGGTTCGTTATCTGCAGTTTTCTCTCTGTAAGACAGGATCTACCAGCATGCTTCATGAATGTCCACTTCATTTAGTGGTTGGCACACACTGTGAGCTGTGGTTGCCAGTGGAGATGAGGAGAAAATGTACCAGCACGAGCAAAGACACATACACATACACACACACACACGCACGCACACACGCGCACACACACACACGCACACACACACACACACATACACATACACACACACACACGCACGCACACACGCGCACACACACACACGCACACACACACACACACACACACACACACACACACACACACACACACACACACACACACACACACACACACACACACACACACACACACACGTCTGCCTTCACCAAGACTATTGAGGAGATGAGTCCTTCACTGAAGAGCATCAATACTCCTTGAGAACCATTCATGACATCTAACACAACAAAAAGGAGGGAGAGAAAAAAACAGTGTGAGTTAATGTAAAAAAAGCTTTTTAGAATAACAGTGTCTGTTAAGCGCAAGTAGAAAGGAGAATCAATTCAACTGGCTTTAACACTTAAACTAAACACTTCATAAGAGTAATACAAAAAAATCCACACATACATTAAATGCAAGAAGTCAGGAATAAACACTTACTTTACAAACCAAACCATCCACAACCAAAATGTAATTTAAATTTCAATAAATTGTAATTTATTCCGGCGATGCTAAGCTCAATTTTCAGCATCCATCTTCACTAGTCTTCAGTGTCACATGATCCTTCAGAAATCATTCTAATATGCTGATTTAAGACATTTCTTATTATTATCATCAATGTTGAAACCAGTTGTGCTGTTTAATATGTTTTTATATATTTTTTCTGTTTTATTCTGTGATACTAGAAATGTCAAAAGAATAGCATTAGTGTGAAACAGAAATCTTTTGAAACATTATAAATGACTTCACTGTAACTTTTAATCAATTTAATGCATCCTTGCTAAATAAAGGTATTCATTTGAACATAAATAAATAGATAAACAAACAAACAAACCGTTTTTATGCAAAACAAATAATTTAATTGATTAAAAGAAAAACTATCAATTGAAATAAACATTACTATTAAAAGAATTGATCAATTTCAATGTTTTAAATTGCAAGTGAATTGGAAATATGTTTGGTGTGAGGCTTACATTTGAACGAAACTTAAACACAGAGAAAGTCGAGAAAGCGTCCGAGTTACGAGTTCTTATTCCCTTCCATGTTGCTGGTTACATTCAGCACACATGCTAACAAACTCTGGGACAACGACCCCACGGCAGCCTGACATCCCCCCACACGTTTAACCGTCCGCACGGCCCTATCTTTTAATCAATCTATTAGGGAGCCGGGTGACGATGACAGGCTTTGTGACTGATAAAGTGACCTGGCGAACATTACAGCAGCTCTGGTCATCCAGCCGGACAGATAACGGCCCGAGCGGAGAGAGATGATGATGATGATGATGATAATGTTGTTACAGGGGCCGCTAGAGCATCCAGTCCGGCCCAAATGTCAGCTCCAGCTATCTCACTCCTGAGACTCTACCCCCATCTTAAGTGCCCGTCATTTCCAAACGGACATTTAGCAAATTATCCTTTTCTATTAGACGGAGAAATGGCTCCTCGCTCACATAAAAGGAAATCAGAAAGGCAGGAAGTCTGATACCTCTTAAGAGATTTGAATTATCATTGTGCTCTCCAGTGCGTGGCATGCTATTCGTCATGCGACAGAAATAACCGTCTAGAAATCCTCTCCTCACTTTCGCCGGCGGTTTCTACATCTTTTGGGTGAATCCTTTGAATCATTTCCTGCTGTAGATAGGAGGTGTATAAAGAATAGCCAAAAAACAAAAAAAAGAGATAAATTCTATTGCTTCCCTTTGATTTATACGGCGTAGACTGAGGACTGGCAAGTCAAACGATTTTTGCTTGCTAGTTTCACTAGTTGAGCTTTATAGCTTTAAATTATTAGGTGGAAACCGCGCTAGAATTTTCTCTTCCGTGATAGTCATCCACTGGCTCCAACGGCTAGATCAACGGTCTGTAAAGAGATGAGCATTGCCTGGGGCCAACAGACGCCCCGTCGAGAAATCCTCTCGCTTCCGCTCTGCTCCGTCAGCAAACTGGCCATTACTGGAGACTCAAGTGTGCAGACACTTGTTTCCCACTGGCATGACAGAAATAAATAAAGTTGCAGCGTTCCCCTTTTTCTAGCACGTCGCTGTATGTCACTGTAGCAGCGGCGGCAGATACAGAGCTCGCTTGTCTTTCCGCAGCACTGGTTCTGCTAAAAACAGGTCTATCAGACACAGACATGGACAAATGTCACTGAGGTTAAAAAGCCCCATGTCTAGAAAAAGCAGAGAGGGCAGGGAAGAATGACGGCAAACAAACGGAACACATTAAAGTGGTCTTTTCTTCAACGGTAACTTCATTTCTACCCCCCTTCCGACTCGAGAATTGGAAGTGTGCACCTTTCTCTCGATGAAATCAACTCTGATAGACGGAGACAGTAAGATGGACAGAAACACACACTGCGACAGACACAAGAGAGAGAGGCGCAAACAGAAAAACAGACGGAAAAGATTGCCAATAATGTCCACAACCTTGAGTCAGGCATTTGCCCTTTGGTGACAATGTGTTATTCATGGAGCGTTCATCACAGGCCTGATGAAATCTCTCAGCTGTTTGAGATGCAGAAATTTAGACACTTTATTTGACTGTCAGCGCTCAAGTGCTCACCCTTATGTCCACTGAGACCCTGAGCACCCGGCTCTTGAAGTTTTGAATCACATAGAATGTGGGATGAAAACTAGTGGCGAAAGAAAAGAGTAGAAAAACTGATACCGTAGTGCAGTGTCCAGAGAAACCGTAAAAGCTTGGGTAGAACGCAGCGTTAGTATTAGTTTATTCCTGCGACAGTGATTGACTACGGTACCAACAAAGTAACATTTTATTATGTATGCAAAGCGATGGCCATTTGATAACACAAAACCATCAAGCTACCCAGAAGTAGGTCAGCTAATGTGGAAATTTACGTTTTGAGATGTATTAGCATTTTATGTACCAAGATATCAGATTAGATGGAAAGATGAGAGATAAACACAATGTGTTCTGTCTTTTAATGAGATTTCTGAACACATGGTTTGCATGCACGCGTACACTTTTAAAAAATGCAATACACAGCGCAGATGCAATCTGCAAACCATGTTATCTTTCATTTGTATGGAGCTGTAAAGCTCTAAAGATTTCTTGTTTATGAATATGGTTTTCTCGTCACTTGTTTCACATGTGTTTGCATGTGTAGATTTAGTTAAAAGAGCACAAACAGTCCTTGCACTTGGTCTGCTTCCATAAGGTTTCATTCGAAGACCTGATAATGTCATACTCTCTAGAATTTTACATTAGACTTGACGCCTCCAGCGTTACATAAAAACTCATGCAAATATGCAAAGCTAATCAGTCTCCTCCTGGTTAAAGATGACTGGTGAATCTCAGACTCTGTTCTTTCTCTGGCTGCTGCCTATCATCACAGCAAACCTGAAGAGCCTGAGAGATCCTCACCTATTACTCACACACACTCAACGACCCAGGTCATCTCAAACAAGATCAATTATATATTTATATACATTTAAACCCGGACGAGCCCCCAGAAATCATATTCTTATGACGTTTTCCAAGACGCACTTTTAGTTACTGTGGGAATTCATATTTAATGCTTCAACCCTACTTGCCTGATCATTCAGATCATCACATTTGAAGTATCAATAAATAGTAATAACAAATAAATAATAATCTTTTTTTTTTCTTAACTGATCCCAAAATTATACTGCTTAGCATTACTGAGCGGCATCAGAACAACCAATAATGATACACGTTTTTGACACAATAATAGTTTAAAAATCATTAGCTTGCAACCATAGAAACAATGTACATTATGAAAATGAATAACAAAATATTCAAAAATGTATTATTTTTTTGGCTATTTATTAAATATTCATATATAATAATAAACAGTATGAAACATGCGTCATGATCTAATGTAAGAAATGTGTTTGCATTTTTGTTTTGGAAAAATGTTTAACTTAGGTTTAAAATGCTATGCCTTGCTCAATTGGAAAAGTTAGGATTAATTATGCAAACAATCGATTAAAAAGTAAGTTTGCTTGAAAACAATGTAGTTTTTTGCTGAACACTTTGTAGCTGGTTGTTATTCTTAAGAGACCCATTCAATTACGATCCGATTTTAAATAACCGATAACTGATAAAGAAAAGTGTGTAAATATCTATAAAAACAATTGGTCAAACCAATAATCGTTATATTCGTAATATTATATGCACATAAACAACTCTTCAATTCCTAGACTGTCTTTTTTCAAGAGAAAGTGCGTAAATCACGTTAAAAGTCGTCAAGGAATGAAATACTGCTAAGTTATGCTTAAACTAAAGATGGCTCAAGTGGGCATTAAAATTCAAACTGATTAAATCAAATATGTTATAATACCTGCTGAAAGACTTCGGCTAATGTCTTTTCCCAGAACGGATTTGAGTGTAATGTTTAGAGATAACGGGTCCGCGCGCTTATAAATAACAGTAGAGGGTCATTTATGGATATTGAAATAACAATAGACGTCATTATCTGCGAAACTATTCCGTGTTAGATCGTCCCAATTCCATGATTTAGGCTACAGCAGAAAAATCACAAATAGCCTACTAAAGCCTCGCGTTCGTAAGGTTTTAATTGTGCATATGTTTTTTTTCTCCCTCCGTCAACCTTACGCAGGCAATGTAATGGTCTTACTCGTTTAATAATAAATGGAGCGATTCGAAAACAATTCTCATCAACCTCGAATCCAACTTACCGGGATGACAATGTGCCCACCGGAGCAGGAGCGAGGAGAAAAGCAGAGGCGGAATCCACCAGCAGCAGCAGCGCGGTCGCAGTAGCCTCCGCATGTCACACTGTATACATGGAGATCTGGAATAAGGCAACTGTTGACAGAGTTATCCTCCTGCTGAACGACAAAACTCCCACAAACAAGCGATGCGAACGCACTGGACACGGTTCAATGTATTTCGGCCGCCTCCTTTTAGTGAGTCCTTTTGTTTGGAGAGATTTTTCTTTTGAAGTTCGACCAAGCCAAAGGAAACAGTTTTTCTTTTTCTTTTTTCCTTCTCTTTCAGATGCCTGAGCTTGTAGTCCAGGAGAGAAACATGTCAAGGGGACATGGATTGTGGATTAAGAGAGAGATGTTAGAGGAGCGGTAGTCCATGCATCACGCTGAAAACACAGAGAAAAGAGTTGGAGCGGCTCTGGAAGCTTTCCATTCCGCCATCCAGGAAGTAGCGCATGAGCTGAAGTCTGGCAGAGACTTTAAAACAGGCTTGGAAGAGAGAGAGAGAGAGCGAGAGAGAGAGAGAGAGAGAGAGAGAGAGAGAGAGAGAGAGAGAGAGAGATCCGCCGGATCCTAGCGCCGAGCCCGTAACGGACGCGCTGTCAGACTGTGTGTGATGGACGCACAAAGGCGCTCTCCTTCTCTTTCTCCTTTATCTGGGATACAACCAAACACTCCAGATAACATCTGTAATAAAATGACTGATGTATCTGTATCTGGAATTATCAGCAGGATCTTCTACATGGAGAAGAGGATGGTTGTATATGATTCAAAATGCATATATTTCACAACTATAAAGTAATAGACATGGGTACATATTTAAAAATTAGAATCACCTTAGAAAATTCCATGCGCGCGCGCACACACACACACACACACACACACACACGGTTTCGCTATCTTTGTGGGGACTCTGCATAATTATTTTATAGTACTGTACAAACTGAATATTCTATCCCCCCACACTAACCATACCCCTAAACCTTCCCATCACAGAAAACTTTCAGCATTCATACCTTTTCAAATAACCATAATTTGGGTATGTTAATTACATGATCCATTTCCCGCAATGTAGGTGATCTCAGGTTTTAATATCCTTGTGTGGATCCTCACAATGTAGCTTAAACAAACACACACACACACACACACACACACACACACACACACACACACACACACACACACACACACACACACACACACACACACACATGCACACACTAGACTGTGCAGTGACTACTGACAGATCATTCATAAGCTTAACCCTGTCCTTACTCATTTCAGAATTGTTTATTGAATAACTGAATTTTCTTTACAGACATAGAACAGCTGTATATTTCAATAGCATTTATGCAGTAAATATGCCATCCAGGTTTTCTTTTTTCTCGTGTGTGTGTGTGTTTATTCTTATGCCATTGTTACATCTTCGTTTTGTACCAACCTATCCATCAGTCTTACTGCCTATTTTTCAATGAAAAAAGATCAACGAATCAGTAATACTGATAGAGGAGGACATATTAAAAGGCATCTTTATAAACTGAAGTGTGCTGTCAGTGTAGAACAGAAGAGATTTTTATTGGCTTGGAAATATTGCTCCTTGGCAGTTCTTGACATTGGACAGACATTATATAAGAAAAGAAGCTCTCATCAGCCCATGACTACTTAATTACCAAAAATGCTAATAGATGCAAAGAATGAGACTTTCACTTTGATCATACTCTTTAAATATTCTGTGCACATGATAAAAATGTTATTTTATTAAAAAATATATATTATTGTCTAAACAAGGAATGAAATAACAACCATTAAGCAAGGACTTGTACCGCTCAGATGAACAATCAATAAAATAATCAATAAATAAAATAAAATAAAAATGACTGGAACAAAGGATTAATATCATATTGAAGTCCCTCAGCTATGCTATTTTATATATTTTATATTTGACATTGTTTTAGATATCTCCTACAACAGGTTTACAGGTTACATCCGAGATAAAAAAAAAACTCTTGAATTTTCTCATAATATACTGTACATTACAGCATCACCTAATTTCTCAAAGAGTCTGAAAGCAGTTAAATCAAAGATTCAGACACTCTAAACCCCTTGTGAGCCTACTCTGCTTTGATTGGTCAGATGACTCAATCTGTTGTGACTGGTCTGCTCTGATTGGTCAGACTGCCCAGTCTGTTTTGACTGGTCTGCTCTGCTCTGATTGGTCAGATGGCTCAGTCTGTTGTAACTGGTCTACTCTGCTCTGATTGGTCAGACGGCTCAGTCTGTTGTGACTTGTCTACTCTGCTCTGATTGGTCAGATGGCTCAGTCTGTTGTAACTGGTCTACTCTGCTCTGATTGGTCAGACGGCTCAGTCTGTTGTGACTGGTCTACTCTGCTCTGATTGGTCAGACAACTCAGTCTGTTTCGACTTGTCTACTCTGCTCTGATTGGTCAGATGGCTCAGTCTGTTGTGACTGGTCTACTCTGCTCTGATTGGTCAGATGGCTCAGTCTGTTGTGACTGGTCTACTCTGCTCTGATTGGTCAGATGGCTCAGTCTGTTGTGACTGGTCTACTCTGCTCTGATTAGTCAGACAGCTCAGTCTGTTGTGACTGATCTACTCTGCTCTGATTGGTCAGACGGCTGAGTCTGTTGTGACTGGCCTACTCTGCTCAGATTGGTCAGATGACTCAGTCTGTTGTGACTCAGTCTGTTGTGTCTGTTGTCTACTCTGCTCTGATTGTTTAGACTGCTCAGTCTGTTGTGACTGGTCTACTCTGCTCTGATTGGTCAGACGGCTGAGTCTGTTGTGACTGGTCTACTCTGCTCTGATTGGTCAGATGACTCAGTCTGTTGTGACTTGTCTACTCTGCTCTGATTAGTCAGACGGCTCAGTCTGTTGTGACCGGTCTACTCTGCTATGATTGGTCAGACGGCTGAGTCTGTTGTGACTGGTCTACTCTGCTCTGATTGGTCAAATGACTCAGTCTGTTGTGACTTGTCTACTCTGCTCTGATTAGTCAGACGGCTCAGTCTGTTGTGACCGGTCTACTCTGCTCTGATTGGTTATACTGCTCAGTCAGTTGTGACTGATCTACTCTGCTCTGATTGGTCAGACGACTCAATCTGTTGTGACTGGTCTGCTCTGATTGGTCAGACTGCTCAGTCTGTTTTGACTGGTCTGCTCTGATTGGTTCAGACTGCTCAGTCTGTTTTGAATGGTCTACTCTGCTCTGATTGGTCAGACTGCTCAGTCTGGTGTGACTTGTCTACTCTGCTCTGATCGGTGAGGCGACTCAGTCTGTTGTAACTGGTCTACTGTGCTCTGATTGGTCAGACTGCTCAGTCTGTTTTGACTGGTCTACTCTGCTCTGATTGGTCAGACGGCTCAGTGTGTTGTAACTGGTCTACTCTGCTCTGATTGGTAAGACGGCTCAGTCTGTTGTGACTTGTCTACTCTGCTCTGATTGGTCAGACTGCTCAGTCTGTTGTGACTGCTCTACTCTGCTCTGATTGGTCAGGCGACTCAGTCTGTTGTGACTGGTCTACTCTGCTCTGATGGGTCAGACTGCTCAGTCTGTTGTGACTGCTCTACTCTGCTCTGATTGGTCAGGCGACTCAGTCTGTTGTAACTGGTCTACTCTGCTCTGATTGGTCAGACGGCTCAGTCTGATGTAACTGGTCTGTTCTGCTCTGATTAGTCAGACAGCTCAGTCTGTTGTGACTTGTCTACTCTGCTCTGATTGGTCAGACGGCTCAGTCTGTTGTGACCGGTCTACTCTGCTCTGATTGGTCAGACGGCTCAGTCTGTTGTGACTAGTCTACTCTGCTCTGAATGGTTAGACTGCTCAGTCTGTTGCGACTGATCTACTCTGCTCTGATTGGTCAGACGGCTCAGTCTGTTGTGACTGGTCTACTCTGCTCTGATTGTTCAGACAACTCAGTCTGTTGTGACTTGTCTACTCTGCTCTGATTAGTCAGACGGCTCAGTCTGTTGTGACCGGTCTACTCTGCTCTGATTGGTCAGACTGCTCAGTCTGTTTTGACTGGTCTACTCTGCTCTGATTGGTCAGGTGACTCAGTCTGTTGTAACTGGTCTACTCTGCTCTGATTGGTCAGACTGCTCAGTCTGGTGTGACTTGTCTACTCTGCTCTGATCGGTGAGGCGACTCAGTCTGTTGTAACTGGTCTACTGTGCTCTGATTGGTCAGACTGCTCAGTCTGTTTTGACTGGTCTACTCTGCTCTGATTGGTCAGACGGCTCAGTGTGTTGTAACTGGTCTACTCTGCTCTGATTGGTAAGACGGCTCAGTCTGTTGTGACTTGTCTACTCTGCTCTGATTGGTCAGACTGCTCAGTCTGTTGTGACTGCTCTACTCTGCTCTGATTGGTCAGGCGACTCAGTCTGTTGTGACTGGTCTACTCTGCTCTGATGGGTCAGACTGCTCAGTCTGTTGTGACTGCTCTACTCTGCTCTGATTGGTCAGGCGACTCAGTCTGTTGTAACTGGTCTACTCTGCTCTGATTGGTCAGACGGCTCAGTCTGATGTAACTGGTCTGTTCTGCTCTGATTAGTCAGACAGCTCAGTCTGTTGTGACTGGTCTACTCTGCTCTGATTGGTCAGATGGCTCAGTCTGTCGTGACTTGTCTTCTCTGCTCTGATTGGTCAGACGACTCAGTCTGTTGTGACTTGTCTACTCTGCTCTGATTGGTCAGACGGCTCAGTCTGTTGTGACCGGTCTACTCTGCTCTGATTGGTCAGACGGCTCAGTCTGTTGTGACTAGTCTACTCTGCTCTGAATGGTTAGACTGCTCAGTCTGTTGCGACTGATCTACTCTGCTCTGATTGGTCAGACGGCTCAGTCTGTTGTGACTGGTCTACTCTGCTCTGATTGTTCAGACAACTCAGTCTGTTGTGACTTGTCTACTCTGCTCTGATTAGTCAGACGGCTCAGTCTGTTGTGACCGGTCTACTCTGCTCTGATTGGTCAGACTGCTCAGTCTGTTTTGACTGGTCTACTCTGCTCTGATTGGTCAGGTGACTCAGTCTGTTGTAACTGGTCTACTCTGCTCTGATTGGTCAGACTGCTCAGTCTGTTGTACCTGGTCTACTCTGCTCTGATTGGTCAGACGGCTCAGCCTGTTGTGACTGGTCTACTCTGCTCTGATTGGTCAGACGACTCAGTCTGTTGTGACTTGTCTACTCTGCTCTGATTAGTCAGACGGCTCAGTCTGTTGTGACCGGTCTACTCTTCTCTGATTGGTCAGACGGCTCAGTCTGTTGTAACTGGTCTACTCTGCTCTGATTGGTCAGACGACTCAGTCTGTTGTGACTGGTCTACTCTGCTCTGATTGTTCAGACGACTCAGTCTGTTGTGACTGGTCTACTCTGCTCTGATTGTTCAGATAACTCAGTCTGTTGTGACTTGTCTACTCTGCTCTGATTGGTTAGACTGCTCAGTCTGTTGTGACCGGTCTACTCTGCTCTGATTGGTCAGACTGCTCAGTCTGTTTTGACTGGTCTACTCTGCTCTGATTGGTCAGGTGACTCAGTCTGTTGTAACTGGTCTACTCTGCTCTGATTGGTCAGACGGCTGAGTCTGTTGTGACTGGTCTACTCTGCTCTGATTGGTCAGATGACTCAGTCTGTTGTGACTTGTCTACTCTGCTCTGATTAGTCAGACGGCTCAGTCTGTTGTGACCGGTCTACTCTGCTATGATTGGTCAGACGGCTGAGTCTGTTGTGACTGGTCTACTCTGCTCTGATTGGTCAAATGACTCAGTCTGTTGTGACTTGTCTACTCTGCTCTGATTAGTCAGACGGCTCAGTCTGTTGTGACCGGTCTACTCTGCTCTGATTGGTTATACTGCTCAGTCAGTTGTGACTGATCTACTCTGCTCTGATTGGTCAGACGACTCAATCTGTTGTGACTGGTCTGCTCTGATTGGTCAGACTGCTCAGTCTGTTTTGACTGGTCTGCTCTGATTGGTTCAGACTGCTCAGTCTGTTTTGAATGGTCTACTCTGCTCTGATTGGTCAGACTGCTCAGTCTGGTGTGACTTGTCTACTCTGCTCTGATCGGTGAGGCGACTCAGTCTGTTGTAACTGGTCTACTGTGCTCTGATTGGTCAGACTGCTCAGTCTGTTTTGACTGGTCTACTCTGCTCTGATTGGTCAGACGGCTCAGTGTGTTGTAACTGGTCTACTCTGCTCTGATTGGTAAGACGGCTCAGTCTGTTGTGACTTGTCTACTCTGCTCTGATTGGTCAGACTGCTCAGTCTGTTGTGACTGCTCTACTCTGCTCTGATTGGTCAGGCGACTCAGTCTGTTGTGACTGGTCTACTCTGCTCTGATGGGTCAGACTGCTCAGTCTGTTGTGACTGCTCTACTCTGCTCTGATTGGTCAGGCGACTCAGTCTGTTGTAACTGGTCTACTCTGCTCTGATTGGTCAGACGGCTCAGTCTGATGTAACTGGTCTGTTCTGCTCTGATTAGTCAGACAGCTCAGTCTGTTGTGACTTGTCTACTCTGCTCTGATTGGTCAGACGGCTCAGTCTGTTGTGACCGGTCTACTCTGCTCTGATTGGTCAGACGGCTCAGTCTGTTGTGACTAGTCTACTCTGCTCTGAATGGTTAGACTGCTCAGTCTGTTGCGACTGATCTACTCTGCTCTGATTGGTCAGACGGCTCAGTCTGTTGTGACTGGTCTACTCTGCTCTGATTGTTCAGACAACTCAGTCTGTTGTGACTTGTCTACTCTGCTCTGATTAGTCAGACGGCTCAGTCTGTTGTGACCGGTCTACTCTGCTCTGATTGGTCAGACTGCTCAGTCTGTTTTGACTGGTCTACTCTGCTCTGATTGGTCAGGTGACTCAGTCTGTTGTAACTGGTCTACTCTGCTCTGATTGGTCAGACTGCTCAGTCTGGTGTGACTTGTCTACTCTGCTCTGATCGGTGAGGCGACTCAGTCTGTTGTAACTGGTCTACTGTGCTCTGATTGGTCAGACTGCTCAGTCTGTTTTGACTGGTCTACTCTGCTCTGATTGGTCAGACGGCTCAGTGTGTTGTAACTGGTCTACTCTGCTCTGATTGGTAAGACGGCTCAGTCTGTTGTGACTTGTCTACTCTGCTCTGATTGGTCAGACTGCTCAGTCTGTTGTGACTGCTCTACTCTGCTCTGATTGGTCAGGCGACTCAGTCTGTTGTGACTGGTCTACTCTGCTCTGATGGGTCAGACTGCTCAGTCTGTTGTGACTGCTCTACTCTGCTCTGATTGGTCAGGCGACTCAGTCTGTTGTAACTGGTCTACTCTGCTCTGATTGGTCAGACGGCTCAGTCTGATGTAACTGGTCTGTTCTGCTCTGATTAGTCAGACAGCTCAGTCTGTTGTGACTGGTCTACTCTGCTCTGATTGGTCAGATGGCTCAGTCTGTCGTGACTTGTCTTCTCTGCTCTGATTGGTCAGACGACTCAGTCTGTTGTGACTTGTCTACTCTGCTCTGATTGGTCAGACGGCTCAGTCTGTTGTGACCGGTCTACTCTGCTCTGATTGGTCAGACGGCTCAGTCTGTTGTGACTAGTCTACTCTGCTCTGAATGGTTAGACTGCTCAGTCTGTTGCGACTGATCTACTCTGCTCTGATTGGTCAGACGGCTCAGTCTGTTGTGACTGGTCTACTCTGCTCTGATTGTTCAGACAACTCAGTCTGTTGTGACTTGTCTACTCTGCTCTGATTAGTCAGACGGCTCAGTCTGTTGTGACCGGTCTACTCTGCTCTGATTGGTCAGACTGCTCAGTCTGTTTTGACTGGTCTACTCTGCTCTGATTGGTCAGGTGACTCAGTCTGTTGTAACTGGTCTACTCTGCTCTGATTGGTCAGACTGCTCAGTCTGTTGTACCTGGTCTACTCTGCTCTGATTGGTCAGACGGCTCAGCCTGTTGTGACTGGTCTACTCTGCTCTGATTGGTCAGACGACTCAGTCTGTTGTGACTTGTCTACTCTGCTCTGATTAGTCAGACGGCTCAGTCTGTTGTGACCGGTCTACTCTTCTCTGATTGGTCAGACGGCTCAGTCTGTTGTAACTGGTCTACTCTGCTCTGATTGGTCAGACGACTCAGTCTGTTGTGACTGGTCTACTCTGCTCTGATTGTTCAGACGACTCAGTCTGTTGTGACTGGTCTACTCTGCTCTGATTGTTCAGATAACTCAGTCTGTTGTGACTTGTCTACTCTGCTCTGATTGGTTAGACTGCTCAGTCTGTTGTGACCGGTCTACTCTGCTCTGATTGGTCAGACTGCTCAGTCTGTTTTGACTGGTCTACTCTGCTCTGATTGGTCAGGTGACTCAGTCTGTTGTAACTGGTCTACTCTGCTCTGATTGGTCAGACTGCTCAGTCTGTTGTACCTGGTCTACTCTGCTCTGATTGGTCAGACGGCTCAGCCTGTTGTGACTGGTCTACTCTGCTCTGATTGGTCAGACGACTCAGTCTGTTGTGACTTGTCTACTCTGCTCTGATTAGTCAGACGGCTCAGTCTGTTGTGACCGGTCTACTCTTCTCTGATTGGTCAGACGGCTCAGTCTGTTGTAACTGGTCTACTCTGCTCTGATTGGTCAGACGACTCAGTCTGTTGTGACTGGTCTACTCTGCTCTGATTGTTCAGACGACTCAGTCTGTTGTGACTTGTCTACTCTGCTCTGATTAGTCAGACGGCTCAGTCTGTTGTGACCGGTCTACTCTGCTCTGATTGGTCAGACGGCTCAGTCTGTTGTGACTAGTCTACTCTGCTCTGAATGGTTAGACTGCTCAGTCTGTTGTGACTGATCTACTCTGCTCTGATTGGTCAGACGGCTCAGTCTGTTGTGACTGGTCTACTTTGCTCTGATTGTTCAGACAACTCAGTCTGTTGTGACTTGTCTACTCTGCTCTGATTAGTCAGATGGCTCAGTCTGTTGTGACTGGTCTACTCTGCTCTGATTGGTCAGACGGCGCAGTCTGTTGTGACTAGTCTACTCTGCTCTGATTGGTTAGACTGCTTAGTCTGTTGTGACTGATCTACTTTGCTCTGATTGGTCAGACTGCTCAGTCTGTTTTGACTGGTCTACTCTGCTCTGATTGGTCAGACGGCTCAGTCTGTTTTAACTGGTCTACTCTGCTCTGTTTGGTCAGGCGACTCAGTCTGTTGTGACTGGTCTACTCTTCTCTGATTGGTCAGACTGCTCAGTCTGTTGTGACTTGTCTACTCTGCTCTGATTGGTCAGGCAACTCAGTCTGTTGTAACTGGTCTACTCTGCTCTGATTGGTCAGACTGTGCAGTCTGTTTTGACTGCTCTACTCTTCTCTGATTGGTCAGACGGCTTAGTCTGTTGTGACTGGTCTACTCTGCTCTGATCGGTCAGACGGCTCAGTCTGTTGTGACTGGTCTACTCTGCTCTGATTGGTCAGACAACTCAGTCTGTTTTGACTGGTCTATTCTGCTCTGATTGGTCAGACGGCTCAGTCTGTTGTGACTGGTCTACTCTGCTCTGATTGGTCAGATGGCTCAGTCTGTTGTGACGGGTCTACTCTGCTCTGATTAGTCAGACAGCTCAGTCTGTTGTGACTGGTCTACTCTGCTCTGATTGGTCAGACGACTCAGTCTGTTGTGACTGGTCTACTCTGCTCTGATTGGTCAGACGACCCAGTCTGTTGTGACATGTCTACTCTGCTCTGATTAGTCAGATGGCTCAGTCTGTTGTGACCGGTCTACTCTGCTCTGATTGGTCAGATGGCTCAGTCTGTTGTGACTGGTCTACTCTGCTCTGATTAGTTAGACTTCTCAGTCTGTTGTGACTGATCTACTCTGCTCTGATTGGTCAGACGACTCAATCTGTTGTGACTGGTCTGCTCTGATTGGTCAGACTGCTCAGTCTGTTCTGACTGGTCTACTCTGCTCTGATTGGTCAGACGGCTCAGTCTGTTGTAACTGGTCTACTCTGCTCTGATTGGTCAGACAGCTCAGTCTGTTGTGACTGGTCTACTCTGCTCTGATTGGTCAGACGACTCAGTCTGTTGTGACTGGTCTACTCTGCTCTGATTGGTCAGACGACTCAGTCTGTTGTGACATGTCTACTCTGCTCTGATTAGTCAGATGGCTCAGTCTGTTGTGACCGGTCTACTCTGCTCTGATTGGTCAGATGGCTCAGTCTGTTGTGACTGGTCTACTCTGCTCTGATTAGTTAGACTTCTCAGTCTGTTGTGACTGATCTACTCTGCTCTGATTGGTCAGACGACTCAGTCTGTTGTGACTGGTCTACTCTGCTCTGATTGGTCAGACGACTCAATCTGTTGTGACTGGTCTCCTCTGATTGGTCAGACTGCTCAGTCTGTTTTGACTGGTCTACTCTGCTCTGATTGGTCAGACGGCTCAGTCTGTTGTAACTGGTCTACTCTGCTCTGATTGGTCAGACTGCTCAGTCTGTTTTGACTGGTCTACTCTGCTCTGATTGGTCAGACGGCTCAGTCTGTTGTAACTGGTCTACTCTGCTCTGTTTGGTCAGGCGACTCAGTCTGTTGTGACTGGTCTAATCTGCTCTGATTGGTCAGACTGCTCAGTCTGTTGTGACTTGTCTACTCTGCTCTGATTGGTCAGACGGCTCAGTCTGTTGTGACTGGTCTACTCTGCTCTGATTTTTCAGACTGCTCAGTCTGTTGTGACTGATCTACTCTGCTCTGGTTGGTCAGACATCTCAATCTGTTGTGACTGGTCTGCTCTGATTGGTCAGACTGCTCAGTCTGTTTTGACTGGTCTACTCTGCTCTAATTGGTCAGATGGTTCAGTCTGTTGTAACTGGTCTACTCTGCTCTAATTGGTCAGACGGCTCAGTCTGTTGTAACTGGTCTACTCTGCTCTGATTGGTCAGGCGACTCAGTCTGTTGTGACTGGTCTACTCTGCTCTGATTTTTCAGACTGCTCAGTCTGTTGTGACTGGTGTACTCTGCTCTGATTGGTCAGACGACTCAGTCTGTTGTGACTTGTCTACTCTGCTCTGATTGGTCAGACTGCTCAGTCTGTTGTGACTGGTCTAGTCTGCTCTGATTGGTCAGACTGCTCAGTCTGTTGTAACTGGTTTACTCTGCTCTGATTGGTCAGACTGCTTAGTCTGTTGTAACTGGTCTACTCTGCTTTGATTGGTCAGATGGCTCTGTCTTTTGTGACTTGTCTACTCTGTGTCACGAATCTGGTCCATGCACTTCCGGTTGGTCACCACCAGAGGTCACCCACTCATAGCATGGATTCTTGCACTTCACTACAATCCCCATCATTCATTGCATTGACGACACACACAGCTGATTCCACTAATCACGCTCACACCTGTGAACTATCTCACACTCTTCATAAGCCTTGGATTTTCTCTCCCTGTTGCCGAGTATTGTATTGTGTTAGCTACTCTACAGAGCCCATCCAGTGTTCCTTGCCTTGCCTGTTTTCCTGTGTTCTGATTCTTGTCCGTGTTTTCTGGACTTACCCTTAGCCTAGCCCTTTGGACTCTGTTAGTGCCTCGTTTGGACTATTGCTGCTTACCTGGATTATCTCTCTTTGCCTTGCCCCTGTTGGATATTGTTTGCCGATCGTCGACCCACGCTTGCCCTAAGGATCACTCTGTGTCATGCCTCTGCCATTCCTGTTTGCTGTTAATTGACTTTGCCTGTATAACGACCATGTTTTGGAATAAAGCCCTGCATATGGATCCGCACGTCTCTCATCTTGTTCAGCCCGTTACACTCTGCTTAGTGCTGCACAATTAATTGAAATTAAATCGCAAGTGATTTGGAAAAGGCTGCGATTTTTTTATGTGCAGCTTGTCAGTGAAACACAGCTTTATGATCAGTAGTAAATGCTCCATCTGAAAGTCAGAGGGCTCTCTCGAGCAGAAACTCCAAATATTCCTTGCAGAAGTACGATAACGCACGTAGTTCCAGGAAATCCCTATGGGCATCATACTATCGCTGTAGCTGAAGACAGAAGATTGAAAGGCTTTGATTGATTAAACATGACTAATAAACACATGACTATGACAATATATGGTTTATCTGAGTTCTTCAAGCCTTTTTGGGTATTTTCATGATAATAAAGTATATTTATACTTCAATGCTAATCGACATAGCCTTTATTACTGTATAGAATACTATGAAATAATATGTTTTGTGCTTTATTCTGTGTGAAGAGTCTCACAGAAGGATGTTTTTAAGCATTCAACTGACGTTATGAAGTGAGTTTGGAGTAAAAACATGTTATTAAATGTAGTCTTTTTGTAGTTTTTTGGACAAGAGGTTTGTAAATGCTTCTCAAGTTTGCAAAGATGTTTGACGCGTGTTGCTTTTTCAAATGCACGTTATAAGCGTCTCAAACTCGCAGTGCTTTCAAATGGAGCAGCATTTATTACTGACCACAGAGCCGTACATCACTGACAAGCTACGCTTAAAAAATAATCGCAGCCTTTGTGATCTCATAATCGCACTATGTCAAATAGGTTTAAGCGCAATTTCGGGTGGATTGCGATTAATCGTGCAGCCCTAACTCTGCTCTGATTGGTCAGTGGCTCAGTCTGTTGTGATTGGTCTACTTAAATTATTTGTTGGGAGCAAAACACCTATTACCATATCTGAATTTCAGCTCTGAAGGCTTCCTCAGCATTTGACACACAATGATACGAACGATGGTGTTGTTTTTTCCGTATCAATTCCTCATCCTTTTGATGTCAACAACACGAACCAAACTCTTACAGTCTCAGATACAACTACAGTGTGTGAGGAGGGTCAAAGTATTCGTTGTTCTCAGGCAGCCAATGAAGACCATAGGCTGGCATTATGCAAATGTGTTACATTGTTACGTAGGTTTGTAACAGGAAGTGAGACTGGAATTGCTGACGACTCATTTCAGCAGTTCAGAATCGATTCTTTCTTTTAGGTGACAATAACTTTATTTTTTTGTACACTTTGATGATTAAAGCTTTAGGCTACAGACATTTTACATTCACAAAACAGCTATTTCCTAGACAGCAACATAGTGTCGGCCCAGATCCGGCCCACATCTGGGCCGTGTGGAAGCCGTGTGTAATGGCGGCTGCTGGTCTTTCAAAGAGGGGAAGCTGTATTAATGAATGAATGAACAATCGATCTAAAAAAAAGATATTAAACTCGACGGAGGAAATGTGGGAATTAGGTTAAACTGAAACAAGGAATGTGGTGTATCATAGTGTGAAATTTATGATGAAAACTGGTTTGCAATTTTGCCTAGCAAATACCAAGAAATAGGTTTCAGCAGTTTGTCTTTTGACTACTCTTGCAAAATCCGCGATGGGACTGAGCTCGTATAGCTTCAGCGTCAGCGACTTTTTATAGTACAAAATAGCTGTCAATCAAAAGGAGATGCAGTCTGTCGACAGACCCTCCAATCATCATGCAGAAGCCCGGAGTACAGCCCCACCCACTCCTCCATTCACCCCCGAGACGCTGAGCGTCCGTGAGCCGGACATAATCGCAGATTTATCCAATGACCGTCTAGTTTCGAAGCACTGAAAAAAACAGTTCAAAGCCCCATTGAAGTCAACGGACGCTCAGCTTCAACAGGGAAATGCACTGTCACACTCCGGGAATGTATGAGAAGGAAATCGAGTCAGCCGACCTACTATATGTAGCTGATTCTGAACAAACTCGTCTTCGAGATGAACGTGTTCTAACACATTTTTAGTCAATAAAATGTTAACACAATAGTACATATTTGACCATTAATTTTTTTAACATTATAGGGGAAGCCAAGCTTCCCTTGCAGTCTTAAAGAAATCCCCACTGGTGTGTACCAGATGTGGGCCGGATCTAGGCTGACACTAGGATTATACATTTTATTAAAGGTAATATCCCAAAAAGCAAAATAGCTGCACTTTAAACAAATTTTGACTGTCCGTCATTGATTGTGCCATTTCCACTACAAGTAACAATATTTTGTCCCTGAAGTTTTATCAAAATCCTATGTACTAAGGAGACAACAGTGTGAAGAGTGTTCTTGACATATGAGATGTGATTTGTGAGAAAAACATAGAAAAATCAAGGTGAATATCATGTGAACAGAATGTTTGCATTGAGCGTAATTTCCAGTCATGCTGTCAAAGTTCAACAAAGCTGTAATTTTGTCAAATTATATAAAAAGCGTGAAAATATTTACAAAACAAAGGAAATAAAATAAATTACTTTTGTCACCTTTACAAAATTGTACTATAGCACTTCCAACATATTCTCATGAGAATTCGTAACTATTTTACATTTTTGCACATCGGTGACAAATCATATAATTTCGTACAATCTTATTCGTGTGTTGATCTACTGACAACCCATGTTTAAGTTTAAGGGGTTGATCTTCATGCTTAGGTTTTTCTTTCTAAACATTGTATGAATTCATATGAAATCGGCACCTCGTAAAATAGTAACATTTTCTTGTGAGATTGGGTTGGCACTTCACATAGGCTACTGTAGGTCTTTTGTTTCTTAAACACTGTTAAGAATGATTATTTACTATTAAATTAGGGACTTTCTTTGCCAAGTCAGAAAATCTTTAGATGGATTTATTTTCATATTAAGAAAGAATGTCAGTTCAGCATCTGTTATTATTATCATTTTTATAGCTTGGCTTCCAGGAATCCACATAAATTCTGACATATAAGTTGCTCTCGGAGCCACTTGAATTAATATATTAACGTAAAGAATAAAGCGTCAAGTTAATGTTTGCCGGTGGGAGGGCAGTTTTATGATAAGTCATTCTGTCATATCCAGATGTTGCCCCATTTATCCAACATCTGCATGACAGTAAATCAATATCCTCCTCGATACAAAGCGAGTAACAGATACACCCTAAATATGCCATTCGTGTAATTTTTCACTGTAGCCTGGCTCTTAATGTCATATGCGGTATAACAATAACTCCTTCCTTTTACTTTACTGAAAATTTATTACAAATCTATAAAAGGCCTCATAAACTTTGCAGCTGCCAGCACACTATCTTTGACTCTTTGTAGATTAGTACAAAATGTCTTAGTGGCTAAGTTTAACTAAGTGTTTAATTAATGGTCATGTAATGTTCCTATGGGGAGCTGTCCATTCTAATTAAGTTAACTGATCAATTTCTGTACAATAATCAATCAGTTCACTGCATATAGGAAATCTAATGAATTCTAGTATACTAGAAGTAGCCTATAGCCTATAAGTCTATAAGCTTTATGCTCTTAGCAACATTTGCCTACCTTAGACCTACTGTAAGTTGTAACACCATCGTTTTTTAACCTATCAGAAATGAGATAGAGAGAGTGGATCACTATCATACGAGCACCTAAGGTGACATTTTTTTTCTTTACAGGTAGGCGAATATATATATCGGCACCTATATATATATATATATATATAATATATATATATATATATATATATATATATATATATATATATATATATATATATATATATATATATATTACGTGAGTAGCCTACTAGTGTGTAGGATAAAATGTATGATTTGTAATAATGCTTAGGGATGTTAAATTACCTGCCAAAAAAGCTGAGTTACATAGAATTGATTGCATATATTGTGAGTCCTATACCTGCTCATTTTTTTTCTTTACAGGTAGGCGAATATATATATCGGCACCTATATATATATATATATATATATATATATATATATATATATATATATATATATATATTACGTGAGTAGCCTACTAGTGTGTAGGATAAAATGTATGATTTGTTATAATGCTTAGGGATGTTAAATTACCTGCCAAAAAAGCTGAGTTACATAGAATTGATTGCATATATTGTGAGTCCTATACCTGTTATGTTTTGATGTAAAACATGGCCATGCATCTGATGACATTTGTATTGTTCCATTCCTCTCTATTTTATTCCACTCAACCTCAATAATTCGTGAAATAACAATTTGATATTGTTTATATTACAGCAGGACTGAAATTATGTAAAAATAGAACTATGGAATTAATAATATGCCATTATGCTTTACATGGCACACCGTGAATGTGGATGACAGCAACATCAAATACCGGGAAATGTAGTTTTGTGGCGCTTTGGACTACGTGGCCGCGACTGCTTAAAAACTACGCTTCCCACAATCCCCCACACAGTCAGCGTCTGCATCATCGACACGGAAGGTGAGTACATGTGTTCGGTGTGGACGCTGTGAGATGTCATTTCGGTGGTGTGATCACGGTCTCTTTAAATTCGTGTTTAATAACACGCATGTTGTGTTTATGTAAATGTATTGTGTTGATAGATGGTTTGTGTCACACATTATGTCAGCACGGCGGGAGAATGTAAACATATTACTCTTTATTTTGTGACAGCGTCATGCAAATCAGCTGCATGTGATGTTTGGAAAGTATGTCCTGCTCAGCTCTATGCGAAGCAGCGACTTTAATGAAAATAATCACATACATTCAGGTATGTTAAGGCAAGAGTGAAAACCTGGGTCAAATGCTGAAATGTCATAATATATTATGGCCTTGCTTATGTACTGTAGAAAAGCATAGTGGTATTAATAATAATAACACCCCAGCAACTTATTTACTTTTTTGTGTTTCGTTGGTCCCGTTATTCAAGCAATACCCTATTATGTTAATAATACATATGTTAATACGGTAGGCTATGCTCCGTATATTAACTAATAAAGAACACTTTAGTTTATGGATATATTTTAAATGTATAGATTTAGCCTATATGTAGTTACCTTGATTTTGCTAATTAGGACATGTTCCCGGAGGGATTTTGGAACGTTTTACCATTCAACAAAACAGATTTCAAAGTTATGTTTACTGTTTTACCACACTTTTTAACCGGTGAGTTTCCATGGTCCCCCTAGCCCCCCATACAGTAATGTGAATTCTGGATATGGATGATTAAAATCATTAAAATTCAAACTAATCCACTAATGAATCATTTAGGGGCCGTTTAAACAGCACAGTTTTTAACTAAAAACTGAAAATATTTTATGCGTTTTGGCCGATTATTTACACCACAACAGCGTTTTGGGGGGCCTGAAAATGTAAACTTTTAAAAACGTGTTTCAACGTGCAAGTTTTTGAAAACCATACTGTTATAGGCTACGTTTACACGTACAAAGTTTTCCAAAATCTCCTCTCTGGCCGGATTTTTTAGAAAGAATCGTTTTCAGAGGCGAATTCTCCGAAACGAAGGGAAATGTCACTGTTTTTGTACTGTTCACAGAGACTGGCCCCGTGTACATATGGCAAGCCGTTTTAACTTGTATTCATTTTAAGGATATGAATTCTTGATATCAACAATTCAGTTTTCACTAGTTAAAATAATAGTTATTGATATCAGGAATTAGATTTCTACTAGTAACAATGGCAATTTTTGATATCAGAAATTACATTTCCACTATTAACAATGCTAATTCTTGATATCCACAATTAAATTTTCACTAGTTAAAATTATAATTCTTGATATCAGCAACTGAATTTCAACTAGTAAAAACTATAATTCTTGATATCTGTAGGCCTAATTGTATTTTCACTAGTGAAAAGTCTCCATTGGCTGCCATTCAAAATCAATTGTTGATATCAAGAATTGATTTCTTACTAGTTGAAATTCCAATTTCACATATCAGAAATACAATTCTTACTAGTAAAAACCTTTATTTTTGATATCAAGAATTCAATTGTCACTAGTTGAAATGTCTATTCTTGATATCAACAATTGAATTGCTACTAGTAACAATGTTCATTTTTGATATCAATAATTCCATTTTCACTAGTGACAATGTTAATTTCTGAAATCATGAATGTAATTGTTACTAGTAAGAAAGCCATTTTAGATATCTGAATTTATATTGATATCAGAAATACATTTTCAGATATCAAAAACTAACATTTTTTACTAGTAGCAATTAAATTGTTGATATCAAGAATAGACATTTCAACTAGTGACAATTGAATTATTGATATCAGGAATTCGCATTTTTACTAGTAACAATGTAATTATTGATATCAAAAATGATATTTCTACTAGTAAGAAATCAATTCTTGATATCAACAATTAATTTTGAATGGCAGCCTATGGTGACATTTCACTAGTGAAAATACAATTACAGATATCGAGGATTCAATTGTTGATATCAATAATTATATTGTTGATATCAAGAATTCAATTGTTGATATCAAGAATTCTATTGTTGATATCAATAATTAAATTGCTGATATCAAAAATGTAATTGTTGATATCAACAATTGAATTGTTGATATCAAGAATTCATATCCTGAAAATGAATAAAAGTTAAAACGGCTTGCCATATGTACACATACATGGTTATTTTGAAAAACGGAGACATTTCCCTCACTATTAGTTAAAGTGACATCGCCAACTACTGGCCTGGCAGCAGAATACAGCGTTTTTACATGTTTTCGTGGAACCGTGTGAACAGGGATCTTTTTGACAATGTTGTCATCCAAAGCTGAAAAACGCGAAGGGAAAAACGTTTTCATTTTTAATACATTGTTAACTTATCCTAACTAAGACTGATTTGAGAGTCAAGCAATCACCCCAAATGCCTATAATGTTGTATCTAAGACATTTCCATATGAACATGATCTGATAAACCTGTCGCACTCCTCCAGTCCTTCTGTGTCTGATTACAGTAATCAATTAAGAACGCTTCAGTTTATATTCAAATTTTAAATATATAAATGTATATATTTTATATGTACTTGCCTTGATTTCCCCGATTAATAATTTAGCCTGATTTCTGTGAATCATTTTGACCAATTAATGTAAAAGAATAAAAACGTCTCGCTCACCAATTACAATTAGAGACACTGTTGATTGTCAGCAAGTTTTACTCTGCCTGAGGTATAATTAGTTGAGATTCATGAGAAAAGCTGATTAATTGAAGAAATTTTCATGAATTTTAAGATTTTATTAATCATTCTCATTCAAATTGCAATAACTTTGCCAGGTTCAAAAAGCATACAGTAATTTAAAATTCCTGGCTCATGTTATCAGGTTTTAAATCAGGTGATGTAGCATTCATCTGCTAGTCGTTGAGTGTTGATGCGAATGGTTGGCAGATGTTTTGAATCATGATATATTGTAATGCGTGTTGTGTCATGAGGTAGTTAATGGTACCCAGTCCTAGTTTATATGCAAAAAAAATCACCTTATTGTAAGTGCTATTTTCTGGTAAATAGGGGCCGAAAGTTTGAGTGTATAAAGGTGTGAGAGTGGGAGCAGAAGGTGGAACCGGGTGTCCAGCTGCATTTTTCATTAGAGTAACTTGATTAAATGTATTTTAATTACCTCTATCTCAGCGGTGCGGTTGAGAGACGTCACATGGCTCTTCCTTTTAATGTCTGCCATCTGTCTAGATGCCCTGAGAATATAAAGGGAAAAATGGACCCCAAAATCTCTCCCTCTCATCTCATCTCATCTAACACTCTCATGCCCATTCGAGTAGTTCCTCCAGAAACCGTTTTGCCAGTGTCAAGTTTTCTTGCCACAATATGACCGGATCCAATTGATATCTTGACATCGATGGAAAAATCCAGCTATTTTAAATGCTGTGGTATCTGTGGCCTTAATGGCTAAACCTAAACCTTTAGAGATCCTTTTCAGCTGAAGATCAGTCTCCAAGTCTAGCTCGTGCCAATGCAAATGAGTAGATTAAGTGAATAATGTGGTGAAATGCGGCCTCAGTGCTCTTTGACTCCCTCTCGGAAGCGGTACGTGGAGATTTGCAGACAGATATGTATAATGCAGGGGAGCTGGCATCAATTATGCACCTTTCATTCATGCCACAGCAATACCTAATTGATTTGATTCTGTTTGCTTCATGTATAATTGAATAGGCACAGATCCTGTGTGTGGCTTTCAGCCATTGGATGTTCGTGATGGCTAGGCCATGCGTTATGCAGCTTTGAGTTGGGACAGATCTCTTGTTCATCATGAATGTATTAGGTCTGTTTAACCCTGGCAGTAAAGTGGTCATTAATGAAGGAATACATTATAATATCGAGATACAATATTTCAATCATGACAACTCTCAGAATAGATTTAAACAGCATTTATTGATAAGAATGGAATGTAAATAGGGTTAGTCCTACTGATACTGCATGAGTGAAGGCTACTGTCGAAACATGCACATAAATACAGCGAATAGAATCCGACCTGCTGCAAGGAAAGTAGGGAGAACCCCCTAGCAGATCTAGACAGGTGGTGCTGGGGAGGGTGGTGCTTGAATCAGGCTCAAAACAAAACAAAACAAACATTTCTTTCAGAATGTCTGCTATAGAGTGTTATGGTGTTATGGTATGTGCACACCAAAAGCAAAGCGAATATTCGCATCACGTTACTTGCTCTAGATTACTCGCGGTATTACACTTATTTTTTGCGTCACTTGGGTGAATAAAAACATTGTGCGATGAGGAGTGTCTTCACGCAAACAACAAAAACAACAACAACAACATTTCTTTCTGCCATTTTTTTCTGTGATCAACCATGTTAGAGATAACTGCTATTGCTGTTGTGGCAAGGAACCAAATATGCCGTAAAGTCCAACTTCCTCGCTTACTTTTCTCCAAGCTATCTCCTTTTTTGTCCGGTCTCTGTATGAATAAGAAGTTTTGGATTGCCCGCATACGCCTAAAATAATGCTCTCCTCCATTTTCTGGTACAACCGGACATGTCAATAAGCTCTTCACTGATTGGCTTGCACGATAATGCGTCATGCAAATTTCCCGCTTAAGTAAAAATTTTTCAACTTGCCTGGAAGACGCGATTGAGGCGAATATTGTGTGTTCTCAGCAATCGCGCTGCCCAATTCGCATCATTTGCGTCGCCCGCGTCTGTTCGCGTCTTTGCATTGACTTTGTATGTAATCTACTCATGCAAAAAATTGTAATTTGCTTTTGGTGTGCACACACCATTAGAGTTTGTATGTAAAATTACAATATATTGTGTGAAAATGGTGTGATGAAGTTCATTGCACTATTATCTAATGTAAACAAATAATGTTAGAGATTTTCTCAGATCTTGCTTCACTTTTCTATGCCATTATTTACAATCTTTTTTAAATGGCACGTTTAGATTTCATAGTGTGTTGGGATAAAAAATTCAGATACTCCAAGAAACGTAATGATATTTAAGAATTAATGATATTTGTTATATATATATATATATATATATAATATATATTTAAAAACTCTTGTATTCAAGGTATAAGGAAATGTCATTACTTTAAATTTGGCTACACCACATGATATTATTTTTAGTCATTATATCTAAAAAAAAAAAAAAAAAAAACCTTTATTTAAAATGTTTTTCAAAAGCATTTGAAACCAACATGAATACAAAGAATACATTTTCTAGGAACTTATGGATTTTTGTGGACTTCCTTATTTGCCATTGTAACTCCCCTAACTTGCTGTTTTTGACACTGACTGTTCACAGAAGTGCACCAAAACAGTTTCTTTCTTCTGTTTGCAGCGTTCCCTAAAGTCGGCGTCTTTCAACTGTGTGTGCCCTTGATTTTATCTGATAGGGGGTCTTCTATTCCATGACCTTTAAAGGTGAAAGGCCCTGCTCAGTCAGTCTTTCCCTCTCGGTGGGAGATGCGAGTGCTTTGAGGAAAGCAAAAAGAAGAGTTTATTATCGATAACAGAACATACACACCCTTGAAGGTCTGATTCTGTCACCGTGATCTCGTCAGGGTGGCTTGGGGGTCAAGAGCACTAGTCTGGATCAGAATGGCTACTCTGACAGGTCAGAGGGCAAAGGTCGGCCTTTCAGAGCAGCAGGGGAAGGCTGCCAGAACTCATGCTGGAATTTTAACTCATCTCTGACTCAAACTTTCTATAGATTTACATGAAGGCGCAGGACTTGGGGCCTATTTCTGCATTCCAGGTTCAGAGAGAGAGAGAGAGTGTGTGTGTGTATGGGGGGGTAGAAGGAAAGATGGTGAATGCAAAACTTCATATTACTAATGAGTTTAGCCCACTTCTCCATAAAGTATCCAGTCATCTGAAACTGTTATTTTATTACTGGTGTTTGGTATGGCAAGAATCACTATTAATATTGCTCAGGGTTTGGGATTTGGGTTATACATTTGAAGTAGTAACATTACGCACGCTATTCATGAAACCACATTTGGAGGTGATCTGGGAGGGATTTTGACCACATTTAAAGACAGAATGAATGCAAATGTGCTTTTGTTATACGCTTTCAACTGTGTGTTTAATATTAAACAAGGTTCTGCTGCAAATAGTCATTCATGTCACTTTGATGGTCATTAAAACACTGTGCAGCGAGTTCCTGCTTTTTCTTTTTATTCTGCTCTCGCCGTGTTAAAAAGACAACAGATGCCTGGCTCTTATGATTGGCTGATGTGATTTAATCAGCGATATTTGATTATTTTACATTCCACATATTTATTCATTCCACTGGATTCCACTTTTTCTCTTCATTTGTCTTCCTGAAGAGTGCTTTAACTTTTTCTCCTCTTTTTCTCACTTATAATATATTAACTCTGTTTGAGGGGTTTGTAACTGGTTTGAGGGGTCAGAACAAACAATAAAAAAAATACTTCTAAAACATTATTAATCTTAGTTGATGTTTACCAACCTGTACTAATGCATCATTAAAATTAAAAGTTGTATTTGTTAATGTTATTTAATGGACCTGAGACATAACTAACAATTAACAGTTCTATGGCTTACCCAATTCATCAATAAATAAGATCCAATATATTCATAACTCTGCGCTAGAGTCCTCACATACACAAAGAAATCTTCCCACATTACTCCGATTTTACGTAGACGTCATTTGCCACCCGTCCACTTTCGTATTCAATACACGACGCTCCTTATCACATTCAAAGCACTCAATGGTCTTGTTCCCAACTATATTTTTGATCTCATCTGCACACTTAGATCTTCCGATACCGGTCTGTTGACGATCAGTTGGCACAAACTATCATCGCTTGGTGGAAGGGCTTTTTGTACCACTGCCCCAACCGCGACCTTTCATCATTACATGATTTCAAAATCCACCCTAAAACATATATTTTTGCTACTTGTTTCCCTGACCCCTGACTCTATGAACTGATTTTAATGTATATGTACTGTTACGAACCCCGTTTTAAAAATGCTCGTTTAGGAAAGGGGGTAGGTAACATAAAGACACGAAATGCCAAATGTACCAGTTTAACTATTTATTAGTCATACATAGCTCACGTGTCAGAAAGCACAGATACTGATTAACAGACATTAACAACCATAAACCCACAAAACATTCAGACAAACGACATTAAAGTACAGCTTAGCAGCGGCTGGCGGAAACATCATGACGCGCACAGGGCTCTCTCATTCATCCACTCACGCCCTTCTCCTCCAGTGCACGCCAAACTCTTAACAGAGCTGAAGTAGTGATCTGAACGATCACGCCGCTATGGGAACGGGACGCCAGTGTGCCACCTCCGTTCCTCCACGCCTTTGCTTCTCCCTGACTGTAACCTTCTCTCTCCGTTCCGTGTGTGTGTGACTAACACCGTGTTTGACACGCAAGTGCTGCGTGTGGTGCGTGACTCCCATCCTTCCACTCTCTCATTATATCTTCAGCCCAGAACACTACTAACAGGCTGCAGGTGTGCAGAGGCGGAGCCTAGTACAAAAGAGAATCAGATCAGTCATAGGACACATACATCAACATAAGGCTCAGGCCGTAACACTTTCCCCTTGAAGACAGAAACAGTTCTTTTCCACTCCTCTCCCTCTCATCCTACTGAGAAAAAGTGAAAGAAATGTTTCTGAATGCTATCAACAGAGAAAACAAAAAACATAAACCTAAACCTGTGACAACGCATCAGCCACCACATTCTCAGATCCTTTTTTATAACGGATCCCTAAGTTATATGGTTGTACCATTAATGCCCATCGCATCAGACGTTGATTATGGTTATACATCCTACTCAAGAAAATTAACGGATTATGGTCCGTGTACACAATGACAGGAAATATACTGGCCCCCACATAAACATCAAAATGTTGTAGTGCCAGCAACAGCGCTAAGGTTTCCTTCTCAATTGTAAAGTAGTTGAACTGATGACGATTAAACTTAGCCGAGAAGTATGAGACTGGATGAGGTATTCCGTCAGCACCCTCCTGTAGAAGGACAGCTCCCGCTCCCACAGCACTGGCATCTACCTCCAACTGGAATGGAGAGAACATGTCCGGCGCAGACAACACCAGAGCACTGCACAAAAGAGACTTTGCAGACAAAAAGGCCTGTTGGCACTCATTAGTCCAATCAAAATCCACTTTAGGACTACATAATCGAGTTAAGGGAGCTACCACACTCGAAAAGTTCCTACAAAAGCACCGGTAGTACCCTACCATTCCCAGAAATCTACGCAGCTCTCGCCTCGTAGTGGGTACTGGATATTCTAATACAACAGACACCTTTCCCTCTAATGGACGTACATGACCGTTCCCTACCTGCTTTCCTAAGTATGTGACAGACGCTTTAGCGAACTCGCACTTCTTCAGGTTCAAGGTTAAGGATGCAGCAGCTAAACGACGAAAAACTTCATACAGCGTTGACAGATGTTCAGCCCAGGTAGGCGAATAAATGACCACGTCATCCAAATAAACATTACAGTTGGTAACGTCGCCCAAAACCATGGACATCAGTCTTTGAAACGTCGCTGGAGCGTTTCGCGGGCCAAACGCCATACGCGTGTATTGAAGAAACAAATCTGGGGTTACAAATGCAGAAATCGCAGACGCGCGCTCAGTGAGAGGCACCTGCCAGTAACCTTTTAACAGATCTAGCTTTGTGATGTATTTTGCCGCTCCAAGGGTATCAATACAATCATCCATACGAGGTAACGGGAAAGCGTCAGGTACAGTAACCGAGTTAACTTTCCTAAAATCAGTGCAAAAACGAGAAGATCCATCAGCTTTTGGCACTAAGATACATGGCGAGCTCCATGGGCTACCACTCGGAATAGCAAAACTATTTTGCAGTAGATACTTCACCTCAAGTTTCATAGCTTCTATTTTACTCAGCGGGCAACGATATGCATGCTTCTTGATGGGTAGTGCACTGCCGACATCAATGTCATGGTAAATGACAGAAGTACCAGGAGGAACATCACAGGAGGAACATCACTAAAAAGAGTTGGAAAATTATCTAATAATTTTATTATGTCCTTCCTCTGGTCGCTAGACAAATAAGACATTTGAGAGGACAGTGTTAATAACACCTCAGAATTTCTCAAACAACCACCATTCAAGACTTCCATGGAAACTTTTAATCCATCATCCACATCATTGATAGGCAATGTATAAGTAAGCAACGACACTCGCTCTTGTGACTCCACCACTGGTTTAGGAACTTTAACAATCTCGTCTTTTTGATCAGCACATAAATATGGCTTCAGCATATTGACGTGACATAGACGAGTTTTTCGCCTCCTTTCTGGAGTATGAATTACATAATCCGTGTCACCCACCTTATTCTTCACAAGATAAGGACCAGAAAAACGTGCAGAAAAAGCAGTTCCAGGATTAGGAATTAATACTGAAACTTTTTCTCCTGGTAAAAAATTACGCACAACGGTCTTCTGATCATACCGATGTTTCATTTTCTCTTGCGCACGAGAAAGAGCTTCTTTTGCTACCTTACAAGCATCTCGCAGCCGTGCAGGAAATAAAATCAATAACGTTGACTTTCTTCGAAGAACCTACACAGAGAAATTCTTCCTTCAGCATTTTCAACGGACCCCGAACATTATGGCCGAACACCAACTCTGAAGGACTAAATCCAAGCGAATCCTGTCTCGCTTCACGCACCGCAAATAAGACTAAGGGAACTCCCTCATCCCACTCATTCCTGGTCTCAACACAGTACTTACGCAGTGCAGATTTTAATGTCTGATGCCAGCGCTCTAGAGCTCCTTGAGACTAAGGATGGTAAGCACTTGACACTACATGAGAAACCTTGAGAGCTTTTAGGTCGTGAAAACCAGACAACCAGATTTCGTGCGAGGTAATGGACCCACACAATCCACGAGAACACGTTCAAACGGTTCACCCACTACCGGTATAGGACAAAGAGGAACAGGCGTCAGAACCTGATTAGGTTTTCCACCCACCTGACAAATGTGACAGTTTCTACAATACTTGGAGACTTCGGTTTTTAAACCTGGCCAGAAAAAATGTTGAAGTACTCGATCATAAGTTTTATTTATCCCAAGGTGTCCAGACCAAGGTTGGTCATGGGCTAAACTCAAAACATGTGGTCGAAACTTTAAAGGCACAACAATCTGCTGAACCTCATTCCAATCATCCATCTGCTCAACATTTGGAGTTCTACTCCACCTACGCATCAACACGCCATCATTCCAATAGAACTGTTGGTTATTCAAGGTCGACGAACTATTCTCAACACTCACGCGACATTTATCCAACGTCGGATAATTTTTCTTAGCATCAATTAACGTCTCCCGTGAAATAGATACATCTGCCAAAAGATCAAAACAAACAGAAGAACTCCGTCATTTCAGCAGCATCCAAAGACTCCGAAAAAGTATTTTCTCCCAAAATTTCGGAGAAAACAGAATCACTGAGGTTACTCTCTTGAATATCATGTTTTATTTGGGCACGCGTAGTAACAGCACTAGCTGCAAACACATCTGAAAAACTTCTATCCAGCACATCAGAGTGCACATCAGCCTGTGGTTCATCAGTCACCTGCACGACCGGCATTACGTTACCACCAGCAATATCGTTACCCATTATGAAATCAATACCTTTCACTGGAAGAGACGGACGAATTGCTACTTCAAAACATCCTGATGCCAAATCAGATGTAACCCACACGCGATGAAGAGGAACAGTTACAAACCCCATCTCAATACCTTGCACAATTGTGCTAGTATTACACGCAGAGTCTTTACAAAAACTTAGAGTGTCGGATAAAATGAAGGATTGAGATCCCCCAGTATCACGCAACATCTGAACTGGTTTTCGATTTTCGTCACCCTCATTCATGGAAACAAATCCGTCGAACACGAAAGGTTGAAAACATACATCAGGCGCTGTGGGAGAAAGAGGGACTGGAGAAGATAAAGTTTTGACCAAAACAGATCCTCGAGGCTGAAAAGAAGACTCGTGTCGCTCTTGCTTTCGTTTAAGAGTACGACACTCAGCCATAATATGTCCCATTTTATGACAATAACTACATTCTCGACGAGTTTTTGAACTCGAAGGAACTCAATTGTTTTTGAACCCAGAGACAAACTGATTTTCATTCTCTTTTTGTACGGGACCTGCCGAATCACTTGAAGGTTTGAAAAACACTGTTTTGTGCATTAAAGCATACTCGTCAGCTAACACTGCAGCCTGCTGAACTGCAATAACTTTTTGCTCGTTTAAGTACAAAGCAGTACGCTCTGGCACACAGTTCTTAAACTCTTCAATTAACATCAGTTCACGCAAAGAATTATAATCCGTGACTTTGCACGCTTTAATCCATCGATCAAACAATATGCCTTTCTCACGAGCAAACTCAACATAGGTTTGAGACACAGGTTTTTTCGTTGTACGAAACCGCTGTCTATAATGCTCTGGAACTAATTCATACGCTCGAAGAATCGCAATTTTCACAGCATCATACTGAACACTTTCTTCCAACGAAAGAGAAGCACACACTTCTTGTGCCTTACCGACCAGTTTACAAAAACGAAAATCAGGTGATGCCTCAGTAGAAAGCGAAATCGGTTCAAATCTAGGAATTGAAAAAGGTGGTCTTACCTCACCAGCTACAACTCCTGGAGTAGCCTGATCACCGACCGCCTGCACTCGTGATGGTGAACTTCCTGCAGCACTTGTCACTGGATCTAATACTTGCAAAGGAACAGAAGAAAATACCCCTTTATCAGTCAAATGGGCAAGTACATGAGTTTTTATTTCCTCCTTACGCTGGGTTTTAGAAACTGAAATCTCATAGTGTTGAGCTATCAAAAACAAATCGTTTTTCCGACATGCCTCTAATCCCTCAACACTAGGTTGATCTATAAATCTGTTCAAATCAAAAGTTGCCATTATATATAGATTGTTTTAAAGCTGAGTAAATAAGGAAAAATCCATACGCAACCCCGGACCTACCTACCTAACCAGAAAACTAACTACATTCTAGCTAGTCTTCAGAGGGTACCGATTAAGAGGTTTAACTCTCCCCCGGAATACCTCCAAAAACAACAAACTAAAATAATAAAGAAAAACAACAAACAGTGAACCGTAGCCAGAACTGGCGCTAAGCACAGTCCCGTTGGCTCACTCTAACTAACCGGGAAAATGCGTAGGACGAACCTGACCTACATGAAGCAAATCAAGTCAACTAATTACTTCCAGCTGTACTCTCAGGACACAAATATTTGCAAGATATCCCGGACGAGCCCCCATTTATGTTACGAACCCCGTTTTAAAAATGCTCGTTTAGGAAAGGGGGTAGGTAACATAAAGACACGAAATGCCAAATGTACCAGTTTAACTATTTATTAGTCATACATAGCTCACGTGTCAGAAAGCACAGATACTGATTAACAGACATTAACAACCATAAACCCACAAAACATTCAGACAAACGACATTAAAGTACAGCTTAGCAGCGGCTGGCGGAAACATCATGACGCGCACAGGGCTCTCTCATTCATCCACTCACGCCCTTCTCCTCCAGTGCACGCCAAACTCTTAACAGAGCTGAAGTAGTGATCTGAACGATCACGCCGCTATGGGAACGGGACGCCAGTGTGCCACCTCCGTTCCTCCACGCCTTTGCTTCTCCCTGACTGTAACCTTCTCTCTCCGTTCCGTGTGTGTGTGACAAACACCGTGTTTGACACGCAAGTGCTGCGTGTGGTGCGTGACTCCCGTCCTTCCACTCTCTCATTATATCTCCAGCCCAGAACACTACTAACAGGCTGCAGGTGTGCAGAGGCGGAGCCAAGTACAAAAGAGAATCAGATCAGTCATAGGACATATACATCAACATAAGGCTCAGGCCGTAACAGTACCTCTATCAATTATGTTATCCATCTTAGTTTATCTGTATCATTATCATGTTTATTTGTACTTTATTGTAAAGCGACCTTGAGTATTCTGAAAGGCGTTATATAAAATAAACGTATTATTATTTTAACAGTTAACAAAGATTAATAAATACTGTAACAAATGGGATGCTCATTAGTTCATGTTAGTCAATGCATTAACTAACGTTAACTAATGCGACTTTTTGTAAAGTGTTACCGAAAACAGAAGAAATGGAATGATGCAATGTTGTAAAAAATGTGGTTAGGCCTAAATGTCAGAAATGTTTGAGCTTCCTCAACTTTTCGTTTAATATGTAAATGGTAGAGTAAAACGAATTTGGGAAAAAAGAGAATCACGATTTTTTTGGTCTCCCACAATTTTGAACCGACAACGAAACAAAATAACTTAATATACTAGAGGTTCTGACAAAATGTTTATTGCTGCAGTCTCTTTAACATTTTTTATTAATTAGAATTATGTTGAAATAAAAATCAATTTGAATGAATGATTCAATGACTTGCTCAATACTTGCTTCCTTACTGGGAGAATCAGCATTTTTGAACAAATTTCTTGAATGAACGATTAAATGACGAATCATTTTTTAGTAGTCACTTGTTGCCACCTACTGGTGTAATGATGTAATTGATAATTTTATTTGATGTGTCAAGTTTATTTCAATAGGTGACTTACACTCTTACTCAATCTTCTAACAATTAATTGTGCAGCTCTTGTAAGTGGTGATTTGTAAATGTGACTAAAATGAGGACATTTGCTTAATATGGATAGACAATATTCACATGCTGTTGTCTCAGGACACAAAAAGCATGTTATAGACACTTGGGTTGGGGGTCTCTCCAGTAACTGTATAGCAAAATGATGGCAAGTTGTACAGGGGCAAGCGCCACTCACATTTTCCTTAGTAAAAAGCTACTTTTTATTTATTAGGGTTTCTTTTTCTTGAACTATTAACTACAAACTTACAGTGAATCACTCACACTTAACAAACCCTCATTTAATAACCCCCTACAATAATAAGGTGGAATATTATTAATAATCAGAAATTTTTCTACCTGACAAAGCATTTGTCTTGTGCTAATTAGCCTAGTTTCTTGAAGCAAAGGCTGAAATGTCAGTTATCAGAGTGATGCATTTTTGTAGCTTGAAATAGAATGAACGTTAACTGAAATAAAATAAAATAAACAATAAAAAAACATTTTTTATTTTCATTTAGTTTAACTTGATGTACTAAAATAACTAAAACTGAACAAAACATTTATAAACACTATATTGTAAGGGATCATCTAGATTTGTTTGATTAGGGTGGGTTTGTTTCATACGTATTTTAGTTCTGTGTCCTAGTTTTCAGTTTGTTTCTATGTTTTTTTTTTATTGTTTGATTAATTTGCACACCTGCTATTAGTTTCATTGATTGGTTTGTTCTATTTAAGCTACATGCTTCTTTCAAATCATGGTCTGTTCTCATCATTATTGTTTTTGGTATTTCTGTTCCTGTTTTCCTTGTGGTTTGACTCTTAAGAATAGCCTAAATCTATGGTGGCAGAGAGAGCTCAACTCGCTGCTGAAGAAAATGCATGCAAATAGAAAAACACCCGCAAATTATGAAAACATCTTCATCAGTTTCATAACAAAAGTGTGCTCCAAATACTCACAACACAACCAAATACAGAAATGCACTAAAAATAGCAGCACAGACCACAACGATAATGTTGCAAGGGGACCCCAATAAGTGACCAACCCGGCTGGGACATGCTTTTTTTTATGTACGGTATAAAAATGGATATTCTAAATGAAAAAAATAGGCAGGAATATGCATGCACAATTAAATATACAATATCAGCCGTTAAAGATTACTTGTAAAAAAAAATGTTTGAATAAATTGTATAACTTATATGGTAGATATATTGAACATTCCTAGATTCTTTTTTATTTATTTATTAATAAAATGCACTGATGTGTGCATGAATACATCAGGAACATGTATGAAGTAAATGGGTCAGTTCTGATTTCATGTTATTTCCTTTAATGTACCGTAACCGTAGTGTGCTGATACTCACTATTTGTCAATAGCTCTTTGTGTTCATTGTTGTGATGGCAATCCCAGCATGAGGCTAAGTGGATGGCGGTGACAGTGGCAAAGCTACAAAGAACCAGCTCCATCTTTGTTGAAGTGTTCCTGTAGATCTCCTTTAATCCAGCTAAATACAAAAAGCTCCCTTTCCAAATCATGTCAACACATGGACAACTCCAGTTTCCTCAAGTCAACAGCAGATATATGTGTTCCTGGGTATATGTTGAGCGAGAGAGAGAGAACAGCAGATGAATAGCGTTGTCAATCTGATGGTCATGGTGAAAAGGATTACAGAGTCTTGAGGGACTACTGGAAAATGATGGAAGTCCACAATCTTTGGTTGTCCTCTTGCCAGAGGACATAAAAGAATCAGCTAATCCTTTAAACCGGACACAACTCCAGTGTATTTTTATACAATATCAGAAATATGTTATCTCCAAATGTGAGTAAACTGGGTTATATTTTCTAGCGCTGTGACTTCCTGACCTCTTCCATTGTATCTCTTCATTGTATCATTTTTGTGTTGTCCCTTGAGTTGAGCCTGATCTTTGGGTTTCATCAGAATATTTCATTCTTGTAGACATGTTATATGACTCTGGGGGCAGGGCAGTTTTGTGCCACATTTATTCATTGGTTAGTCTGCATCCTCGCGTTACTATTTTAGTCACTTGAAATGATTGCAGATATGACCTTGGTTAGGGAACATAGATGAGATTTAGATTCTTAATGGAATTATGGGTTAATAGGAATCTTTACAAATAATAAAAAAAAAAAAATAGTTGCAGGGAATGTACATAAACCCATGAATTTTTGCATGAGAGAAAAACAAACAAACAACAAAAAAAAACGCTGGCCCATGATTAATGTAGAAATCGGTAACGCTTTACAAACAGGTTGTTAGAATTAGTTAACTAGTTAACATGACCTACCAATTAAAAATTCTACTTTTTGCACTTTTAAATCTTAATTTCTGTTAATTTCATTATCTATCCATCTTACTAGCATTATTCCAGCTAATTTTCAGGGTCCGCTTCACTCACACATTTGATTTGGCACAGGTTTTACGCCGGATGCCTTTTCTGACACAACCTAGCACCGAGAGTGCTGGGACACATTAACACTCATAAATTTGGCATATCCAATCCACCTAACCTGGTCCCCGGTTCAAGCCCCGGTTCTGAGCCAGGAGTCCTTTCTGTGTGGAGTTTGCATGCCCTGTTCTCCCTCGTCAACAAGGGCATCCTGTGTAAAACCTTTGCCAAATCCAGTGTGTGTGTTTGTGTGTGGATAATTCCGATAAAGAGGACCCTGCAAATGAGTGTGACTACACTAGAAAAATATATATTAGATTAAAAGTTGGACCTGTTCATATTGCCCTGAGATGGCATAAACTAACTATGAACAGCTGTATTTTCACTAACTAATGTTAACCGAGATGACTAAAAAATACTGTAACAAAATTTGTATGCAAAAAAACAAATGTATTGCTCACTGTTAGTTAATGTTTGTTTAAAGCATTAACTACCAATAAATCTATTAGAATTCTAAATTAAAAACATGCCA